>OX456524.1:69711335-70181198 GCA_949748255.1 Eustalomyia histrio | reverse complement strand
TTCTGTTATTAATATTCTAAATACCTTTTCCACAAGAAAGATGTTATTTTACAAGAAATTAATTAATAAACATATTTTTTTTTTAATTTGTTATTGTTTTTATTGAAAAGAATTGAAAACATAGAAAATCTTTATGTAGAATCTTTTTGACAATGAATTTTTCGACAATGAATTGATAAGTGTAAATTATAAAGTTATATATATAACGCATTTTCGAAAATAAAACCCCCAAGTAAAAATTATAATATACTATCTTTTTTACATGGGTGACTGAACTGATACTATTTTTTTTTTGCATTGAAAAAAGTCTGTATTATAACTGTAAATGTTATGTTTTATTTGATTTATAATTATTCATTGATTATTGTCAGCATTTTATAGTTCTATAATTATCATATTTTTTTAATTTTTATAATTATTGTTACCACAGTATGGTTACAGTCAATCATGTTATAAAATAGAAAGTGGCGATCATGAAATAATAAAATATTTACTATAATAATGATGGTAGCGACCATATTGATGGTTAAAACCTATAAATAACTACCAATAACTTGATTGTGACAGACATATCCGAATGCTCCAAGCATAATGTAGTAGTATTGATCATGTTGCAACCATGTTATTCTCTGCGTGAGCGTTAACATGAAACAACATACAATATATATTATATCTAAATAGATTCTTGGTTATGGTCATTAGTACCTCCATTATGTATATGAGAAGAAGGTTAGTTGAAAAGACGTGTAACGCATTGTTTTAGCTGGGCAAAAAGGCTTTCCTTCACGCAGCCGAAAAAAAACCGCCATTACTTAGCGATGTCGTCATTGGACAGAATACAAAAAACGAAAATATCCGTATTTTAAGCTTAACTATGGGCTTAAAGTTCATTTTAAATCAATTCTGTCAAAAGAATCAACAACAATTAAATTGATTCCCACAGAAATTAACCCCCAGTTGGAAATGTTATAAACATTTTCCTGATGGTTATTAAATCTAAGCAAAACGTGCTATGAACATTTCATTGAATTTCAAAATACAGTTTACCAATTAAAACACTTGCAAAGAAAACTATTTATTTTTTAAATACTGATCGGAAAAATCTTGTAGGGTATTCAAAAGTTCACTTAAAGACAACTTTATGAAAAATTTATGAAAAGGTCATAAAAATCCTGAAAAAGAAATTATTATATATTTCTCTTATTTAGGCAAAATATTTCAAGTGTAAGTCTACACCCACCCACACATCGAGTACACGTATTAGAGCAACAGTGGAAAAATACAAAAAAATCTTCATCTTTCTCACACCAAAAAAGTCATATAAAAGAATCCAGAACACAATTTTTATAGTGTAAATAAAAATTGTTGGAGAAAAGAAATACTGGTTAACATAACTACCATAAATACTTACCCATACTAAAACACGCAACAACTACTATGAAATATCAACCATAGTTTGAATAAGAAAATACTGAACTAAAAAAAAAAAAAAATAAACCAAGAAATAATCATAATAAAATGCTATAAAATCGAGAAAATAACAGGACTTTAACTTTACATAGCTAAGGAAACAATATTCACTAGATGTACAAGTATATCCGCAATACGGACATAAGATATGCCACACCCCCACCAACTTTGCACTTACTAATACCGACGAAATATTATTAGTAAAGGGGATGAAAGTGTAGAGAAATGAATATATAACAATGTGAAGAATTCTTTTTTTTAAATAATGTTGCATTGCATTCAAATACTACGAAATACGAATAACACTAATACAAGAAAAAAATTTTATTTAAAGATGAAAAATTCAAGTAAACTACAAACTTAACATAAGGCGTTGGTAGCAGCTAAAAGAAGTTTACATTTTTATAAAAATTTTAAAACATATTTTTATATTTTCGATCAAAAAGAATAATAACAATTTTTTTTAATAAATTAAAAATTTTTAAATAATAATTTAACCTCTTAGTTGAAAACTTGTTTAAATCGAGCTACAAACATTAAATTGAAATTCAAAAACTTTATTATCTCTTTTTTTACTTAAGTTTGACCCTTTTCCCTTAAGTAAAATATGACAATTGTATATATGATTGTTAAACATGAAGCTTGAAAAAAAGTTACGAGTTTTATTTAATAAAAAAAATGTAAAAAAAAAATTAAAAAAAAACTCAACGGTAGTTCTTGATTATAAATTCCTAAGAAAGAGGGTGTATAATCATTTTATGATTGGTATGAAAATGAAAAGAAATGAAAAAAAAAACAATAACTTCATAAATGTGAACAGATTTTAAAGTTCAACATAACAAAGGATTTTTTTTTCAAACTACCATCATGAGTTTATGAAGGGTGATTTAATATTTAAAATCAATGCTTTAAGAAAAATAAATTAATTTCTTTTCTTCAAATAATAATTTCACAACTGACTGAAATCACTGCATATGTATGCTATTTAAACAAATTATTTTCAAAATAATTAAAATAAATTTCTTTTAAATATAAACCAATTCATAAAAACCTATGAAAAAAAAAATATTTTGTGGCTATTGTATCGAAAAGATGAGAGCAGCTATTTGTATCATATTGAATCTAATTTGATACAATTAAACCAGTGGTCTTTCTAGATAAATGAATGAATGAATAAATTAATAAATGAATTAATTGTTAAGAGAATATCCGTATTCATTGAATTAAAATAGTTCATGTTTTAGTTTTCCCTATTATAAAAATTAAAAATAATTCATAATAATGATAATAATTTTTTGATTGCATACAAGGCACTCTGCCTCATTTAATATAATTCAAGAAAATAAAAAAAAAATCTTCCCACTCAACGTTACACATTTTTAATTTAAAATGTAAACGACAAACAAAATAAATATGTACGATAAAAAAAATACCTATAATAAAAAAAAAAAAAAAATAAATTTTTAGAGTGTACTTTATTTCTTCAACAAAACGGTATATACTTGCTCTGTTGAAAGTTAGCGTGCTACTGAATGAAATAATTGTATTTTTTGTGATCTTAGCTGTATTCGTGTAGTGTACGTGTAAATTGCCGATTGTGTTCGGCCCCTAAATGCTATGAGTGCCGATTACTGAATTAGACCATTATTTTATATTATTAGATCTTATATGTTGCAATAAGATGTAGTTTGATATCATTATTTTTGAATTTTGTCCTCATCCAAATGTATCCAATTATTTCTTAAATGATATAATTATATCAAATTGGAATCAATTGTAAATAAAAATTTACAATTAATTACTTGTTGAATATGTTGTCATATATCGACCGATATGGAATTGGATATTTTCAATGAAAGACATATGTAATTGTATATTGTAGATAGAATGTCATAAAATTTTGTATAAATACATATATTTTGTAATATATAATTATAAGCAATTGTAAGAAGTAATAAATAACTATATCAAAACTTTTTTACTTTTGCATGTAAAAATCGAAATATATATGAACATTTATTATCATACATGTGCTGGTGCATGGGCATACTTAGGCATACAATATCATATATGAGCAAACATATGCATACATTATCATATACAACCATACATAGTTCAATATATGTCTTCCGAAATGTTGGGGTATATGCTGTTATATTATTCACATTGGTTCATATGTTAACCCTCAAATTTTGGAAGCTATATGGAAATATATGAGGTCCATGCATGGTTATATATTGAACTATACATGGACCAATATGATCGTGTATTCCCTTAATGATCATTCATGGGTGCATAAGAAAGTTTGAAAAATTTCCAAAGATACCACGAACCGTATCACTCTTTTTTTCAGTCTTAACTGTTCTTTTAACTTAATATATATGAACAAATACTTTAAGCTCTATAACGTTTTTAATCATGTCTTTTATGTTCTGTCAGTGAATCAAAGTATTTTTTTAACGAGTCTTACCCGCGAAAATTTACCCGGGATAACGGAGGTGAAATCATTGCAATATAATATCGGGTATTAACTCTTTCCGGCGCACTATAAGATATCAGAAAAAATAAACAAAATTTTAATTTGATTTTATTTTATTTATTATCGAGTTTTATTGAGAAATATGCTTTAAAATTTTGTCCCTGTAGGATTCTGAGCATAGTATTACATATATACCACCGCGCACAAAATTAATGATTCATTTATGAAAATTACTAAACCATGATTTAGTTTTGCTTGGACAAAGAGACACATTACAAGTCAAAGTCGATTATTGCAGTAGGCCCCTGTTTCGAGTCAGAAAATTATGCTATCTGACCTATAGAATTTTGCTTACTGTTGGCACTTCTCTGGCGTTCACCTTTGTACTTAAATAAATGCCATATATATTTCTTTTTCGCACTTGAAATAATTTTTATTTTTAAAATATAAGCTTTAAATTACATGTTAAAACGGTATTTGTACCATACCAATACGCACAGAATTTATAAAAAATATTAAGAATAGTGGTATGCTGTTCATACCACCGGCCCGGAAAGATACAAAAATTGTTAATTTTTCCACTTTTTACTTATTCTTAATAAATTTCATCAAAAGAAACCATATGCAAATGTGATAAATTTAGCTATTCCTTTTTGTTGTTATTAATTTTATTGTTTTAAAAACTGTGTAAGTTTTTTGATACTTTATATAAAAGGTATACTGCGATGACTTCCGTATTCAGAGTCACTATACTTTAGTTTATTTAAGTGGACACGTATTTACATATATGTATTTAGTTTTTAATTTATTATATAAATTTTAATAAAAACAAAAGTTCAGTTTTGTTGCACACCATAATTATTAACATATTTTATGTGTAGGGTATTTTAATACTTCACTGAATTTTTTCTTTACTGACTAGTCTTTTTATATTTATTTAAATGTGTATTATTTACCCAAAATTACTTAAATTATATAAATATATAATCATTTAACACTTAGGTACTACAAACCATTCTTGAACGCATTTTATAAAATAAATTAAATACGAGTAGTTACTAAAGTAATCGCAACCCATAATATTCCAAACCGAACCAAAAAAAAAAAAAAATAAATAAAAAAAAAATGTACATAACATTGTAGAACAGAACAGAAAGTTTATCAGGTTACCCACCTGAGAGCAACAGTAAAATAAATATACATAACTTATTCGAACTACAAATTGTCAGGTAATATGCAAAATAGCGTAACTAACAATATTTCAAACCCGGTTTTTTTTTTTTGATGGTTATGATATATTTGGCTAAACTAAATACATGGATATACAAAAATTTGGAATTTTAGGATTAAAAATACTGGTTTTGTAAACATATTTCGAATTAATTTTAATTTTCCACGTTTTTGGTTACCCTGTTAAAATTAAAAATATCCAGCACTTTATTGTACTATCATTCCTCCAAAAAATTTCATTTTTCTGTCATCAAAGCTAATAGTTTAAAATCGAACTGTTAAAATGTTTATAGTCTTTTTGCATAACTTTAAAAAGAATATTATGTAAGTTACGTTGTTTTGCATTTCACCTGGCGATATATAATACAACGTTCTTGACTAAGAATAAAAAGCAATTAGGGGTATTCACATAAGAAATTTTATTCTCAGAAAACTAAAAAAATGGAAAAATTGGAACCTCATTGCACAAAATACTTTATTTTTTATTTAGTTAAATATTTTTAAAACATATGCAGTGGCCGAGATTTAAGAAAAAAATTTACCTTTCTCAATTTTAACATATGCAAGTGGTGCAAAATTTTTAAGTTCTTTTAATATTTGTTGCATTTTTTTCTTTTGTGCTTATGAAATTTCTTTCTAAATTTTGGAAATTTTGCAAGACCTAGATTTCTGAAGTGAATTCCTTTACTACGCGTACATTCTACACTATGAGAATACTATGTAGCCATCAGCAACAAAAACCAAACCTTGCAAAGTTTTACAAATATTTCTTTTTAAAATAAAGAAATTATTTACTATACACAAAACTTTAACTAAAGAGTTAAAAAGTATGTAATTCATTTGCAACATATTTATACTATTTCTTTACACTGAGGAAAAATATAAGTAAATTAAATGGTAATTCAAATAATTTACGAGCGATCAAAAGTTCTCTAAAACAAGAAGAGTATCCCATGTGATAGAAGAAAGAAGCTAAGTGAAACGTATATTTTTTAGAGGCCCATTACATTGAATAAACCATTTTGCGGTTCATTAAAAAAAAATAGTTCTTGAAAAAACCCGGTTTCGGTTTTTACAAAAAACTGGGTTTTCCGGTTTTTTTATTTTACATTAAAACTGCATCGAAAAAATGTTTTAACGGCTGAAAAAAAAAATTCAAATAACGATACTTAAACAAGAATTTAAAAGATTTGTAACATTTTGAAGAAACACCTATCAGTTGGGTGGTTTTATTTAAATTGCTTACACTGGAACGTCGAATTTTTATCGCATTTGAGCCACAAATGTTTTAGGAACTTTGCACCCCGTTTCAGTATTCTTCGCATAGAAAAAATTCGCGATTTCTGTTAGCCGAAAATTAAGTGATTTTTTCTCAAATATAATTATACTCTCTACCATACATGGTAGGGGTATATATCAGTTTGTCATTCCGTTTGTAACATTTCGAAATATACGTCTAAGACCCCATAAAGTATATATATATATAGTATATTTATTTCACCTCCATAATTTTACTTCAAAAGTTTTTTACATTATTTGTATCAAAAACAGCAGAGAACACTTTTTAAGGATATTGGTGGAGGGTATTCAAAGATTCGACACAGTCGAATTTAAACTTTTTTTTACTTGTTTGAAAATACAACAGGCTTCTAAATAAAACAATTAAAAATTCGGCTGTGCCTAATCTTGGAATACCCTCCACCAATACCCTAAAAAAATGTACTCTAAAGTAAAATTATGGAGGTGAAAAAAAATTTTTGAGTTGAAAAACTTTTTTGTATGTGAAAAATTTTTATAGAAAAATTTCTGGCATTAGTATAATTTAATTATAAGAGTTTCTTAAAATTGATCCACGCCGTACACCTTCGAATTTAAATTATTTTTTAAAGGCAGTTAAGAAAATAAAATAAAAAATTTGGGGAAAAATGTTAAAACGCAACCCCTACGCCTTTTAACATTTTTCGTTATATGTTCGACAGTTAGATCTTAAAATAAGATATTAGTGTCTGGAGGTTATTAGTTATTACAATAATATATTAATATTTTTTTTTTTTTGCATTTCGGTTTTAAACTTAACCGTTGCCGCGATGAACCTCACAATTTAACCGTTAGTGCATATAAGGATTGTGCGGTTAAGGTTAAAATTACATTTTTTTTTAGGATAGAGACCAACTTACAACAAATTATTTTTATTAGATTTGTGGGATTTTTAACATTTAATTACTTTAATGCAATTAGTTTTTTTTTCGATAAATATAAATTTAAATTAAAGGTATTAAGTTATAATATCTCAAAGAGGGAACAAGATATATCAGAGGTTACACCTTTATTTTGAAGCAAACTGGTAGGATTTTCAGACGACATAATAAATGTTAAAAATAAAGGTGAATAACATCTCTAGTATGAAAAAACGGGGTTTTTTGTCATAAGTTTAGGCTAATATATCACGATAACCTGATGTAATGGGCAAATTAGCGCAGCTCAAACCTTAAGAAAGGAATACTCTGGTCTCAGGGTTAAAAAATGTGTTGGCCTGTGCTATTAGTCAAAACCAAAAAATAACTTTTATTTTTGTATGCAACTGTTTAATATTTTTTGTTGATTAATAGTTAACTCGATTTATAAATTCTGAAATTTTAATAAATTTGAAATCGTATTTTATTTTTTAATTATAATAAGCAATGTCTTTAAACATTTACATAGTTTTACTTGAAAATTAAGCTGTTCTAAAAATATGTTATAAATTTTACTACGGGTTAATTGGTTAAAATTTATTAACTAAATCAGACTGGTATTTTTTATTATAATTATGTCATATAAGTATTTATAATTATGTGTTATATAAGTATATGTTGCTCTTTTAAACATTAAAATTGTAAATTTCTTATTAATTTTGTGAAAAATTATTAGGTTAAAAAATATTTTATAGTCAGTGCGATAAACTGTTAAACGCGATTTAAGACCGTAACCGCGATAAGAGAAAATTGGGGTGAAATGCAAACCTTACCTTTAACCTCTATTTCTACTAATTTCAACTTTTTGCTTCTTTGGTTCGAAATCAATAAAAAAAAATACCAAAAAAACTGATTTCTAAATAATTTGAACTATTTTTTATTTTTGGTAATAAATGCAATAACAAGTGAAGAGAAAAAGTCTGACAATACAAAAATAGTTTTTTAAATAAAAATCCTATTTGTATTTAAAAAAAATATACAATAAGAGAACATTTTTCTCGAATAGCAAGTTCTCCAACTAAAAGCTTTGACATGTTAATTATCTCTGCTGCTTTAGAATTTCACTACTAGATGATATCAAGATTTTAACGAGTTGTTTTAAGAGTTGTCACTATTACCATGTTTGCATTTAACATTTTAAATCACTAAATAAGTTCAAAAACATTTCACGACGCAAAGTCTGTTGTGTGTTTTATTGTTTTTTATTTTTTTTTTAAATCGTTTTGGGGGGGGGGGGGGATATACCACCCACATTCCCCTCTGGATCCGCACCTAAATATATTTATGTTTCTTGTCTCGAGGGGACCAATGGACCTCAAGTATCCCATTCTAGTATTTACCCTCCAGATCTCACTTCAACCCTAATGTACCAGCCTAATGTCCGAAAATTAAAGCTCGCAAAAAATTATTCAACTTTTTCTAAAGAAGTATTTCAATAATTCCAACAGAAAAAGGGATTGCCTTTTTAGATTTTTCGTTAAATCTTCAGAATTTCAGTCAAAACATTGGTCTTCTCGAGGCAAACACATTGATATATCATACTTTAAGCTCCGACTGTAAATGCCAAAGATATTGCAACAAATGTAAAAATGCGTTTGGCCAATGAAAATTGTTTTTTTTTTTTGGTTTAATTTTTATTATATAGAGCAGTAAATACTCGAAGTTTGTCATTGATAAGATATATTTTCTTTTTAGGTGGTATGGTAAGCCTTATATGCCAATATCATCAAATTCTGTGGGAACCCCAAACAGACACAACTTGTGAGTATAGTCTAGAAATTTTGCTTTTTTTCACTATATTATGTAAGTCTTTTAAAAATATTACTCAGATTTGGCAAAGTGCATTTCAATTTGTGATTTTCTTAAATATTTATATCTACCTACGTTGTTTGCATATATGCCCGTAGTATTTCCTTCTTCTAAACATCACTAAAAATTTTATAAAATATGTATTGTTAATCTATTATTTTGGTAAATGGATGGTATTAATAAGATTTTAGATCATATACTCGTATTCTTTTTTCCAAATTGTTTTTTATTGCAAAGAAAAATTAAAATTTTTATTAGTAAATTATAGAGAATAAAAATTGAAAAAATTTGACAGAGCCAGCAGGATAGAATACTTAGTATTTTCGGTTGCCGCAACACAATATCCACGCCCTTGTTGGGTCAATGCTTTGCTTATTGTCTATTTTATATTGAGTGTTTGGAAACAAATTAAGAAATCCTAAAAAAAATATGATTATATGATCTAAAATCATATTAATAGCATTTATTTGTTTAAAATTTTTATAAAAGCTGGCCGATATGGTGGACAGTAAATTAATTTGTTGATTTAACAATAATTTAATGAGTGTAAAGTAAAACATTATTTAAGATATAAGTGTGAGTATATTTAAATCCCTACACACAAATGGTTACTAATTTGTATAAAGAGTATCATGAAGATACCAGTCCTTAATTTATAAAGCACAACAACAAAAGAAAGTACTTTTTTGTGTGAAAGTACTAAAACATAGTAGTAGTAGTAGTAGTAGTAGATGTGAGTTGTGGCATATTTTAGTAGTTATTTGATGGTTGTTGTTGTTCTTGTTTTTTTAGTTGTAATGCTTTACAGAGGGTATAGCATCAGGATGATGATAAAAATTAAAGTCATCATGTTTAGCTTTAAGTTTCAGTCGACATCTTTACGTCAACATTCGAAACAGGCATTCAAACGGACAGACAAAAGGATGACTAAAAGGACAGACAGACGCACGGACAGACATAGGGACGTAGGTTTTCTATTATCCGTTGTTATTGCCGCTGGCATGTGGCATGTAAGTTGACTATTATACTGACATGACTACATAATCAAAATCTGAAAATATCCAACACATACCCATAGAATATTCTTATAATATTACAGCATATACCAAAATACATACATACATATGTATTTTATAATATACATACAAACATATCTGTGAATAAAGCCAACTAAACAGACAGACAGTCAGACATAAATACAAACAGTTGAATAGAGTTGGCTGACAGGACAAACAGTCAGTTAGATGAATAAAACACCCATTATATCGAAAAATACAAATTTTTTTTGGTTATGTTAGTTATATCAACAACCCTCAATAGAATTTAATTTTTTGTATCACTCATCTCCTCATGCTGCTACATTTGTTCTGCCACCCAAACCCCCATCTTATTGTTAGTTGAGTTTTCTTCTTATTGTTGGCCCACTAAATGGACGTAAAAAGTTATCCACATTTAAGGTTGATTCTGAGGTTGTATGCCACAATATAAAAATAAAACATAGTAACAAATAAGTTTAATTTATTTGGCTGAACCGAATATTAGTGACACTTCCTCATAGCTATTTGGTATACAAAGAAGTGAAACTTTTTTTTTTTTTTAAGTAAAATATTAAAATTCGACTGGTCTCGCAAATAAAATCTATTCAAAAATTAATTGTCCAAATTTTGATTTGATTATCTGAAAATTTATTTCATTAATGTATGTTATTTTCGATGAGTTTAAAGATCATATCATCACAAATTCCTAATAGAAATTTGTAATTAATTTTTTACAAGAGATACGATGACTTTAAACCGAACGAAAATAACACTAAATTTAATGGTTTTCAATCTGCAAATCAAATTGATTTAAATTTAAAAATTAATTGACTCAATTTAAATTAGTAATTAAATTTTATTAAATTAAATTAATTAAATTTTAAATGCTTTTGAAAATTTTGTGAAAGGTGCAAGCTTAATTTTTAATTCGAATTATTTACTTTTCTAATAAAAATGTGTCACTTTTATCTGTGTTACTAAAATTATAATGCAATAAGATCGAAAAATCTGTTTATTTTTTTTTTTTTAAAGGAAACACTACTCAAACAATTTTTCCTATAAATTTATATATTCCTCAAAGGGGATAGATAGAGAAGAGCTGAAAAGTGGTGAAAGCTTAAAATGTGGCGCAAAATTACAGTGGTGCCATATCTTCTAATGGAGAGTTAGCGAACTTGTTTGAAGCTTTTTTTACATAAATTCTATGGGACCACCGAAGGAGGGCTCTGCAATATGTATGAGGGATAGAAAACTCATACATATAATATTAATTTTTCCATCGCTGTGTATCGAACCCGCAACTTTCTGCATAACAGTCCATGCCCTAACCATTACTTCACTTCTTCTTTTTAACCCTTAAACCAGCCTAAAGATTTTCGCAATAAAATTTAGGGCATTGACACGATACGAAAAATAATAAAATAAGTTGCCCTATAAAATTTCGTTTTGCTATCTACATTAGCCCTTTAACCACTGGAGTCGAAATACGAGGTATTTTGTTATGAAATTTAGGTTAGTATCGTTTTGGACTAAAAAGCACGAATATGAAGTCCATTTGTCTAAAAAATTTAACCTAAAAGCGCCAGGTGGAAAAAATTAAAGACAACCTGAAGACAAAAAGCTGGACTTAAACAAAAGATTTGTTTCACAAATCAAACACCCACCAAATTATCAAAATACAGCTTGAACCTACTTTCCAAAAAAAAATTCGAGTCGATTGGGCTGTTGGAAAGTATGTTTTTTTTTTAGTTTTAATTTTGCACCAAAATCATAAATAATTTTCGTGTCTGTTTTGACAAAAATCTTGACAGAAATGGGTGTATCTATCAAACTATTCAACTGAGCGTGTTCAAACCGGCACTGTTCGATAGTTAAATTCAAACAGACAAAAATGTCGTTGGCGATTAGTGCACCAAAAATATTGCTTTGGATATAATTTGACTTTAGTGATGACCTTCTGTAGACGGTCTTAGTGGCGCCCAAAAATGTCGAAAGTTATTTATAAAAATAAATACTTATTTAATTTAACTTTTCTTGAAATAGAAAAGTGCCAATTCTCTTTAATATAAAGGTACCAATAATCTACCTCATAGGTTATGTAACACAGTGGGTTGAATATTACAAATACGATTCTTAAAAATGAGTTATGCAAAAAAGTACAAATGAATGGTACAATAATTAATGCAAAAATATTTTTGAAGTTATACTCGTACCTTTAGTTTTTGGCTGGGCTTTTACGCCTTAAGTAACAAAAACAAACAATACTTTGTCAGTTCACTGTTTGCTTCGTTAATTTTTATAACATTTACATATATATGTGATGAGGGGTATATATCAGTTTGTCATTCATTTGCATCACATTTAAATATGATTCCAAGACCCTATGAAGTACATAAATATATTCACGAGATCTTTATAAGGGCTGCTTAAAAAGTAGGGTATATGGGGGAGCTTTCGTCAGTGGGGCAAAAATTCCATGCCCCCACCACATTTTTAACGTATAAGAGAATTTGGAAATTGTTCAACTGTTCATCTTTTTTTTGTCCAAATAATAGTGTTCTACTTCACACGGTCGTGGATAAAAGTGTTTTTTCGTCTTGCAACTATTTTAAATTTAAGTTTAAACAAATCCCCATTAAGATGTTAAAGCATTGATATTAATTTACAAGCTGAGCGTATATATATATTTTTAATAAATTCTAAAGCGTAAAAAAAAATATTTTATGTGAATGGTTGATCATTAGGTTGGGTGGAATTGTAGGGGGCCGAAAAACTGTACATAGTCGCATCGAGATTCTTGTTCTATGGGCCGCAGAAACCATAGCTCATAAATGATTTTCGAGCCCCCGAATTTTTGGATTTTATCGCCTTTTTTGGGGAAAAGTGACAAAATTGTTGTGAGAATTTAGGAATATTTGTCTTTCTTATAATACAATTCCAAATAAATAGCCCAAAATGTTCAGAATTTAAAATTAGGGCTAGAGGAAATAAAATTTTCTTTTGCCTCAATTCTTGTAGATTTTGGAAAAATACCTATTTTAACAAATGTGGTGGCTCGAAGTTCATTTTTTCATTTCTTCGGCAAAGTTTCTTGGAATGACCCATAGAAAAAAATTGACCCACCCTGTTGGTCATGGGCCACAACAGCATGATTATCATGTATCGCCTGCATCAATTTATATACATATGTCCATTTTTGTAGACGTATACGTAACATTAATTTGTTACATAGTGATATATTTTAAGTAAGGTAGCCTTAATTTTATCTCGATCAGTTAAAAAAGATTGAACTTTTTTTTTTTAAATTTTCGATGAAATTAAAGTAAATGATTTTTGAAAGGCTTAAGGTTAAAAATAATAAATGTTTTTATCTAAAAATTATAAACACTATTAATTTTTTAAAATTAGACTAGTTAGTTTCTACTTTTTTCTATCTGTGATATCGATATATAAAGTGTGGTTAAATTTTAAGGGCCGATGTTGATTTTGAATAAAACAAAAATTATTTAAGAAATTATTGTCATTTATTTTTATTATGATAATATGGTATGGTTCAATTATGTATTAAACAAAATATCGGCCAAATTGCCGCCGCGACCTCGGCGGCACACCTCCATCCGATGGTCTACATTTTCGATGACGCTGAGGCATAATTGAGGTTCTATGCCGTTAATATGCCGAATTATCTCATCCTTTAGCTCTTGAATTGTTGCTGGCTTATCGACGTACACCTTTTCTTTCAAATAACCCCAAAGAAAGAAGTCCAACGGTGTCAAATCACATGATCTTGGCGGGTAATTGACATCGCCACCACGTAAGATAACACGGCCATTGAATTTGTCGCGCAATAGAGCCATTGTTTCGTTAGCTGTGTGGCAAGTGGCACTGTCCTGTTAAAACCACATTACATATCGTGCACATCCTTATCTTCAAATTCACGCCATAAAAAGTTCGTTATCACGATAGCGAACACCATTCACAGCAACTGCCTGACCGGCCTAATTTTGGAAAAGATACGGCCCGATGATGCCTTGGTTTTTGGTTTTTCGACAATCACTCATTCGCCCAAATGCGGCAATTCTGCTTATTGACGAATAAACTGAGGTAAAAATGTGCCTCATCACTGAATATGATTTTCTTTGAAAATTGATCATCCACTGTTGCCATTTCTTGCCACCATTCTGACCATTGACGACGTTTGGAAAGGTCAAGAGGCTTTAGTTCTTGAGTCAATTGCACCTTTAAAAGCGTGTAAATGCAAGTCTTTATGCATAATGTTCATCAACGACGAGCGTGAGAAGTGCAATTGTCGAGCTCTTCATCCACACTATCGCGAACAGCAGCAATATTTTCTGGAGTACGAGCTGTACGAGCATGCACTGGTGTTTTCACATCTCCTACAAACCCGGTTTGCTCAAATTTTTGCACGATTTGTTCCGATTGAAAAAATCACGAAGTGCACGATATGCATTTTTATTTGAACGCCAATTTCACTAGGCAACAGCCATTTTGTTATTTGGTTCTAGCATACTTTTTCTCATGGATTTGGACCTACTGAACACGAAAATGAATTTTAAAAATTTTTCTGTCGATTGGTTTGCGAGATACAAATTTTTTAATTTTTTTTTTTAATTTTTGGAGGTACACTTACTATTTTGAGCATATCTTTAGTCTTCTTTGACCTATTTTATCCTACTACTACTCAAATTAAAGACAATTGAGCCGTCTACAACTTATTCTCAGAAAATTTTCAAATCGGGTTAGTAGTTTTGATGTTGGCGGCTTAAAAAGGTTAAAAAACTGCGTTTTTTTAGTAAAAATGTGGCTGAAAAATTCATATAAAAATTCATATAAAATGTAAAACGCGATGTTAACAGCGATTTTAATTTTTTTACGTATAGCTGACACTTTTCCAAAGAAAATAAGCCCTTACTTAACAAAATCTGATGACAAATGGCCGACTTATTATTTTTTTGGTAAACGACCGAAATTCCGCTATTTCACGATTTTTTGATTTTCATTATTTGCACAGCTTACCTACCCAACGCAAACGAATAAATACATTTGAACTTAATTTAAAATAAACAAAGTAGTCTTCGTATATTATTTTTTAATTTATTTATATTTTATATTTTCTGTTTCTTAAAATAGAAATTCATATAATTCTTTTTTTTTTTTTTGTTTTACCAAAATAGTTTGTATATATACAAAATTATTTCAATAAATTATTCAAATTTAGATACACACAAAGCCAATAAAAATATATACATTTGTGTGTGTTGTGTTTTGTAATTACATACAAATAAAAAAACTTTCAATTTGAAAAAAAAAAAACACAAAAGTAGTTTTTTTTCTAACGTTTTGTCAGTTAAAAATTGATGGTTATTTTAAACGATTTTCTACTGTTTTTACTACTTTTGTCGATTATTAAACAATGATTGAAAATAAACAACAAAATGGGCTGAATATAATGAAAAATCAGTAGTCCTCTTTTTGATTGTATTTTCGATTAAATTTAATATGTATTTAAAGTTATTTTTAACGAAATAATATTGTGAGTGCTGTTCTGAAGTTAAGCGTATTCCAGTGAGAGCGTTTTGCATCGATCTAAACAAGTGGTAGTCGGATGGGGCAAGGTCTGGACTATGAGGCGGGTGAGGCGAAAATTCCCAACCACTATTTGCTAAATACATAGTTTTTAACCGTTGTTTTAAAGCGTTGTCATGGTGGAATATTATGGCTTAATGTCTGGTCGCATATTCCGGGCAATTTTCGGCCAATGATTGCTTTAAACGAATCAATTGTGCTCGGTACAGCTCACCTGTGGTCGTCTGGGCCGATTTCAATAGCTCATAATATATGGGAGCCTTTTAGTCCCACCAAATACTGAGCATTACCTTGGCGCCATTAATATTCGTTTGGCGTTAATTTGGCTGTTTGGCCGGGCTTCACATACGATTTCTTGTGACTTCTTTTGATGGCTTTTAAGCAACATTTCGGACATAAAAAGTGGCTTTAACTCGTGTGTTATAAAATGTGTTGTATAAATAATTTTTTTTCGGGGAAAAAATATTTAAATTTTTTCAATTATTTGTTTAATCATATCAATTAAATTTTTAATCAAAAATCTTTAACATTTACAATTAACGTTTTAATTATAGCGATTAAAACTTTTATTAAAGTTCTAAACAAAAATCAATTAAAATTTTAATAAAATTTTTAATTTAAATTCCAGCATCAAATCAACTAAACTTTTAATCAAAATTTTTGATTAAAATTCTAGATTCAAATCCATTTGTTTAGGAATTTGTGATGCAATTTGGCAATTTGAATAACTGTAATATAAGTTACACAGAAAAAAGTATCACAAAATTTAAAGCAATTAAAAATATATGTATGTTAAAATTCAAATTCGATTTCTAACAATTTTTGTTTAAAATATTTGTAAATTGTTACTTTTCATATAAAAATTCTTTGAAAATAAAAATTGAGATTACAAAAATATAACAAAAAGTTTTTTGTATTTACAAATCCCATTGTTGGTGCCTTTTTAAAAAATATTTTGTTTATATTTACAAAAATGTTCTATGAACGATGTTCAATATTACAAACAGAATTTTGTAATTTTATTCTGTGTAAGATATAAATAAAACAAAATAATATGCTTTCTATTATAGCATATTAAGCGTTTTTTATTTCTTTAAATGTTGTCAATAGTGTAAACTAGAATATTTTTTACATCAAGTTCATTATCAATTAAAAATATAATTGATATGATTAAAGTTTTAATTGAAAATTAATAAAAAAATCAAAAATCAATTGATTTGAAATTTTTTGGCCATAAATTTTTTCTGTTTATTCAGGATAAGCTTTGATGAGCAATCGATGTGCTTCAGCTGCAATTTTTTTTTTTTTAATTAAAGAAATAAAGCAAAACTTCCCGCAAATAATCCTTTGCTAATACAAAATTCGACATTTTCGAAGAAAAAGAAAAGTTGTTGTTTAATGACTAAGGGAAATAAATGGACGACACAACCTTTTTTGACTTTTTTTAAAAAAATTAATTTTTTTCGGCAAAAAAAAAAAGCGTTTAATTTCTTATCAATCTTTCGATTTACTCCATCGTTTTTCGAAATTTTTATTCCTTTTAAATAATAAATAATAATAGGTTTTCAAGGTCCCGAAAATAGACGTTTGTTTTAGTAATGACCTGTCTGTCTCTTAATTTTTCTGTGAGTCCGCGATATAAACCGCTATATCGAACGCCCCTCTACGATTTTTTTAAACTTTTTAAATGCTTAAACTAGGTGATTGGTTGATATCCAATTTTAAAGCTACTAAAATTGCTTTTTATTAGATATATAAAAATTTGCTTTTATCAAGGTTCAAACGTGATTTTGCGCGGGCGGTTTGTCAATATTTTAAATTTAAACAAAAAATTTTAAATATCCAAGTTTTTGAGCTACAGCGGTTTATATCGTGGTTTCCAAAAAAAAAATGCATTTTGCAATTGAGAAAAATTTTATTAACGAAAAGTTAATATAGATATTTCTTTGAAAAATAAATGTATTTTCCTTTATTTTTAAATGGAACGGAAAACTTTTTTATTAAACTACAAACAGTTAACTACATAATATTCTGAGTGTATTATTAGTTGCACACAAAAGTGTATGTTTATTACAAAAATTTATGTTTGCTCCTTAACACATTCTCTAAATGAGCAAACATTTATTGTCAAAATAAACAGTGTGTGTTTCTAAACAAATAAAATTTTCTCCCGCGTCATTTTCCGTTTGCCAGCAATAGTTAATAACATGAGTGAGTATAAAATAATAAAAACATTTTTCGGGGAGCAAAAGGCCATGCTGCCTTGCAAATTTAATGATATAAATTATTATACGTTTATTGAAACAGGTAAGTAATTTATATACATATAATTAGAAAATACATAGCTAAATTCATACATGTATAAGTACGTATAAATTACATTGTCTTTCTTGCAGCCAAAAAAACATACAACATTAAAAACGCCATTGAAATTTTGACGCAGAATTTTGTGATAAGCCCTGATTTTTTTTAATAACAGTTCAACAATATACTGATACAGTCGATTTCATAAAAGAAATTTAAGGTACGTTTCTCTTTGACTTTATATTACAAGTCTTAAGTGCGGGGAAAAAAATATGTATATATGTATACCTTTTTAATCAAAAATAAATCTTTGAAATTACATTTTCTATTTGTTTTATTGTGAGAACCATATAACATGTTGACATAGACATTTTGCATGGTATTGGGAAATATAGAAACATGGTTTGAAAGATCGTTTGCGTTTTTCTTGTGAACATAATAATATGTTTGACACAATCATAACCACAAACATTAATGATAGTTTGCGATTGTGATTGTATCAACCATGTGTTTTCTCTGCGTGCATGATCTTGGCGGCCAATTGACATCGCCACCACGTGAGATAACATGACCATTGAATTTGTCGTGCAAAAGAGCCATTGTTTCGTTAGCTGTGTGGCAATTGGCACCGTCCTGTTGGAATCACATATCGCCCAGGTTCATATACTCAATTCCTGGCCACAATAAGTTCGTTATCATCTCGCGATAGCAAACACCATTCACGGTAAATGCTTGGCCGACCTCATGGCACACTATTACGAACAACAGCAATGTATTCCGCAGAACGAACTGGGCGAGCATGCACAGGTGTTTCTACAGACCCGGTTTGGTGAAATTTGCACACAATTTTCCCAAATGTGGACACATTTGGTCGATTATGCTGACAAAAAAAAACGGCCATTTTCATAATAAGCCTGAATAACTTTAACGCGTTGCTCGATTGCGTATCTTTGCATGGTTCAAATTGAGCTTGTCTGAAATTGAGAAATGTCAAATGAAATGCAGAAAAAACTTTACGTTTAGGTGGGGTTCACATTCAACATCGGCCCTTAAAATTTAACCACCCTTTATTTATATTTCACATAAATATTCTTACGTTGCACAAAATTTTGTTTTAAGAAAAATTTTATTTTTAGAATTTTACGGTATCGAAGCAGGGCATTCAGACTCATAATTTACACTCTTGCTCACTGCACTACAATTACCTCTAATTTTCTTTGCTTTATTTGCTATTTAAACATTTGAATATTAAAAAAATCATATTTTTTAAATGTTTGGCTTTTCCGGGACTAGAACTCGGAAATTCGTAGTATTAGGCTACCAATACTTATAATTTTTCATTACTAATTTTAAATTTAAATAATGTGCTAAAAAAAACAAACTTAGTGTAAAGTTCGTTTACCAATATCAATCATTAGTGGCGTGTTTAATTAATACAAACCACAATTCGGTTAATTCTACTGAAACCCTAATTTAATGGTATATTTGATCAGGATAACAGTATTTGTAGTTACCTTATTTGAATATCGACATTTTTATTTTATAAATTTGATATATTAGTGAATAGTATCGTAGGATTTAAGATCATATCGAGCAATTCCATATAGTGACTGGTTTAGTGGTGGTGTACACCACTGTCATGTGACAAAATTGAAGAATTCTTCATAAGGGACCTCATTGAAAGTTGTTTTAAAAAAAACTACTAAAGCGATCGCAACGAGTGATCGCTCGTTGGAAAGGTATTGAATCAGGCTTTAATTGAAAAATAAAATTTTCCTAATTTTTCTCAGAAATTTACCTTTTTTCCCATGAAAATTAAATTTTCCCATGAAAATTAAATTTTCCGATTTTCCACAGAAGCTCCTAAATTTTCCAGCTAATTTTATTTTTTTTGGATTCCTCATAATTTTTGCTTTAAGAATCAGCAATAAAAATATGGGCCCCGACTCCTTGTTTGGACAGGAGAAGAGCATTTAAGAGACCACCTTGTTCTCATTGTTTTTATATTTTTTATAATTGAATTATTTTTAAATCTTTAACATTATTTTATTTTATTATTAAAAATACATTTTAAAAATTATTTTACAGTTAAAAATACATTTATGAAGAAAAAATCTTTCTTATTTTGCTGCTTATACTTAATTACAATATTTATTAAAAATTTCAATTGTCTTGGCATCATAATAAAATTAAAGTAACTTTAAATTTAGCACGTCGGCAGACGAAGAGTACCGCTTTACATTAATTGACATATCAGAAATATTTGGTATGAAGCAATGAAACTTTTGCGTTCCAGTTATAGTTTTGACATTATTATATCTGTTTTGAAGTCGTCGCTCCATGGCATCGTGTTCTTTTTGAGTGCATAAAACTGTGTTAATGGCAACTTCCTTGCTTTGAATCCACGAAAACAAATGTTGTACATTTAAGATCTGGTCAGTATATGGCCTTTGCAAACTTGCCTTAGTCGCCATGCGTTTTAGGGTTCCCCCTAACGCATCGCATGGGCCCTTACCGTGGGACGTCGCAAAAAAGTGCCACTCGACCTTGCAGTTTTGTTCTTCTTCAATTATGCAAAGATTTTTTTTATTCTTGTACTGAGAAGCCGCGCCGTCTGAGAAAAACGTTACTTTGTCGATTGCATCGAATTTTGATCTTAAGAATTCAAACAGTTTCATTTGAAATAAATAAACGGACACATAATTATGAGCTAAACTCTCCGCGACAACAACAAGGCTTACGGTCTGTAGTTCGTTATCTTCGTTTTTGAAATAAATGCAAAAAGGATGCACCGTGCACTGGTCGTTTGTCCAGTGATAAGCCTGAATTTCATCCTGAACGAGAAAAGTGTAATTCTCGGCAAAGTCGCTTATCACAATGAATTCATTTTGGGCTAATTTCTCCTTACTTTCCTTTAGAAATTTCGATTGCATCTCGGATATGAAATGGTGCGCCTTCAGTTCATTCAACTTGAATCCGAATTCCTCGATGAATTCCGGAATCTGCTTTACCACGGTCTCAAGGGAACATCTGCCGCTGCTAATTATCCACTGTTTGAAATGCACCTCCTGAATTAACAGCTGTTCAAACTTTTCCGCCAAATATTGCTCTAGCTCGTCAATCTTCGGACAATTGTCGCATTTGGACAGATGACAATTTTCCGTGGGGTATGCGCACAACGACTTCGACAGGAGGTCCCTATATGTTTCAATTTCACCGTGAAATACTTTCAATTCCTTGCATGGAAAGAACATTAATTTGATGTTTTGATGAAACATGCAAACGCAGACTGAATGCGTTCCGTGCCTGTCTAATGCCAGCACGCATTCTTTTGGTCGTAGGATGGCAAACTTAGAAAATCCCACTTTTTCTGTTGGGTATTTCTCTTTGAACTGGCAGACCATATTCACTACACACTCAACTTGGGGCTCTTAAAACAAATTGATTTTTTCTTCATAAATGTATTTTTAACTGTAAAATAATTTTTAAAATGTATTTTTGATAATAAAATAAAATTAAAAATAATTCAATTATAAAAAATATAAAAACAATGAGAACAAGGTGGTCTCTTAAATGCTCTTCTCCTGTCCAAACAAGGAGTCGGGCCCATTTTTTTATTGCTGATTCTTAAAGCAAAAATTACGAGGAATCCAAAAAAAAATAAAATTAGCCGGATAATTTAGGAGCTTCTGTGGAAAATCGGAAAATTTAATTTTCATGGGAAAAAAGTTAAATTTCTGAGAAAAATTAGGAAATTTTATTTTTCAATTAAAGCCTGATTCAATTTCCAACGAGCTATCACTCGTTGCGATCGCTTTAGTAGTTTTTTTTAAAACAACTTTCAATGAGGTCCCTTATGAAGAATTCTTCAATTTTGTCACATGACAGTGGTGTACACCACCACTAAACCAGTCACTATAAAAAAAAAAAATATGTAGATACATTATTTTTTGCTGGGCAATCGATTGAGACTATTTATTTTAAAATCGGAGAGGGGTCGTCCAAAAATTTGCCACTTTTGATCGTTTTCATATGGAATTGCTCTATCATATTCTTTTTATTAATTATTTTTATTGTAAAGAAACATGAAAATTTGTATAAGTAAGTTATAGAGAATAAAAATTGAGAAATTCCACAGAGCCAGCAGGATAGAATACTTAGTATTTGATATATTATAATAATTTTCTAATAACTAAACTAATTTTATTTTTAAAATTGATTGGAAATAATAATAATTGGATAATATGATTGTTTTTTAATTCCTGTTCCCTCTTTTTAATTATCAATACAAAATTTTGTCTTTATTAGTGGATAATAAATAGGTTGTAAGAAATAAATTCTATTGATTTTAATTGAATTTCAACCAATATTTTCTCTGGGTGTACGCTTTATTGGTAACTCAATTTTTATATAAAGGCTGATTCATTAAGAAATTTTTTTAATTGGATGAAACGAAAGATCAATCTCTGACATCAACTTTTAAAAAATAATTTGATTTAATTGTTTTCCGCTACGGGTATCTCGCGAATGACGCTAATAATGTTGGCTTCCAAGTCTTGTAACGTAGCTGGCTTATGACGACTACATTTGACTTCACATAATCCCAAAGAAAATATACCACATGAACTAGGAGGCCAGTTGGCCGGACCGGAACGGGAATTTAGCTGCTCACCAAAAAGGATTTCTCAATAAAGCCATTGTTTCGCGTGCTGTATGTGCCTGGGAAAGTTGATTTTCGTAATACAGCTGAATAATTTGGAGATATTGTTGTGGTGTGATGAACTGTCAAACAATACTGAATAAAAATAAGCTGCAGTTTCACTCTAGTCAGTCGTGATCTGTAAAAAAAATTAAAAGAACCCATTATAATCAAATATTCAGATTTTATCCGAATTGGAGTGAATTCTACAACAAAGCTTCAGTCCCAATTTTTAAAATTTTTTCTAAACAGATTTTTAATTATTGATACATTTCAACAGAATGCATAACAAATAAGATAATTCTCGAACATTTTGAGATGTTGCAAACGATATATAAAACCTAACACACTTCACATTCTACAATGCAAAGTCAAAAAATAAAAAAATCAAAAAGACCTTCTCGTCTTATTTAATAAGGGGTGGTTGAATTGGTTGTAAGTTTGTCTATGTGTTTGTGTGTGAGGGTTTTTATATTTGCCAGTATTAATATTGTTGCTTCAATTATATATTTTTGCCAAGTTTTTAGTTTCAGTTTCTGTTGCATAAAACCATTGTTCTTCTCCTCTACAGTTGATTTTTTTTAACAACATTTATGTATGTCTGTTGTTGTATTTGTTGCATAAAAACGTTGACAATACGTTTCGTGAAATCGTTAAAATACCGTATAGCACACCATAACCATGCCGTATGTTGTTATTGTTGTTCTTGGCATACTAAACAACAATGGCAACAACACAAATTTTATGAGTTGTATAAAGCACCACCACACACCATTATCCTCATCATAGTCATAGTCATCGTTGTCATAGTCTTTGTCCTTATCATCCTTGCAAACAACCACCCACTACATAAGAAATTCGTAACATAAAAAGTTTATCCTTCACCCTCGCTTTGTTAACAATATGTATATGTACACAAGTGTGTTGGTGTGTGTGTGTGCAAGTTGGTGAATGAGTGTAAAACAGCTGCCATCAAAAATATTCGTCCTTCATGGCATTTTATTTTTTCATTCGTTCGTTATTTTTTTTTTGTTTTCTTTGTTCTGTATTGTATATGAAAAACGACTTTAACCAGAGGTTTTACTACTACTGCTACTACTACAGGAATATAATGCTTGATGTATAAGTATTAATATTTGTATATAAACAATGGGACATAATTCCTTTAAAGTTTAGGAGAGAAAATTTAATTTCATAACAAGCTAATATTTTTGTTGTAATGAATCCGTTATATTATCAAAAATTATTATTTTTTTTAATTTACCTTTTTATGATTATAAAAGGAAATTTGTGGCCTATAGTGTTATGCTTTTTGTTGTCAATACATATGTATGTATGTGTACATGTGTCTGTATATATTTAGGTCTGTGTACTTTAGATCGTGTTGGTAAAATGACATGAAAATATATTTTCAAACTCATTTCTATACTACGTGCTACATTTTTCTTTTCATACATACAAACATTCAGTCATTCATATTACAACAGTAGAAATAAAATTCGTATTCGTTGTGTATTATAGTACTTGTTGTTTGGTTTAAATTTTATACTATGAAATGTTAGTTTTATTATGTGTAAGCTTTCTCTATACAACCATACATACGATATCATCATCATCATCCTCATCATCAAGTCAACTTTGCAATAGTTGGCGTCGTCATCGTCATCATCATCTTCATTATTACTACTACCACACCACTACCCAATTTATCGACCACCCCATATACAAAATAAATGTATAAATATTGTTGAATTCACTGAAAAGGCATCCTTGTTGGCATTACGCCCTTGTTGGCATTACGCCCTTGTAAGCCAAACTGTTTAAATCACAGTGAGTGTTGGTGTGTATTTCTATATTACACAGATATTTAACTAAATGTAAACGAATATAATACTGAGAAAAATTATTGAAATAAATTAAATATAGGAATTGTGTTATAATGAAGAGAATTTGTTTATATAAACAACAATAATTGACAAGGTTTTTTCTACGGATTTTTCATAAAACTAAATCCAAAAAAGTTGCATTGATTGAATCAACCCGTGGTGTGGTCTTTCTGTGTTTAACCCCTGACCTAGGAAAAAATTGCGGAGAAATGCACTCACAAGTAAAATTGTCCCAACCAAAACATCCCAATTTTGCTAAAATTTAGTAATGTGGTAGAAAAAAAAATCTAGAATCAACCTGTCTCGCCTTTTGGTCTACCTCTTAATTTTAAGGGGTCAAAAAAAAAGCTACATAATGGTCATATTTTTCGTTTTTAGCTTTAGTCTGGTATTTAATCTAAAGGAATCACATGCAAGTGTGGTATCGTTGGAAAAGAATTTTTTACTGGTAGCTTTTTGGTACATATTTGCTGTTTTGAATTTGTTAAAATTTAAAAAAAAAAAAAATTCGGTACTGTATATAGAAAAATATACTGAATGGCGGCCAAATTCACATAACTTATTCTTTATTATATTTCAGCGAACACATTTTCTTGCTTTTTTTATATTCGTTCTTATTTAGAGTTTAACAAAACTTTCGTAAAGCCTTTTTTTGTACTTTTTAATAAACAACTTGACAACTTATGCTAAAACATGGGCATTATGTATTTGACGCATATATATATTTTTTAGTGCTGCTTTATATAAAACGTCTGAATTACACACTGTTAAATAAAAAAAGTTCTCAAAAATGTCGCAATGTTTTCGCCTATTTAACACTCCAGATCCACAAATTGGTCCAAAAAAGGTACAGGTGGTTCTTAGATATATTTTTCTATTGAAATTTGGGGTACTTTTCAGTCAAGTGCTTCCCATTGAGTTCCCCTTCCATTTAGTTATTTTGTCTATTGTTTTAATTCCACTCGTTGCCGTTTTTAAACAATTTTCTTTCTCTTGTCCAGTGTTTCAATTATGCTTATTCCTCGTTTCATTTCATTTTATTCGTTTGGACCTGAGATTTAATACAATAAGTTCTGCTATGCGTTCCAGTTCGTTCCCCTTGCTAGTATTTCAATAGCACTTGCTCCCTGTTCCATTTATGTTGTTTTAATTTTACTCTGTCCACGTTTCTTTCCATTTCGATCTCCTCAATTACATTCATTCCATTCCCATTGTCTGGTGTTTCACTTTCACTATTTGCTCGTTTGATTGCTTCCATTGTTTAAATCTAGCCAAATCAGTTTGGGCAATACCACGTTTTATGCAAAAATTCCAAAGCCCTTTGGAATGGCCAAAAAGCATAGAGTTTATCCGCGCTTTAAGGAACACCTTGTATATATTTAAAGTTTTTTGCAGGCCGTTAATTGTCAGATTTTTGAACTCTTTTCACCATTTTGCTCCTCCCTGAAGGAAAATCCTATCTTTCATGAGTTAGCCAAAAACACATATTTCTAATTTCAAGTTTATAACCCCCAAAGGTATTTGAACCGTCAAGGGAGAGACTTTCCCTTTTTGCCATCTTAATCTTAATTACTAATTCAAAATTTATTTGGGAACAACAATTTGTTCATTAGTAAACAAGTTACAGCTATTTTAGTGACGCTGCTCCGTCGAGACAAATGGTAGAAAAGTGGTTTGCTGCTTTAAACGTGGTCGTACAAACATTAATGACGCCAAACGCTTTGGTCGCCCAAAGAGGTGGTGATATCGGAAAACCAAAAAAAAGTTCACAAGATCGTTTTGGCAGACCGTAAAGTAAAATAACAGGAGATAGTCGATACATTTGCATGAGAATTTATCCATCATAAAGCTATTTCAAAATGGAAACCGCGTTTGCTCACAGTGCACCAAAAACAACGTGTCGCTGATTTTAAATAATTGCAAATTTCACTTTCAATTGCTCCCCTACCCACCATATTATCCAGATTTGGCTCCCAGCGATTTTTACCTGTTTTCAGACCTCAAAAAAATGCTCGCTGGCAGTAGATTTGGTTCGAATAAAGGGCGATGGCGATCAACTTTTCTAAAAATTTAAATTGTTATAAATATAAAAATTTATTTCTATCTTTATGCAATTCTTGGCCGGTCTACCAAAATCCGTCTGTAGAAATCACGAAAACGCCACAAATACGTAAAAGTTCTAATTTATATTTGTCTTAAATGTTGGTTATTCTTAGGAGTGGTGTGGAGTGGTTTAATATGAAAATTAGAAAAATCGGTCCAGAGGCACTTCAAAATAATTCCATACAAATTGGATCCTATTATAGCGTTTTCATTGTAGCGTCTGGTGAATAAATCATTCCGTGATATGCATATCTTATATTATCTATAGTTTTGATTTTAAAAATTTATTATAAAATGTATGTAGTTTTCTTTCAGTGTTTTTTTTTATTTATTTGATAAGTGTTTGTTTATATTTGTTTTCGTATCTACTTTAGTATTGCCATACTGTTTTGGGTCATCTGAACACAAAATTCAGTTAAACTTATACTGACATACATACAAACACATACATGCATACACATACACACACCCACAAAACTCAAACGTACACACAGTAATATCCGCACGTACATTGAAATATACAATAATATTATAACATTTATGTGTTTGTTAATCTGTCTATACACACATGCACGTATATAAATATGGAACACACACATGAACACATACAAACATTTGCTAATGTTAAACTTTGTTAAACTCACAGACACACACATACATCCATATAAGTATATGAATATTTGTAATTTTGTATGCGTATGATAAACATAGAACTTTTGTTGGCCAACATTACCGTCTGATGATTGCCTTGATAGTCCTTTTTTTTATTTGTTTGTATGTAGCCTAAGTTCATACATACAAGCACACATAAATACATATACATATGTAGCTAAAACAATCTATGCACATTAGGTTTATAACTTTTAACAATCCTACTCGTAAATTCCATAAATGATAAATGGTTTTCAAACGAGTTTTCGCATAAACCATTTGGTAGCTCTGAATATATATTTGTATTTAATCACGTTTGAAATAAATCAACTAAAAAGACTCAAATATGCGTAACAATCTATAAAACATCTAAGACAAATTATTTTAAAATTGACAGTTTTCGCGGGTTTTGGTCAAATAAAATATTATTTTAATGCCGGGAGAAACGTGCAAAAATTCACTCTTAATAATTTATGTTGAAATTTACCCAACTTGTAGTAGGAAACTTTAATGTTACTATAAATTGGTAAATTTACTCTTTGTAAACGAAAAATATAATGCATTTTTAATGCGTGAATATTCCTTAAAATAAGGTTTCTAAAAATTCGCTTAAAATTAAAAAAAAAGAAATGCAAACAAATCACTGAATTAAAAAAATAAATTTATTATAAGGGTGGTTAAATTTTAAGGGCCGATGTTGAATGTGAACCACACCTTTTTTTTCTGCATTTCATTTAACATTTTTCAATTTCAAACAAACTCAATTTAAAGATACACAATCGAGCAACACTTTAAAGTTATTCAGGCTTATTATGAAAATGGGCGTTTAAATCAAACTGCATTTCGTGCACTTCGTAATTTTTTTTGGTCAGCATAATCGACCAAATGTGTCCAAAATCGGGATAATTGTGGGCAAATTTCAGCAAACCGGGTCTGTGAAAACACTTCGCCCAGTTCGTTCTGCGGAAAACATTGCTGTTGTTCACGATAGTGTGTCATGAGTGGTGTTTGCTATCGCGAGATGATAACGAACTTATTGTGGCAAAGAATTGAGGATACGACCCTGGGCGATATGTGGTTTCAACAGGACGGTGCCACTTGCCACACAGCTAACGAAACAATGGCTCTTTTGCGAGAAAAATTCAATTTTTAAAAATTTGTGGAATTGTTTACTCCAAAAAATTGTTTAATTTTTCTATTTAGGCACGAGTTAATATGTTCTTAAGGATTAATTATAATAGTTTTTGTAAAATAAATTCAAAATTGTAAACCATTTGATTGGGGATTTTAGAGGCCGTTAGACACTTTTGATCCTGTATTCATATCATCATGTTTATGGGATGAATTTGAAAATTTGTATCTTAAATCATATGTCTAAATAACAATTCCATTAAAACAAAATAAGATTCCCATTCGTTTGGACGCAATAGTACCCGACACTGTTTTACGTTCATATGATTTGTCAAATATTTTTCATATACATATCTATCTGCTACTCAATTTGGAATTTATGTATTTTTACATAAAGTAATGATTTTTAGAAAAAAAAAATTAAAAAAATTATTAGATTTTTATATATTTTTGCTAATAAATTTTTTAGATTATTTCTAAAAGGCATTCTCTGACTGAACTTTCAGTATCACCACTTCTTTTGGGCGACCAGAACGTTTGGCATCAACGGTGTTTGTACGAACACTTTCAAAGTCAGCAAACCACTTTTGTACAATTTGTCTCGAGACAGAAAAACACTTATCAAGCTAAGCTGTGGCTTTAGAAATCAACACACTAAATTGCTTTGAATCCATTTGCAAAAGTAGCGTACATTTTTCACTAATGAACGAATTATCAATAAATTTTGACAGGTATCATCTAAAGGGTGGTAGTTCATATGAATTTTTCATTAGTGGCGCCACTTATGTATCAGCAATCGATACAGATATTTCACCCGATGTAATATATGATATTATACACTCAGAAAAAAAAGTTGAGAAGAATTCAAACCAACTTTACTATTTTTGTACTGATTTTTAGTAAAAAAAATTATTATTTAGCAAATCTTTTTGCTATTTACATTTTACAAATTACAGAATTTTTACAGAATATTTACAAATTTTTGTTGCTAATTTCAGAAATCATTTAAAAAAATTTTTGAAAACCGATTTGCTAAAATTTGCAAAATATTACTAATTTTAAAGAAATGTTATTTCTAATTAAAACTTACACCTACAGACTTAAAATGTAGCATAGATTAAAACAAATGGATTAGAAGTGAATATACCGACTCGTGTCTTAAAATACGATAACCACTTAAAATAGCACTAAAAAGTTTTTTTAGTTCTAAAATTCAGCTCTAAAAACAATTAAAATTTTACCTCAAAATTAAAACAAAAATTGACTAAAATATTTTTCAAAACAGAAATTACCAAATTAAAATAAAATGATAAATTCCTTTATGTTTTTAAAATTTTTAAGATTTTTAAGCCTTTTATTTTGTTTTTAATTTTGTATAAAATATTTTTTGAAAAAAATAAATAAAATAAAAAAAAAATTTGATGCTCGATAAAAAAAAATAAATTTAAAATTGTGTACTAATATTCACAATATTTAGTAATTTTTTTTTGCTGATTTTAGCAAACTTTTTAATTTTGTTTAAAATATTTAAAAAAATAAAAAAATTTTAATGCTCGATAAAAAAAAATCATTTGAAATTTTGTACAAATATAAATAATATTTAGTAAATTTTTTTGCTGATTTTAACAAACAGATTTTAAATTTCACTTTACAAAAAGTTTACTAAAATTTAGTGGCGGCAGCTAATTTTTTTTTACCAATTTCATTGTACTACACGCCAGCAGACATCTGTTGCAAGATTAGCAAAAAATACCGCTGGGCTCAATCAAATTAGCAAAAATTTCCCGTAATAACAGCAAAAAGATAGTTATAACCCTAAAGCACATTGTAATGTAAACAGACATAAAACAAAATTTAGTAGTAACTTTTGCTATAATATTCACATAACATAACGACTACAACAACAAGGATGGCTACGGCGAAGAGTTCATGCAGTAGTTAGAGAAAACGTGTTCATCTATTCTTAGCACAAATATGGTAAATTTGGTATTGTTGTTGCTTTAAGTAAGTGTGTGTTCGTGTATATATTTATGTTTGAATATTTCAATGCATCCATATTTGTTTTTGTTGTATATATATATATATATGTTTATTGTCTTGGTTCATGTGTGTCCCTACTTAAAATAGAAATATTTAGTATGACTACATAGAGATAACAGATTTGTTGTGGTAACTGTATTTCTTGCCAAAAAATATTTTGGTTGCCGCAACAGAATTTTTTAATTGTCACAATCAAATTTATTTGTGACACAATTGAAATTAATTATTTCAACTAACAGTATGTTGCATCAAATCAAATTTCTGTCGCCACAAACAAATATAGCGTATGCTGTAGCGAAATCAATTAATTGGTAAGAAATTCGGTTATCACAATGAAACATTTTTCTCTGTATACGATATGTATGTAAAATTATGCCTTGGGTTGTGCTTTCTGTATGTATTTTCTACTCATTGTTGATCCCCCAAATGTACCATTGTTTTAGTAAAATATACTACTATACAACAACAACAACATAGTGCTACGTACTATGACTAGTGGCAGTAGTAGTTTATTCTGAATCCATTATATTTGAACAAAACATTCACACATACATAAAGTTATGCTTACTTCTTTATTGAAACAACATCCATTGTATGAATACTCTGTATGTATGTAAAAGTGTGCGTATTTTTGTGAGTGTACATGTGGATGTAGTTATAATGTATATTTCGCAACAACTTTGGAACTTTGCGTGAATGTTATAAGAGTGAACGAGCTAAAGACAAACTCGTGCCTGTAGGACTGACATAGTATATGGACTAACAAAGAGTGTAAAAATTTAGCAGAATCAATGATGATGATACGAACAGTAGGTCAAGATAATATAAAAAATTTAAGAATTTTTAAAAAAATTGTTTTTAAACAAATTATTAAAATCCGAACCTTCGTAGAATTTTTCTTTAAAATTTAGTACTTTTTTTATATAAAAAAAATAATCATAGTTTCTAAATTAAGAAACATACTTGAACATTGATTTAAAAACAATTTTTTTTACGTATAAGCAATAAAATATTGTTAAACAAAAATATTACTCATACCCAATAAGCATTTGTAAGATATATCACCCAGAAGATATTATGGAAATCATACATGGGACTAATGCATTGATTAGACTAATTAATTGATTTCATTACCACTACATTGATAGCAATGTTAATAAAAACATTTCATTACCAATGTTTGAATTAATGGTAATGATATAAGGATCTGATTTCATTGATCAATGACAAGGATTTTGAACTTCATTACCATTGCTAATGCATCAGTGATGTGATGTGGGTTAACCCTGCAAGGGCGTGGATACTGATGAGCGTTTTTTCGCGGCAACCGAAAATACTAAGTATTATATCCTGCTGGCTCTAGTGAATTTTTTCAAATTTAATTCTCTATAATTTACTAATTAAAATTTTTACGTTTTTTTTATTGCTATAAAATCTTATTCTAACCATTCATTTAACAAAATAACAGATCAAAAATACATAAAAACTTCTTTATTTTTGTTTAATTTAAAAATATAAATGTGACTGTTATTATTATACTCAGAAAACAAAGTTAGTAGAAACATTTGTAAAATGTTTTCAATCCCCCTTTGCTATTTTTGTATTGGGTTTTAGTAAAAAAATTATTATTTAGCAAATGTTTTTGCTATATACATTTTACAAATTACAGAGTTTTTACAGAATATTTACAAATTTCTGTTGCTAATTTCAGAAATCATTTTACATATTCTTGAAGACCGATTTGCTAAAATTAGAAAAAAAAAATACTAGTTTTAAAAAAGTAGGTAGGCTAGTTGGTAGCGTGCTAGATTATCAGTGCGGGGGTCGTGGTTCAATTCCCACCAGATTCTCTTTTGCTAAGTGCCTTTGTTGCTAAGTGCTCAGTTAGGGATTTAGGATATTATTTGTAATTATATGATTTATATAGAAGTTTGTTATTTAGATAATTAACCACATAAGGCCCTAATGGCTCGGTTATGTAAATGAAGATTAAAAAAAAAAAAAAAATTACACATACCTAAATTGCCTTAAAATGTTACATATATTAAAAAAGGGATCGGAAGTGAATATACCGACTCATGTCTGAAAATAGGACATCCACTTAAAATAGCACTAAAAAGTTTTTTTAGTTCTAAAAATCAGCTCTAAAAAATATTAAAATTTGACATTAAAAGTAAAAAAATATTGACTAAAATATTTTTCAATACAGAAAATATCAAAAAAAAAAAAAAAACAAAATGATTAATTCGTTTATGTTTTTACAATTTTGAAGATTTTTAAGCCTTTTATTTTGTTTTGAATTTTGTATAAAATATTTTTTGGAAAAAAAAATAAAAAAAATAAAAAAAATTGTTGCTCGATAAAAAAAAATAAATTTAATATTCACAATATTTAGTAAATCTTTTTTGCTGATTTTAGCAAACCGGTTTTAATTCCGCTTAACAAAAAGTTCACTAAAATTTAGTAGCGGCTACTAATTGTAAAAATTGTTTGAAGTGCTTGATCTGATGTTAGGATTAGGTGTTATAGAGGAAAGTCAAAGTCCTTGGTCATCACCGGTAACAGTTGTAGTAAAACCTCAGAAGGTCAGAGTATGTCTTGATAGTCGTGATGTCAATAAACTTACAATTAAGGATGCTTATCCTATCCCTCATTCTGATACCCGGTATATTTTTGCCATTAACCTTAACCTTTGTCAAATAAATGAGAAGTCTAGTAAGGAAAATACGGCATTTTCAGTTGCAGGAAGACTCTTGTATCAGTTTACGGTAATGCTATTTGGGCTCTGCAATGCCCCGCAGACCATGATGAGGCTTATGGATAGGGTTATTCCTTCTGAACTCCGTGAGTGTGTATTTTTAAATTTAGACGATCTGTTGTTTTTTTCAGGTAATTTTGAAGATCATATTAAAATTTTGAGAGGAGTAGCGGAGCACTTGGAAAAAGTAGATTAACTAATTAAGTAAACTACACTCAGAAAAAAAGTTAGTAGAAAAATTTGTAAACGGTTTTCAATCCCACTCTACTATTTTTGCACTGATTTTTAGTAAAAAATTATTATTTAGCAAATCTTTTTGCTATTTACATTTTACAAATTACAGAATTTTTACAGAATATTTACAAATTTTTGTTGCTAAGTTCAGAAATCATTTTACAAATTTTTGAAAACCGATTTGCTATAATTAGCAAAAAAAAAAATACTAATTTTAAAAAAGTGGATATTGAAGGAAATGTTTTTTCTAATTAAAACTTACACCTACAAACTTAAATTGCCTTAAAATGCTACATAGATTAAAAAAGGGATCGGAGATGAATATAGGACATCCACTTAAAGTAGCACTAAAAAGTTTTTTTTAGTTCTAAAAATAAGCCCTTAAAACAATTAGAATTTGACCTTAAAAGTAAAAAAAAATTGACCAAAATATTTTTCAAAACAGAAATTACCAAATTAAAACAAAATGATTAATTCGTTTTTTAAAAAATACATTCAAAATTTTTGATACTCGATAAGAAAAATATATTCAAAGCTTTTTACTAATATTAATAAAATTTAGTAATTTTTTTTGCTGATTTTAGCAAACAGATTTTAAATTCCACTTTACAAAAAGTCTACTAAAATTTAGTAGCGGATACTAATTTTTCTACTAATTTCATTGTACTACACGTCAGCAGACATGTGTTGCTAAGATTAGCAAAAAATACCGCTGGGTTCAAATTAGCAGAATTTCCCGTAATAAGAGCAAAATTTTCAGTTGCCATTACAGACTTGTTTTGGTGAGTGTACTTGGGTTACATCGTTGGTTATGGTGTTGTGAAAACCTCCGATGCAAAGATCCAGGTTATTCGTGATTTTCGAATTCCTCGTACCACTCGTGCAGTTCGTTAAAAATTTATCGGATATTTCTGCTCAAACTTCTGATTTGATGAGAAAAGGTAGCAGATGATTAGTGAGGCATTAGATGCAATCTGTACTAATATCGCTGGGCTCAAATTAGCAAAATTTCCCCTAATAACAGCAAAATTTTCAGTTGTCATTACAGACTTTTTTTTGGCGAGTGTAGGAAATAGAGAAAAATATTAAAGAAATCAAGAATCAGTTAAATTTAGATTCGATTTAATTTCTCTTATTGTGTAACTATTGCAAAAAAAATCTGTATTTTTTAGAAAATAATGTATTGCAAGCTTGTAAAAATAAATTAAAACCCACGGAAGACTGGTAAAGAGGTATTTTTTTGAAAAAATCAAAGTGAAAACAATTGTAAAATGAATTTATTGTGTGTTTTCTTAATAACAATTAATAAAACATTTTTTTAACTACTGGGTGGCTATCAGGTGATATCTCTATTTTTAGCAATATATGCAATACGTATAAATCTTCCAGATGATAACTTTTTGAAATCATATATTTGTCTTTCAAAAGAATTGCTTTTGTATTGCGTGGAAGTATTGCATTCGGGACACGTTTTCTACCAAATAGGGTATCTTACGCAATACGAAAACGATTGTTGCCGCAATAAATTTTTTCTTCCAGGCAATACCATTTGGGAAGCGTATTCGTATTGCCATGTTTACTGGGTACGCACTTAAATATTTATAAATACTAAAACCAACACATTTTTTTAATAAAAGCAAACACAATTTAAATCATGTCCCAAGAGGGAATCTAAGGAGTTAATTTTTTGGGACATAGCTTTAGAAATATTGAAATAGCTTCGTCCGAAAATGTAACCTCATTAAAGTGTTTTTATAGCTTCAAAATACATCGCATTCAAGAATAAAGTGTGCATTAATTGGCTTTTGAATAGGAAAAACTATACTGAAATCTGCGAAAAAACGCATGAACCAAATGTGCCAAAGTACTAAGTCGTGAAAAATTTCTTTGGCTCATTTGGTTCTCACGAAAAGTTGTGAAAAGTTTCGAGACCAACAGTGTCTACGTCCTAAGTTCTTGCCGGAGCGCCCCGGTAGGCTAGTTGGTAGCGTGCTAGCTAATCAGTGCGGGTGTCGTGGGTTCAATTCCCGAATTCGGTTAGGGAATTAGGATATGATTTGTAATTATATGATTAATATTGATAAAAAAAAATGCTATTCCAACTTTAATAAATAACGACCAAATATTCACTGAAATTTTGGTTAATTTTTTTGATGGAAATTTGTTTGCCGTGAAGCAATCTACCACTACCCGAGCCTGAAAGAGTATTGCATACTATGACTAAGATATTCCTGCTTGCTCGAGCCGTTAAAAAGGTTCTTGCTACCTTCAAGGTAATTTAATCAGTGGATTCGCATGGCATCCCGGCACTTGTACTTCGTACGGTAGGGACATTTTCCTTCGTCCAGACAATTTCTAAAAGAGGTGCGGCTAACATCCCTGCGATCTGGGAAAAGGAATTTAAAAAAATAAAATTTTCGAAATCTTTCCAAGGTCCCTAAAATATCCGTTAACATTTATCGACATAATTGCTCTCGAATTGAAGATAATTTTATCCAGAATGCAAATTTGTAAAAGTACAATACATAAAAATATTTTAATGATTTCAAAAACATACAGGTTGCGCCATCTTTTTGTCGGCATGTGAATATTGAATAACTTAAAAACAAGCGATTTTCATATGTGTAATATTTTTAATTAATTTGGTCCTTTTTAAATCAAATGGCCTTCTCTATATATTGTTTTCCTGAAGATGCTAACAAATTTTTATCGAAATATCAAAAAAAAAAAAAAAAAAAATGTTTATAAAAAAGATCTTGGGCTTAAAAAAAATAGATATTAATATTAAAATAAGATCAAATAAAGTTATATAAGGTGCGCTTTTTGCTGCATATCGCATAACTTCTTTTAAGCTTCATGGGCGGTATCGCGATGATTTCGGCACGAATGTGAAATACAAAATGCTTAAAGTTGGAACGATATTATTGCAAGAGGAGGAAATACAACAACAACGAATTGCTCGTCGAGATTTTCGAGATTCATCTAATCCTTTAGAGTTGCCCGACATATTGTAAGTAACCACACGTAATTTGTGTGTTGTTTTGCATTCTGTTGAGTAGTATGTCGCTTTACATTTTATTTACAGATCTTGACCTAAAAACAAATTTTATTTACCTGAATAACCAATTATAATCAAAAATTACTTACATTTTTTATGTAGTTCCCTAAAAGAAACAAAGTGAACAAACTGATAAGAAAAAGGCAAAAAAAAAAGGATTTTAAAATAAACATTCACGATAAGGGGAATTTCTTTGAATGTGAACTTTTTTTCGGGGATATTACTCAAAAATTAATGATTAGAAAAAGTTAATAAATTTCGAGGGAAAATTTATTCAATTTATTCAACATTTCGAGGGAAAATTTATTCAATTTATTCAACATTTCGAGGGGAAAAATATTCACAATAGGGGTGAATAAAACTTTTTATTGTAAAAAACCTCTGTCTTAAAATTTTATAATATTTTTGTAAAATAAATATTTTCTATAAAAAATAGAAATTTTTTGATTAAAAGCTTTCAACGCGAACTAAGTTTTAGATTTTGCCGATAAGACGAAATATGGACTTTATAGTTTTGTCTTCTCTATAACATATTTAAATTTCAGGCACAATCAGAGTTCTCGGATAGATTCTTCAAACTCACCCACTGGCAATGTATGTAATCGCATTTCAGATATATTAATGTTACTTAAAAGGTTTTTTGGTTTTTAAGAATTTTTATGTGCCCACTGTTTATCAAATTTAAGTTCATTTTGTTATTGTATGATACGATTGTATTACAAAACAATATGACAAACATAGCAATGCTAACTTTTTCCTGTTAACAATATTTTGCTATAAAACGGTACTGGTTAAAATAAAATTCTATCAAACTTGAAATACATTCAAACGTACATATTTATGCCAAGCTCAAACCATGCCAACGTTAAAACTTTTTCGACAAAAAAACCTAAAAAACTTTTCCATAATGTTGTTTCCAAAAAGAAAAGAGCAACATACAAACTACATACAAAATGAATGGCAGTAAAAGTTAGGTAACTCACAAAATCTAACAAAAAAACTGAAAAGAAGAAAAAATTGAAATGAAAAGATAAAATATCATTCTGAGAAAATCCAAAATTTCTCACTAAATATGTTGTTGCTACGTATATAATGACGAAGAAAAAAAAAAATGAAAAGATAAATGACACACTCACATACATACATACAAATACATTAGCTTTCAAACCAAAACCAGTTATGCTCCCTAAAAGCAGAGTTTCCCCTACAAACTCTTACTACTAGAATACAATACACAAAGTTTTACTTATTTGGAAAATGGAACTGAAATCTCTAGGGGACATAATACAAAAGTGTAGAAAAGGAAAAACGGCAGCAAGTGAAGTCAAAATAGAAAGAAAAAAAAAACATAAAAAAACTGTAGCAATAAAACGTGTCTAAAGCCACAACAACTGCTAAACCATATTACCTACGTACAAACATACAAACACAAACACACTCTCATACACTTACACACTCTCATACAAACACATACTATGAATCCAAGTCAAATCATACCAAACCAACCATCATATACAACCCAATAGAGAATATGGTAAAACAGTATAACTAAATGGTTGTTAGTATAGCTTGTTGGTATTAGTAAGAATGTATGTATGTGTGAAAAATGTAGCAGGATATGGTTGTGTGTTAAAGTGTCTGTTAGTTGTGCTTCGTATTTATACATATGTATGTAGGTATGTGTGTTTGTTTGTATAATATTGTTGCTCTTATTTTTCGGTAGGGTATTTTGACTAACTGTTAGCAATGTTTTTAGTAGCTTACGTTGGCAGATTGTTTTATTAAAACCGTAAAAATGTTACAACATATAAATATATCACAAGCATACACACACACATGCATACCTACAAAAAGCAAATACTTTAGTAAAGTCCTGCGGGTATGTAGGATAAAAGGGGATCCTTCAAAAAAAGTTATATTTTTTTAAGTTATAAATTTTTTTCTCTTTATATTTTTCGGTTGTTGTTTTGTCTTTTGTGGGTTTTTCTTTTTTATGGGATTTTATTTTTTGGGTAAAAGTTTAAATTTAATTCAACACGGAATATCAGCAATGAGTGCAAGCTTCCGCTGGATAAAGTTACTCTTATTCAAAACAGTGACAATTGTAAAAGGGGGGGGGTTGTTTAAAATGAAAATTTTATATAAAAGATATAAATATAAGAAAAATTTAAAAACTTATATTTGCTATATTCTCCGAAGCGGAAAGATCTGGAAGTCTGGGTGGCCAGTCAATGTGGCATTTTTTTTTTGACCTCACACCTCCAGGGATATTTTTGTTGCATAAACTCCATTGTTTGATTTACAGTGTGACATAATGCACCATATTGTTGTTATCGCCACCACAGAGTGTAAATTGGGGCTCGTCTATTTTATTTTTTTTCGACTATTTTCACTATTTCGGCGCGATGTTTTAGTGTAAAGCGATTCATGATAAAAAAATTGTGAAGTATTGATGTTTCAAAAACACGTGTTCTAATGCCAATCGGTTGACAAATTTCAAAGACATTAAAAGTTGCTATTCCGACATAAAAGATGGCGCCCTCTCTATATATCTTAATTAGAAAGTAGACGAAAAAAAATGTACAGGCCTTTAATGGGTTACTGAAGTTAAGATTTAATAAGTGAGAAATTCATACTACTCATAAAGAATGAAAGCCATATAGACAATTTATGGTGATTATTTTTCGGATTATCTATGGAATGTTTCATAAATAATTTTGAAGTTATTAAATTGGATGGAAATTTAGGAAGGTTTTTCTCTGGGTATATGTTATGGAAAAAAATATTCATTGGATATTGTGTATCGTGAATACGCAATAAAGACTCGAATATTTATTCTAAAATCAGTAAGTAGGTATCTCAGTAGGTATATTTATTATATTAATTTACGTTTAGAAAAAAATATTAATTTATTAAGAACAATACCCATTGCGATCTTCTGTAGCATTATTTCGTAGAAATTCATTATCAGTATTTGTTGAGTTTATGACCAAACGAAATTATATAAATGCAAACTTTCAACTTGCCAACCGACATCGAATCATTATAACACCATTTTCGATAATAACACCATTTTCGCCAATTGTTTTTTATTAATAAAAAAAATCGGATGTTTTGCTTTCGATTTCGAAAATTTTAGTGAGTTACTCTGCTTCGTTTTCTAGAAGACATTGGCTGAATATTGTCTACTTCAAATATTTTATACAAATTCTAATATTTTAGGTAAATACACTAAAACTTTAGAACTACTCAGCAAAACTTTGGTAGTGGGTGCCTAGTACTCATGCATTACCGTGCAATGCTTTGAGGCTCATCGCCTGTAAAATCCACCAATCAAGTAAGGTGTAAAGTAATGCCACCGCCGCTATGGCGGTAATGTTGGATAGTTAAGAATTTTTTTTTAAATTTATTATTTTTTTTTTTGAAATTGCTTATGAGAGAGTATATTAAAATAGTCAAATTTATGGCATTATTCAAATTCCATTAAATTATAATATGTAGTAAACTAAAAATAAGCGCTGAGTTGGTTAACCACGCCCAATTTTTGTAAAAACTTATAAAGTTGTTATATTTTTTATTCGCGTCATAGGGAAATAATTCTTGGTTCATTTCTAGCAGCCGTGAACGTGATCACAAGGTAAGCCTTACTAAACTCTTTTTTAAGATCCTGCGAAGGAAGTGTACCGTTCAAGGTTGTTTCTGCACCATGAGGACTTATCCTAACAAGGACTTGTGCCGTACCAGTGAATATTCTTTAAAGCTCTGTGTATGTCCTTTGGAGTCCTGTGAATATCCTTTCAAGTTCTATCGATATCCTTTGAGGTCTTGTGTATTTCCTTTGAGGTCCTATGAATACTCTTTGAAGTCCTTTTTATATCCTTTGAGGTCCTGTGAATATCCTTTGGGATCCTGTGAACATTCTTTGAGGGCCTGTAAATATACTTTGAGCTTCTGTTTATGTCATTTGAGGTCCTGAGGATATCCTTTGAAGTCCTGAAAATATCCTTCGACAACCAAGGAATATGCTACTAGTATTCTTGAACGGGAATTGCACCGGAAAGCTTTCAGCCAGGACGAGTGCCGTATGTTCCTATAAGGATGTGTGCTGTACACATCCTTGCGTGTCCTGTTTGTATCCTTGAACGAGATTTCCAGGACGTATTTCGTACCTAGGTTATAGCCTTTGTGTGTTTGTGTGTTCTTCGAGAGCCTTGGACCACTCTCTATGTCTCTTAGTGTATTCTTGTTATTAATGTAGGCAAAAAAAAAAATAACTACGATTCATAACATTGAAAGAAAACTCAACCTTTTAATTTATATTACTGCATATACTATATTAATTTCTATGACGAACACTATCTTCCTCTTAGCTGGGATAAGTTAACGAAAGAAAACTTGTCGTTACAACAATATTTTATCCAATATTTTTCGGCACATGCCAGAATGGTTCTAATGCCCTCCTCTATATATGGTGAGGATATATAAAAGTTGGTCATTTCGTTTGTAACATGTCGAAATATATGTCTAAGACCCCATTCGTGATTCTTATGCGATTTTAAGTCGATTTAGCGATGTCCGTCTGTCTTTTAAAATGGTAATCACGGCGCAAAAACGCAAGCGGATTTGCTCATTTTTACTTGAATTAATGGACATCCTCGCGAAAAGTTTGGTATTGAAAATAAGTAAAATCGGTCTAGCGGTTAGAAAGTTATGAGTGAAAATTTTTAGGTACCTTATACAAATTGGAGTATTTTACAATTTCTTAATTTTTTTAAAATTTTTTCATCGCAATATTTTTTTTACTAACCACATTTTTTTACCCCACAAAAATTGTTTTTACATCTAAAAGTTTTTCAACTCAAAAAATTTGTTTACGTTATTTGTATCAAAAACACTGTAGAGGATGGGGATGATAAAGTTTGTACTTAATTACTTTTTCTGGTACTATTAAAGTACCTTAAAAGTACTATGGTAATATTGGCAAATGTTCCCTTTTTAATTTTTTATTTATTTATGACAACTTTTGTGATATTATTTAAATGCTGTTTGATAGAAAAATATTTGTTTCGGCGATGATATGTTTATACTATAGCACATTTTTTCCCATAACTTAAAACCTCAAATGTACTTTTGTGTCTAAAAAAGTTAATTATATAAAGGCATGAAATTTTTAATATCATATAAAAGTTTTCAATTTTTATAATAGATAGAGATATTTAGGGATTTATGGGTTTTAAAATAGTACTTAGCTGACAATTTCGGCCGCTAAAAATAAGCTTTTTTAGTTTTGTTTTATAGTGGTTGACTTATTTTGGGTCCACTAATTCTAAACGTACACAATATAATTACGTTTGCTTTTTAGAAAGCTTTGTAATTTATTCTTTTAGAAAAATTTTTATTTTTTTTAGAATCACTCTCTAAATATGTAAGATAAATATGTGTGTTGGTCAACAAAAATGTTCAACACCTTTCTGTCTGAAATAACTAATAACAATAGTTTTTTGAAATTAATTCATTAAAACCTAAAACCATTGAGGTTTTCTATATCATGATTTCAGGTTCTCCCAAGCGATCTTCAGTAGAATTTTCATTGAAAACTCACTTAAAACAACACTAACACCCAAAAAGTATGCTAGAATTACATTTTCTTTGTAAATGAAAAGAGGGAACAACATCAATGTTTTACCACACCACTTTAAAACAACTCCTTCATTGCCATTTTCTTGTACTAACTACGTTCTTATTATTTGAGTTTTTATATACTACATATTCAAATATAAATACTTAATTTATACAGACATCCTATATAAGGCAAGGCATAGATATTATATGTACCAGAGCTTGCCAATACTATTTGTTGGTACGCAAAGTATGTAAAAATTTGTTAACCAAATATTAAAAAAATAATAATTTTAAAACTTGATTAATTTAAAAAAAAAATGTTTTTCTCTTCTTCCTGATATGAGCATTTTTAAATTTTTTTTTTTTTTGATAGAAAAATCTGTCGCCGATTTTAATACAAAAGTGACCCATAGATTTAATACTTCAAGTGTGAGTTCTGGTTTTTTAAAATCTCCAACACAAAAAAAAAAAAACAAAAAACTTTTGGTGTAATACCATTAAATGGTACACGTACCATAAAGGTACGTAGACTCTGGTGTACGTATACAATACATACATATAGCACGAAAGTAAGGCGTCAAAGTCATGGTAATGGTTTTATATTTTATAAGGAGAAAAATATGATATTGTTTGGGTTGTTGGAAGCTAAATATTCTATATTGTGTGTGTTGATGTTTTAGTATTAAGCATGAAAAGCGCCAAAGGCGTTTGAAGTATACTTGTATGTTTATATAAACCTACAATCATATGTATATTTGTTTAGTACACTGTGAAACAAACATAAACTTTTGGTTAAATAAAATGGAAAATTTTAAACTGGAATTTTTCTAACTTTTTTTTTTTATAAAATCGGTATCGAATACCATTTTTGTTTCTGTTGCTTGGAAAAATAAAACTCACTGGAGAAGCTGAGCAACATGGTTAAGCTTTAAAAGAAATATTCCACAAATCAAGAAGATCGAAGAAAACTAAAAGAATTAGAAATGTCCATAGTTATTAAATAAGGTAGGGTTAAAAAAATCTTAATCAAAATCTTAGAAGTTGCTCCATATATGTGTAAAAATATGAACATTTTTGTTTATGTTACGTGGTGTTGTAAATATGTGAGTTTAGAGTGTGTATGTGTAAGTAAAAACCAACAGATATTGTAGCAACTGTTTAAATTTTACTTTGCCGTTGTAGTTAGTACAAATATGGCAAAAAGCTTAAACTGTTCCCATTCTTAGATGTTGTTTGATTTTTTTTCTTTCAAAACAAAAAAAAAATTAATAAAATAAGAAAGAAAAAAATATAAAAACCTAATGGAGCACACAAGCATAAGACGAGACAAGAAATACTTTTATTATATTTTGAAATGGTGGTATGATGAAAGCATATATATTAAAAGAGGCTTGCAGGAAAATTAGGTACTCTATATAAAAAATAAATGACAGATTAATTAATAAAATTTAAGGTTCTTTAAACTGAAAAATGGACTTTTTTTAAGAAAAATACTTGAAAATTTTTTCAATTCTAAGGACTTTATTTACCAAAAAAAATATAGATTCTATGAACTTTTTCTAATAGAAAAAAATCTTAGATTTTAAAGACATTTAAAAGATTTTTTAGATATTCCTTAGAGTCTCAGAATTTTTCTTTTAGAAAAAGTCCTTAGAATCTAAAGAATATTTCGACCAAAAAAAGATCTGCAATTAAGTATTTTTATGATGAAAAGTTCTCACATTTTAAAAAATTTGTTAGAATCTAATTTTTTTTTAAGAATCTATTAATTTTTATCTAAGAAACAGTTTGCAAAATCTGAGAATTTTATTTTAGAGAAAAGTCCATAGAATCTAAAAATTTTTCTATTAGACAAATTTCTAAATTTCTAATAAATTTGTTTTTTCGTACAAAACAACTCTTTTGTTTTTCAGACTTTTTCTTATAAAAAATTATTTTATTAATATTTTCAGTACTTTTTCCACAAGAAAGCCGTTAAACATATATTTTTTTAATTTATTCTGTTTTTATTGAAAAGAATTAAAAATTATAAAATCTTTATATAGTATCTTTTGACAATGATTTTTTCCACAATTAATTGATTAGTGTAAATTATAATTTTTTATGTATAAGGCATTTTAGAAATTAAAACCTCCCAGGTGAAAATTATCATATACAGGTTGGTTGAAAAGTTCCTGCGCCCGAAATGAAAGAATACTGTTTTTGTTACGAAATATATTTTTTTATTCAATATAATCTCCTAGACTCTCAATACACTTTTTCCAATGATCTTCCAATAATTTTATCCCATCCTTATAATGGTTTTCCGGAAGCTCTACAAAATTACCGTCGACGGCTGCTATGGCCTCTTCATTCGACGAAAAATGCTTTCAACGAAGGAATTGTTTGAAATTTCTGAAGAGATAGTAGTCACTGGGAGCCAAATCTGGTGAATACGGTGGATGTTCAAGCAATTCGTACTTTAATTCTTTGAATTTAGCCATCGTCAAAACACTTTTGTGAGCAGGTGCATTGTCTTGATGAAAAATGATTTTTTTCTTCTTTAAACTAGGTCTTTTCTCACGAATTTTTTCATCTAGCAGATTCAAAAGGCTGCAATAATATTCAGAGTGATTGTTTTACCTTTCTGAAGATAATCAATCAACAAAATTTCTTTTGCATACCAAAAAACTGATGCCATAACCTTCTTTGCTGATCGTTGTGACTTCACCTGCTTTGGAGCTGAACATCCAGCTTCAGTCCACTGTAAACGTTCTTGTTTCAATTTAGGATCATGGTGGTAGATCCAAGTCTCATCCATAGTTATAAAACAACGAAAGAAGTCGGTTTTATTCGGCTTAAAACGCTCCAAATTACGCTGAGTACTCGTTCGTCTGAGATGCCTATGGCATTAGCAATTTCTCGCTTAGTCAAACTTGGATCTTCACTAACCATATTATGTACCTGCTCAATGATTTCTGCTGTGGTTGCAGTTTTTGGTCGTCCTTCGTGTGGATCGTCTTTAAGGCTGGTACGACCACGTTTAAATTCACCAGCCCAAAATTCAACGGTGCGTTTTGAAGGTGAGGACTCCTTATACACTTCTAACAATTGTTCATAAATTTCCTTTTTTTTAAACCCTTCAAAACAAAGAATCTAATTACTGCACGATATACAATTTTTTTCATATTAAAAAAAATCAATGACACGTCAACTTCAAATGGCTTGTAAACAAAGAAAGAATTGACAGAATGACTTGCAACTTTGCATGTGTTCTCAGGACAGTTATACCAACTTGAGAAAAAAAAAAAGTTTGAAGTTAGCAGTGCCATCTCTTGGTGAGCGCAGGAACTTTTCAACCAACCTGTATAATCTTTTTTAATGAGTGAGTGATCTGATACATTTTGTTTTTATTCAAACAAAACAGTATTATTACTGTAAATGTCAAAGTCATATTTTATTTAATAAATACTTATTCATTGATTATTGGCAGCATTTTATAGTTCCAGTATGGTATGGTAACAGCCAATCATATTATAAAATATAAAGTGACAATTATGAATAAACAAAATATTTAATATAATAATGAATGTAGCGACCATACTGATGGTTAGCAACTATTTATAAGCCAATATCTTGATTGTGACAACCATACCCCAATGCAGCAAGCATAATGTAGTGATCATGTTGCAACCATATTTTTTCTCGGCGTGTAAATAACATCTTTTTTTTAATTCCATAAAATTATTTTCCAGTGGTAGTTCTCTCTCTCTCTCTCTTGCGGAATAACACAACTGCCAATTAATTTTGTACCCTCTGATTTAGACTCCATTTTCGTCATACATAAACCGTATGATGAACGAGCGTATGATTAATATTTAATATGAAGTAAAAGACGTATGATTTATATTATTAATAAGAATAAATAAATTTTATATGAATCAAAATTAGAAATCTAAATCTAAAAGTGTGAAATTAGTTCAATTTAATTTTTTTAATTTTAAATACCATTTTTAGTGTTTAGTTTAGCAGCAAGCAATGAGTTTAAAATTAATTTTGATCTGCTGCAAAGTTACAAACAAAATGATGAATTTAATATATTTTTCTATCCTGTGCTATTCTATAAAAACAGAAGTATGAGTACGACAACTCTACAGGCAAATATAACATTAAAAAAACAACAACAAGAAAACAACACAAAAGAAACAAAATAAGGTCGTTCGTTCTAGTATATGAAAAAATATTACAATAAGTATAACTGTAACTACGTTTATAAGAGTGTCGTCTATAAGTGTGTATTTATACATATGTATGTGTGTCTGTGTGTGTGTGTATCAATGTGTTGAAATTTGTATTGTACATTCTTGTTGTTTGTAGGTATTAGAAATAAAGGATATTGTTTGTTTGTATTTACCATGTTAGTATAGATTTGTAGCAAAAGGATAACTAAATGCTGTAGCTGTCGTTGTTGTTGATTCTATTACTTTGTTTTTATACACTTTTGTACTTTTTGGCTTCATTATTAGCAAATCGTTTGATATACACATATAGAGATATAGACGTGTGTATGCTGTTGTTTGTTTTTCCTTTTTTTTTTGCTCTTCTTATTTAGCTCCACAGTATAAAGCTTTTATGGTGTTGTTAGTGTTGCTTTGTATTTAGGTTTTTTTTGTGTGTTTTGTTTTTGAGAAGACATTAAGTGTTGCCAACTTTATTTAATAGCTTTACGTTGACAATATGTGTCTAAAATGTACATATGGATGTATGTGTGTTTAAATGTTTGAGTATTTTTTTTTTGTTAACAATAGATGGAAAAAAACATTTTGTTATGAATGTCTAAGGATATGAGGGTTTTTAATAGCAGAAGTGATGTAGGTACAAATATTGTATACTAACAAGGATGGTATACTAAGTGCAAAAAATGAACTTAAAGCGCCACAAATTTTCCGAATTTAAAATGTACACCCAGAAAACAGTATCAGTTGTGTCCACCGAATTTGTTGCCAATCGAATTCTGGCAGTTACGACAACTGTCTTCATATCAAATTTAGTCGTGAAAGCCAATATTCAGTTGTACAATTTAATATTTATATTCCACAGAAAAATTATTACGTTTCACAAAATTTTATTAAAAAAAAAAGTATTTTTAATTTTTCCGGTATCGAACCTGGGCAGTCAGTCAGATTCATAATTCACACCCTTGCTTACTGCACCACAACTAATTTTAATTTCCTTTAATATATACATATTTGCCATTTAAACATTTGAATGTTTTATTTTAATTAAAAAATATTTTTTAAATGTTTGTTTTTTCCCGGATTTGAACTTGGAAATTCTAAGTACTGAGCTACCTCTCTACCTACTACACCACAAACACTTATGAATTTTTATGGCCAATTTTGAATTTAAACAATTTGTTAGGAAAAGAAATATTAGTATAAAATTTGTTTGTTTTTGGTTTGTTTCCCCTTTTTTAATTTCCAATGCAACATTTTTGCTTTATTAATGGATTTTAGGTTAACGATAAACAATATGTCTGGGTTTTTGAGATTAAAGTTCTAGGCATATACTTATACTCCATGTCACTTATGTAGTTTCTGACTGAATAATATAAACTTGGTTAAATTGAAAAGGTCATATAATGAAAACTATGTACATGCTTTTTATTTTTTTGTAAAATCTTTCAAAACTTTCCATTTCAATCTAGTAATCTAGCAGTTTAAAGTCGGCGGAATAATTAAATATTTAACTAAAACATCCTCCAGAAAATGGTCAACTGGATACTATATTCTATCTGAAAATGTTTTCTCGCGATAAAATTACTTGTTTTTACATGTACTGAATTTTACATTTTAAAAGGTAATGCGAGAAACGTTAATATTTCTTATTCCTATTATGAAATGCTGTCATTTTTGCAAATGGTATCGTATGGAAGCTTGAATATTTTGCAACTCAACAACAAAGTGGCTGATTTTACATCTTAATTGATCATGAGCGACGAGGCTAATTTTTTCCTGGTTTCGGGGGACACTTGGTCCCAATATTTCAAAACCATACGATCCCACCCTCCTTTGTGCAGAGGTTGGTCACACTCCTTGTTTGTAAAAAAGATCCCACATTAGCAAGTTTATTTAATGTTCGGGTGTAAAGGATTTTTTACTTTTTGACACCTACGTGGGCAAAAATATAACAAAAACAAAAAAAAAATCACAAAAAAATTGAAAATAATATACAAAAAAATATATAGCGATAACCAATCGGATGATGATTTTTGCCCTACACTTAGGTGAATAGTAAAAGCGAGAATATAAATCGCTATAATAAAAAGTTTGACATGTTACTATGTACATATATCCTTCAAGATTTTTAGTATGGAAAGCCTCATAAAAATATAATGTCTCAAAGTATAAAAAGTGATATTTTTTCAAAAAGCTGTAGAAAGTTCCACACGCATACCTTCCCTACATATATTTTGAAACGTTAGTATGTATGATTTTCTTTGCATTGTTACTTTAGTAGTCTATGATCTTAAACCTTAAGTATGTACGTATCTTATACACACACACACACACACAAATACATGCACTCATCACTGGCAAATTATTCCCATTCCTATTACTCCTGTAAAATCTCTTCCACATCATAACATCTGTGTGTGCAAGTGTGTGCTTGAAACATTATTTGAAATTGTGTTTGAAAATTTAACAGATTTTCTGTTATATTATTAATGATTTTCCAAGTTATTTGTTATAGTATTAGTTTACATTTGTATGTATGTCTGTGCGTAGGTTAAAAGTTATCATAGTATGAGTTAACATTTAATTAAGTTACTTTAATAGAATGCTACAAAATGTTCAATGTAAATTTGTCTCTGTTGGATTCATACCCTTCACACCGCGAAAAATTTTAAATGAAATTGTCGTTCTAAATAGATTTTGGGAGTTAAATTAGCGCGTTGTGATTTAGTTTGTTTTTATTTATACATCCATACATATGTGTATGTATGTGTGGTTTACACTGATGTATAATGGAAAAAGTATGATGTTGATTTTATATTTTATATAACTAACATACAAAGTGATGGGCATGATGAAGATATTGGAAGTGAAAAATAACTTACCGTATTATTTAATATTCATAGACATAAGGTGTATGTAGTAAGCAGGATGTAGATATTTACAATTAAAATTTTCTGAAAGAAAAAGAGTTCAGGAATTTTAATTAGAAATTAAAATTTTAAATACGAAATCATTATGTTTGGATTAAATTTGGCAGAAAAGAAATTAAGGGTTAAGGCGTCGAGGCTTCATCAAATAGAAACTAAATTCAGGCTTTCAAATTTCTATGGAAATGAACTTTAAACCCTTTTGTCAATTCGTATTTAGTTTAGAATTAATTTAACCAACTCGTTCTAGGGTTCTATATACAACATGGTAATCTTTATGTAATAAAGTGGTGAAATCGGTAATAATGCTAAATACGAAGCTGAATGTTAGGGTTTCTTACAATTGAAATTTTCAGTGGGTCAGTGAAATATTATTTCATTTAAAACTCTTGATTAATTTTTCAAACTTTCTTAAATATATTACTTTCGGCCATCAACTCCAATGTTTTTTTCATATTTTACATAATACCTGAATTTTGACGTAGCAGGTTGATGCAAAGAATCCAAATAAAAATAAATTTTTTTGAATATTTTCGTTTGGTCGGGAATTGTGCTCTAATGCGACGAATAAAGGGGAGAGTTGGTTAAATTATTTTAAGCCATCGCGAGTAAAAAAGTTTATATACGTTTATAGATATGGCTAGATCTAATAATACATTATGATATACAAATATGTATATATGTCGGTATGCATAACCATTTGTATTATTTTTATGGGTATCGAACCCACGACACCCGCATTGATAAGCTAGCACGCTACCTACTGGTCTACCGGGGCGCTCTTAAAACTATCTTATATTGTGCCTTATATAACCATGTCTATATATTGATCTTTTTAAAGTTATCCTTAACATTGTAACAATAGGCATGTTTTCTTTGCACACTTAAGCTAGCAAGTTATTTAATTTATATGGAGAATTAAGCGAGTTAAGAACTAGTCGCTTAGTACTCGCTTAATTCTCCATAAAAATGAAATAACTTGCTAGCTTAAGTGTACAAAGAAAACATGCCTAATATATGGTATATATTATATAAAATTATTTATTTCTATTCTAGATAATAAATATTCAAGCCCATGGTCAATTTTATAAAAAAAAAATTTATTTTTAATCCAATACTTCGCTAGTTTCTTCAGATTTTTTCTTTAAATAAAAATAAGAAAAAATCCCTGAAGAAGCTATCTATTGAGAAATATTGGATTAAAGATAAATATTTTCTTTTAATAAATTGACCTTGGACTTGAATATTTATTATCCAGAATTAATACTAAAAAGGTCGAAGAAATTAAACTGAATAATTTATTATACAGGGTGTCCGACGGGAAGATATACTACTTTGTTTCTTTATGGAATACAATATCAGATAAATGTCCGCCTCTGTTAGCCTCACAAATGCAAACCCTTTTGAGCACATTTTTCATTACATTCTCACACATTTCACGCGGTATTTCATTAATTCCATCACGAATATTCTGTTTGAGTTGCTCAAGCGTTTCTGGTTTGTTTGCATAAACCTTGCTTTTCAGATATCCCCACAAAAAGAAGTCAGGAGCAGTCAAATCAGGCGACCGTGGAGGCCAATCAACATCACCATTTCTTGAAATAACTTGTTGTGGAAAGAGGTCTCGCAGTAATTCCATTGTAATCCTGGTTGTTGATACCACATATTAATCAAGCCCAAAGCATGCAATTGTGGCGTTAAAAAGTTTTCAATCATATCACGATATCGCTCCCCATTCACAGTTACTGTTACGCCGTTTTTATTTTCAAAGAAGTATGGTCCAATGATTCCTCCTGACCAAATTGCACACCAGACTGTCACTTTTAATGGATGCAAAGGTGACTGATGAATAATTTGAGGGTTTTCCATTGCCCAGAACCGACTATTCTGTTTATTCACATATCCATTCAAATGAAAATGTGCCTCGTCACTTTTTATGATTTTTTCATGAAAATCGGGGTTGTCATGGGCGAGCTGCTTTAAAGATTAAAACACGTTGGTTTATCGAATATTTTTTCATAATAAATTTGGCACCTGTCTACTTCACGACTGCCAAATATGAACTGTCAAGACTAATGTTTACCAAAATGGCGACAAAACAAAGTAGAATACCTTCCCGGCGGACACACTGTATATGTCTTATAATAAAATATAGTTATAAAGGGTGTGTCAAGAAGAACGCAATTTTTAAATTTTAAATAAAACACAGATATTTAAAAAAAAATCGTGAAACTTTATTATATCGTAAAGTAGACAGAATGAGGTTATGTATGGAACAATATATCGTGCAGATGGCCGCCGCGGCTTTGCTGGCATGCACGCGATCTTTTAATGAAATTTTCAATGACCGTTTTGCATGAATGCTGCGGTATTTCATTAATGCAGCGTCCAATTTCCTCTTTTAAGGCTTGAGTCGTCGTCGGCTTATTCGCGTAAACCATCGACTTCAAAAACCCCAAAGAAAAAAATCTAATGGTGTTAAATCGCACGATCTAGGCGGCCAATTCTGATCTCCAAAACGCGAAATAACACGACCGGGAAATGACTGATGCAGCAATTGAATTGTTTCTCTGGCTGTATGACATGTGGCGCCGTCTTGTTGGAACCACATGCCCTCCACATTCATTTCTTCAATTCTAGGCAAGAAAAAACTGGTTATCATTTCATGATACCGAACACCATTGACTGTTTGCGCTTGACCTGCCTCATTTTCATAAAAAAAGGACCAATGATTCCTCCAGCCCAAAAACCACACCACACAGTGACACGTTGAGGATGCATTTGCTTCTCGTGAATCACTCGAGGATTTTCCTCATCCCAAATGCGACAATTCTGCCTATTGACGAAGCCATCACGATGAAAATGGGCCTCGTCACTGAAGATGATTTTATCGGCAAAATCAGCATTTTCATGTTGTCTCTCCAATACCCAATTAACGAACTCCCTTCGCTGTCTATGGTCAGCTGGCTTCAGTTCCTGAGTCAATTGAACTTTGTTTGCATGAAGATGCAAATCTTTCGTCAAAATTCGCTGCAAAGTGCATTTGGAGACACCAATTTGCTGAGCTCGGTGTCGAATTAAGGTGGATGGAGTTTGAGCGACATCATCACGTACAGCTGCGACATTTTCGGTCGATCGACCTGGTCGATGGCGCGTTGTTGTCTTTACATCACTAACAGACCCAATTTCGGCAAATTTATCCATTAATCTCTTTACAGTTGACTCTTTTGGAGCATTATTGTGACCCCAAATTGATCGCAATTTGCGAACTGTTGCCGCAAAACTTTCACCATTTTGGTAAAACAATTTCACAATGAGAATGCGTTGTTCATTCGTGTAGCGTTCCATTTTTACTAACCCCGTACCTTCTACTAGCAAACAATAACAATTGTTCAAATGTCAAACAATGACACTTCGAATGTTGCCAGATTTAAAAATTGCGTTCTTCTTGGGACACCCTTTGGTTTATACAAAATCTTATGTACTTCATTATGGCTTATATATATTTTTATATATTTATTAATTTATTTTTTTGCTGATTTTAGCAAACCGATTTTAAATTTCACTTTACAAAAGTTTACTAAAGTTTAGTAGCGGCTACTATTTTTTTCTACTTATTTCATTGTACTACACGTCAGCAGACATGTGTTGCTAAGATTGACGAAAAATACCGCTGGGCTCAATTCAGCAAAATTTCCCGTAATAACAGCAAAATGTTCAATTGCCATTACAGACTCTTTTTGGTGAGTGTATTTGAGATGTAAAATTATATGGTACTTTATAAAAAATATTTTTGGTATGTGATAACATAAAAAAAATTGTATATGATATAAGATATAATTGTATATTGTACAATATTTGCCCACAAATTTGAGATATAGCTTTATATGACTCCATATCAAGAGTATTTTTGCTATGATAAAAGATAAAGGCTGTTCGTAAATGCAGTAGTTGCGCTTCACTGCAGCATAATTAAAGTAAAACGTTCCAAAATGCATCATTTGGTAGCACTGATTTGCGTCAAACGTTTTTTTATACATAATTTTTCATTTTAGGAATCCGCCTTCTTTTTCGTTTTAATTGATTTTTAATAATCATATTTCCTTTAATTCTTTTTTTATTATAAGTTAACAAAAAGCTGTCATTTTTACCATCAAGGTTTTCAATAATATTTGATAATATTATTGTGAACATGTTTTTCATCAAACGTTTTAAAAGCAAGCATTGTGTTGTTGTTGGGCTATATGTAAGCATCTGCAACAGCTGATCACGCATCAGCAACAAAACTTGGCATAACTGCCGCAGTGATGCACAAATTTACTGCTTTTACGAACGTACCCATAATTATATGTGGTTACCAGCCAGGAAGATAAAAACATTTTTGTTTTTGTTTTTATCAAATTCTTTCTAAGGCCGAGGGATATGATTATACATAATTAATGCATAATTTAATATATAATATAAATATTTATCCTCCTTTATTCGATCTTCAATATTATAATATTTTATTACTTAAAATCGAGTTCAAGATCCTTTTATAAAAAATAATAATAATGATTATTTATTATTTCTTTTCCTCCAATATTTCGTCACCACATTGGGTGACTTCTTCAGGGAAATTATATAATTTTTTATTGTTGAAAAAAAAATTATATAATTTCCCTGAAGAAGTCACCCAATGTGGTGACGAAATATTGGAGGAAAAGAAATAATAAATAATCATTATTATTATTTTTTATAAAAGGATCTTGAACTCGATTTTAAGTAATAATATAATATAATATAAATAATAATATATATTCAAAGAAGTACAGTAACAATGTAGGGTCATATTAAATGTAATTATAATTTTTGCCAAAATCCCCAAGATATATTATATATAATTATATATAACACAATTATACCAACAATGTAGTCTCATAAAGCCAGCTATTATGTATAGCATTGAGTGTGGCTAAGTTAGTTAAACAGTCGACTAAAATTGGCAGACCGAGTTCGAATCCTACCGAGGGAATTGTTTTTAGAATTTTAATTTTATTATTTTTTTTTTTAAAAATTTTATTTTAAAAACTTTTTTTTTGACAATTGTTTTAATAAACTAGATTCCATGTAATATAGTAATGAATCTGATAAAATTTTATCTGACATTTTTCGGTTCAATTAAGATCATACTAAATCCAATACATTCTTACTAAATCCAATATATCAAATAAGATCTATGATGCCATATGACATTGCTGGCCGGAAATGGGTTAATTATCATAGTAGAGGTGTTTAAAGCTCGATAAGATTGTTACTTTATTAGCACTAGCTCTCTTCATTAATCTACAAATAATTTTCATCATTAATATTTCTCTGAAAAATATCTACTCTAACATTAAACAAATCTACCACTAATGAATTTTATTGTCCTTACTTACCCTCCCTTTAAAATGCAGTTTCAAAAGACCATCAACAACCTGACAAACAAGTCTGTTTTACGTTAACGGCAACTCAAAGTTTAACAAACCGTATGCCTAAAAAGTACGATTACGAAGAATTTTACTAGAAAACCAATGTGTTAACACGCATAACGAAAAGTGCAATGTCCACAATATTAATGACCATCCTATAAATTATGTTTCGAAAGTCACAGAATCTCAGCCGCGAGTAAACGTAGATATCGTGTTTAGCTGAATACATGGAAACGAGAGAAAACAAGAAATTGGAAATCTGTTAAATATTTCCAAAGTCTATGTACCACAATTTTTTCGCAGAATTAATCTCACAGGTCCTCTTGCTGATTATGGTGAGAAAAAAAGGCAGAAAATAGCAAACAATAACAAGAACAATTATAAAGTAAAATATGTTGACAATAGACCTAGAGATGAGATAAACATTGCCACGCTATAGAAATATTATTAAATGACTTCACTGTAGTCCCACTAAACTCTATTACTGAGTAAAATGAAAAATTGCAACAAAACCAAAAAATAGTAGATTTTACACTCCTAAAAATGTTTTATATAAAAACAAAAAAGCGGTAAAAATATTATTTGAACCAAAATTTTTGGTATTCCAATTTAGGTAACGTCATAGGGCTATTGAATAATAAACCAAAATATATGCGTTAACAATGTATTTTTTTTTTTTTATTTAGCTCTGCCTGTTCTGAACATTCTAGCTTTTCTTCGGGTTCTGATGAGATCTTTTATCAGGCCGAAATAAAACTACGAAGTTAATTTGAGTCATTTTATATTTGTAAATAAAACATCACTTAAATTTAAGGAAGAGCTGTTAGATATAGGTTAAGAACTGCAGGTAACAAAACTGGTCTATAAAATGTGAATAGACATTAAAATTTCTGCTAAACGTGTATACTTTGGACCTGTAGCACGATTCTTTAAAGTTTTTAACGACAAAATTCGATAGATTTGACAACTTTACTACTGAATTTTGTTATTAAATTTCCTTTAGGTCTGTATTTACACTGAAACTGAATTAATATTCTAAAGCAACAAGCCATTTGTCCATTTTATTCCATCACGAAAGCATATAAGTGGTTTGACCCATACACCAAAAAGAACTTATCGACAAAGAAGGTTCGAATTTTTTGTTTGTTGTATGAAAAATTACCAGGGCGATCAAAATCAATACTAAAAATCTTACACGAAAGTCAATATTTGCATTACTTAAAAAATCCGTTAAAAATTAAATATTTTAAAAATGAGCAAAAATATTAAAACAAAAAAGTTTTATCAATTTGAATTTTTACATAGTTTTTTAACCGACTTATTATTTTGAGTGTTTAACATTATACTCAATCGCGAAACTAACTTTGTTTCTACCGGACTACTATAAAATTATATAAGAAAAAAAATCTACGTTTAAGCCGAATTTTGTTTTTCCTGCAATTTCTTAAAATTAACCAAAATTATGGAAAATATCATCGAATTGTTTATATAAGAAGATAAATTTATTTTTTTCATAATCATTTGTATTTTTTTAAGAAAATAAATGAACACAACAAATAAACAATGGTTTTGAACCCTACAAGATTAAAAAGAGAAAATAACATAAAGGTATGTAGAAATGTGAATGTAGATATACATTAATTAAAATCTTGATCGATCAATTTTAAACATTTTAGATGTTACTAAATACTGCAATATTTGTATAATCCTAAAATGTATCAACATATTCTGCAGACCCAATTAATGATACAATTAAGATGGAAACACAGGACAATTTCAAGGTAATATTGTATATACATACATATTTTTGGAAGTGCCCGCGGTTTTTGCAGAACTTTTCTGTTAAAAAAAACACCTCAGAGAAAAAACATGGTTGTAACATGATCACTGCCATTACATTATGCTTGCTGCATTGGGTTGTCACAATCAAGATATTGATATATAAAAAGTGGTTAACCATCAATATGATCGCTACCTTCATTATTATAGTAAATATTTTATTATTTTATGATTGCCTCTTTATACTTTATAACATGATTGGCTGTAACCATACTGTAGTAACCAAAATTATGACTATGGAGAAATATGACAATTATGGAACTATGAAATACTGACAACAATCAATAAATAATTATAAATCAAATAAAACATGACTTTGACTGTAAATCATAATACTGTCTTGTTTACATAAAAAACTGTATCAGTTCAGTCACCCATGTAAAAATGATAATACATGATCATTTACACCTGGGGGTTTTATTTTCGAAAATGCCTCAAAGATATAACATTAAAATTTACACTAATTAGTTCTTTGTCAATAAAATTCATTGACAAAATGATTCTATATTTAAAGCTTTTATATTTTTTTTAACTTTTCGATAAAAACGATAAAATATTTTTTATATATGTTTATTAATTAATTTCTTGTAAAATATCGACATTCTTGTGGAAAAAGTATTCAGTCTGTAAAACCCAAGAGTTGTTTTGTGCGAAAACGTTTCTAATGCAAAATACTAGATTTTTAGAAATTTTTCTGATCTCCTTACATAAAAATTCTCAGAGTCTTCAAACTGTTTCTTATATAAAAATTTATATATTCTTAAAAAAACCTAGATTCTAAGGCCTTTGAGTAAAAAATCTTAATAAAAATATAATTAGATTCTAAGTTTTTTTTTTATTTTTTAAACAAGCCCTTTGAGTTTTAAAATTTTTTTGAAGTATTTTTCTTTAAAAACTCAAATTAAAAACTCAATCAAAGAAGTTTTCTTGAATAAGTCCCAAATGTAAAATTTTTTCTTTAGGAAAATATTTCTTAAAGATATATTTAAAGGACTTTTTCATTGTTTCGAATCATAATATAACTTTAGGTACAATATTATGTTTATTTTATTATCATAATATCATAACTATATTATAGTGTACGACTATGGTTAGCACAATCATAATCCCAAAAATATGTGATTCTCTACGAATACACTCAGAATATTATGTAGTTAACTATTTGTAGTTTAATAAAAAAGTTTTCCGTTTCATTTAAAAATAAAGGAACATACATTTATTTTTCAAAGAAATATCTATATTAACTTTTTTATACATTTATTCGAAATAATTTACTATCATTTACCATTTTTTTTTTCAGTTTCATTTATTTTTTTCATTTGTTTGAAATTAAATAAAAATTTACCCACAAAACCGAAACTTGTGGTTTATTTGTGTCCGTAACAGTTATTACAAATTTAAATTTTGTTTGCTGTCTGTTTCAAAAAAAAATATTCTAAAAATTTCAATTTGTTTTTTTATTTAAATTGGTTGTATATATACAAAATTTTTCAATACAAATTACAATAACTTCATAAACACACATACATACACAAATACATTCACACAAAAAGTGTTTATAGCTTCATATGCATACATACATTTTGAATTGTACGAGTATATTAAAAAAAAACAAAAAATACAAAAACGGAAATAATTTCAAATAAATGAAAAAAACAGTTATTTTTTAAGGATTGGTAGGTAAAATTTTGACATTTATTTTAACTGATTATATCATTTGTTTCTTATGGATGTGTCAGTTGATTAATCAACATTTAAAAATAAATAACAAATGGCATTTAATTTAAATGAAAATTAAGTAGACTGGGTTTTAAATGAAATATCATTTCTTTTAAAGGATATTTTCAGTTATTTTAACTTACAAACTTTTTTAAGTGTATAATTGCCCCAAACATGTTTTTTCTCTGCGTGAAGTTAAGAATTTTTGTATTATATATACACAGAGAAAACAGATTCATCGTGACAACCGAATTTCTTGCCAACTGAATATTTTGGTTGCAGCAACCGAATTACTTAGTTGTCCCAACCAAATATTTTCCTGATACAACTGAAATATTACGTTTCAACTGAAATTCGGTTGTATTAACCGAATTTCTGGTGTACTAAACGAATTTCTGTTACCACAAAAAAATATTTCGGTGACTCCAACCATACCATTGTCACCATTGTCATTGAATTGTCATAATGAATCTGTTTTCTCTGTGTATATAAAGCAGTTTAGAATTATTCTTATTAATTACAAAAATTAAAATAAAAAAAATGGAAACGGTGTTTTATTTAATTCGATTAAAAATAATCGGTTGGATCTACAAAATGGGATTGTAGTACAGTTGTCATGACAAAAAAATGTCGATAACTGCAACAACCAATATTTGGTTGGCAAGAAATTCGGTTATCATAACGAATCTGTTCTCTGTGTGTAAATATAATATTTTGATGCTGAAACAAATTTGAACATTGAATATTGAAATAGTCCTAAAATTTACTTAAATACAATAAATTTTTCGAAAAATACTCCAAAACAAACAATTAAAAATGGGTTAGTCTTAATTCCAAATGGACTTCTAATAAATGGAATAATGCACTTTAAACTGCTCAAATTTGTTACAATCAATATACGAAACTTAATATAAGGCACATCTCTATTCCATTCTATAATGGAGAGTATAAAAAGAACGAAAAAAAGTATAATAAAAAAAATAAACCTAAATAACAATCTGCCAGAGTACATAAATTCTTAACGGCCCCTGGTATATTTGTTCAAATGTATATAAACTACATGCTACTACTAGTACGGGGTACATGGAGCAGGCAAAAACATAAAACAAAAAAAGAAAAAAAAAACAAAAAAAAAAAGAGTACCACCAACATTAACAGAATTTATACAGATATATTTATATACAACAACAAACTATGAGTACAACACCACAACACCATGAATACAAAAGAATAAAGCAGATATTGTTTGTACTACTTGCTTCTGAAAGCTGGAAGCCTGTTAGCAAAGCAGCGTATTACGTTCGTGTGTGACGTTTGCATTTGACGTTTGCCGCATGGTGTACATAGTCGTATTTTAGTATGAAATGTATTTTCAAACAACATTCGTTTTGTTTGATTCGGTTGTTTAAGTACGTTCAGAATTAGTCGTCAGACTTGAGTTGTTTGTTTTTTTCTTCTTCTGCAGTTTACTATACAATACTAACAATATGGTATGTTGTTGTTTTTAGTGACTGCTATTTGACTTGGTGTAACTAAATATGTGGTATACAGAGATATAACTTTGGCTATAACTGAGATGTGTTAGGGAGTCACTTATATAAAAAAGGGTTTTTTTTTTTAGAGACTTGAAGCAAATGAATGTATATTAAAGCAAATGAATGAATATTGATTTAAAAAATTTCTAAATTTGTCAATAAGCTCTAAGCATACCTGGGCGATCTGAATTACAATTTACAACTCTGTAGTGTCTCTAATAGTACTCCGAATTTCCGAGTTCAAATCCTGGTAAAGGCAAACATTAAAAAAATATTTTTTTTAAATAAAATAAAATATTCAAATGTTTATATAACACGTAAAGCAAAGAAAATTTAAATTAATTGTGGTGCAGTAAGTGCGAACTATGAATCTGAATCTCCAGGTTTGATACCGGACAAATTGAAAAAAAAAATTAAATTTTTCTTTAAATAAAATTTTATGGAAAGTAATTATATTTATGTGGAATGTAAATATTATATAAGGCAACTGAATATCAACTAAAAATGTAATTTAACTTGAAGATAGTTGTCGCAACTGCCATAATTCGATTGGCAATAAATTCGGTAGCCACAACTGATACTGTTCTCTGGGTGAGGTCTGATAGAATTATTGATATGATGAAATTACACAAGTGAAAAATTGCAAAATGTAATTGAGATCGCTCAGGACTGGCCCTAAGATATTCAAATATTAGGTTAAGCATACAAAAATTGTATTCTATTCATTTCATATTGCTTAATTTCCAATATGTTTACTAAAGAAAACTTAAAAATAACTTTAACCTTATTGTTGATATTTCTTTGTATGAACATTAACAAGAGTATGAATATGACTGTTTATATTTAAAGTTAAGACCATGAATGTCATGGATGGCCTGTCTAATAAGGACTTTTGTAACTAAGTATGCATAAGAGAGAATAAAAATAAAAATAAAAACTAAGAGTGAGAGTATCAATGGCAGAAACAGCATAAGAAGTTTAAGTTACATAAATATGTATGTCGAGAGTGAACACTTAATTGTTTGCTTAACTGGACTTGATTAGTTTTTGTTTAGAAGGTTAGCACAATATATTGTTGTTGTACACAATTATTCGATTAAACAGCATGAAGTTCCTTCACCACTCAGTTACAAACACATTCTCTTGTACAACACAATTTTCCGTTTAACATTTCCCTTTTTGCGTGTGAGGGTGTTGGTGTGTGTATATGTTTTTGTCTGTTGGCAGTTTGTTGGTAGAGTAATACATACATACATACATGCATATTGTTGTTATAAACTGGGGGGCATTTATATTGGTTTTAGATTTACAGTTTTATTTTAATAGGAGTTTGTTGTCAGTATAAAACCAAATAAAAAACAAAATAGTACAAAAATTGGGTGTTGTTTATGTTTTTGTTGTGTAATGAAAATTAAAAATATTTTTGTATGTATAGTGTGTAATTTTATGGCATTACACTCAAGAAAATATGTTTCCAAAATAATCCACACATTACCAAATAATGTGTAAAGTAATGTATAGCCATAGGGGCCGATGCATTACTTTACATCTTATTTTATTAATAAATTTTACAAAGGATGAGACTCAATATATTCTATGAACCCAAGGTTCTTACGAAAAATCGTCCATTTGGTCGAATAACACAAGCCCAAGTGTTGACAACGGCGACGAATTAACATATCGCGATCTTCATTGACACCACTGGCTAATACAGCAGCAATATTCTCCTAAGTATTTACTCTTCGCATGCGGGTTGATGAATTAATAAAGTGAAACTGGGGAGAAATTTAGTTACAACAGCTTGCATAGCCTGTTCGGTGGGTCGAGACACAGCACGAATTTGGATAATAAAATTCAATGATTTGCAAGCGTTGTTCGCCTGTAAGGTATTCATGGTGAAATGGCAAACCTTACTAAGAATTTTTGGCATTGCCACACGTCACGAATCTTTTTTATACCCTCCACCATATATATTGGGGGGGTATATATCAGTTTGTCATTCCATTTGTAACATGTCGAAATATAGGTTTAAGACCCCATAATGTATTTATCCTTATGCTTAAGTCGATTTAGCGATGTCCGTCTGTCTGTTGAAATGGCAAAATCGGTCCAGCGGTTAAAAAGTTATGAGTGAAAATGTGAAGATACCTCTAGTTATTTCGCATCTTTATATAAGTCAAATATGCATAACATATTTTCCAAAAACTTCGGTTAAAAAAGTAGACTTTTGCAATTCGAGGCTTATTAAGCCTCGACCGTCAGTATGAAAAATTGTCTTAATAAGCTTTAAAATAATGTATATTTTCTTTTGATTTTAACTTTTTCGCCTAAAAAACATTTGTGTGTACTTTGGGTAAATTTATAAATCAACCGATATTGTTAAGGTAGAAACACAGCCGTAGTAAGATTTTATAGTATTAAAATATCAAATTTAAGGAAAATATGTAGTTTATATCAATCATAGTAATTTTTAAAGTCCAAATTGTTGTTTCACTATGATAATTATTCGAGTGTATGCTAACGCAATAATGAATTTTTATGTCATTTGTTATTAAATATGTTAACTTTTATTATTTAACACAGCCATAGGGTCGGGGCTTTTATGTTTCTACTCCCACAGCCTGTATTCAAAATTAAATCCAACAATTTTATAGGGAATTTTATATCGGTTTCTGTTTATAAATATTTAGCGCTAAATGGCGAGCTCTTTATTTAGTTTGTTGTATTTTGCAGCAACATTTGTTATAAATACTTTATGAGTAATTATTGTATGGTTGTAATCGGTTGTTTTGCTTTTAGAATTTTATGTTAATATTTATTGCCCGCAATGTTAGATGGTGCGGGGGGAGCGGTTTAATTAATTAGGTAAGTGTGTCTACACAACATGTCATTTTGACCACTTTACTGGTGGTATTTATATAATTTTAGTTATACTCTATAGCTACAATATATAAATATAATTAAAATGAAATGTTAGTTATTTGTAAGAACATTACGTCACTGTTAATTAAATTTGAACTATGTATATATTACAAGACATGTTATTGATAACAAAAAATAAAGGGATTATATAAAAAGATTCGATTGATTTGAAATTTGGAATACATAAAGATGGACCTGTAATTAGTCATCCATTTTTTGAATGATTTTTACTGGATTTTAAAATAAGTTTCCGAAGTGTTAAAATTCAATATTATAAATAATTTACAATAAGTATGAAATTAGATTTTTATTAAGACTTATTGTATGTTCTATTTTTGGAAATATATGTAAGTCGGTTGTGAAAAATATTTTCACTTTCGATTTCTCTTTTTCAACCTAACCTAAATAACGATTAAAAGTAACCTAAAATTTCTATTAAATCGGGACTATAAAGCTTTTCCTTTGAACTGAAATTAATTTTATTTAAAAATCAAAAACTGACTTGTAATTTTAATAACGAGTAGTGTAAAATTTAAATGATTCCACTATAGAACAGTAGAAAAAAGATTCAGTTGCGTTACTTTTTTTCTTAAAAAAAACCTTTCAGTAATAAATCTTCATCAGATGCCGCTCAACAACTGCATCAAGATTTATCATTTTGCGGAATTACATTGTAGCCATATTTGAAGCTCTTCATTTTTCACCACCTTTAATTTTTCCTCCAGCACAATATTTAATAGGAATTAATTGTGGGGAATTGCTTCTCTTTATTTTTAAAAAAAGGGTAATAAATCTATAAAATTAATCTTCTAAAGACATTTTCCTGGCGATGCAAGAATTTTTCAAAAAGAAAAAAATTTTATTAATTTTGAAATACCATTCGTTGGAATCGGATATATATGACATATCAAAATTTTCAACTAAATTCGTATATCTTCAAAAACTGTTTGATTAAAACCTCCTTTTTTTTAAGCAAATTTGCTATTAAAAACAATAAAATTTAATATTTATTTTGCATAATCAATTTTTAGTTGGAACATTTTCTACACGACCAAGAAGAAGACTGTAAAAATTTGTTAAAATCAGTTTATAATTAGACCTATCAAAATCCTCACTTCAAATCACCTGGTAGTCTGCTCTTAATGACTGTCAAACACAAACTAAATGACGCAGCTTGTTCAACTTTTGAAAGGAGTCTACTGGCAGATGCCTGTTGACAGAAGCAGAGTTGCCCTTTCAGTTAAGAGGCGGGAAATTCAAAAAGTCACGGACTTATTGATCAGCCCTCGTTATAAATTAGTAGTTATATATTTTTTTTTTTTAATTTTGGTTTAAAGTAAATATTTATTTTATTGATAAGATATTATAAGTCCAGATGAAATGAGATCTAATAATATATGATTCACCGAAACTGCCCAATTTTTAGATCTAATTTGACCTAATGAGATCTCATCTGATCTATTTTTTCTTGTGCGGGCTATTCATAAAATAAGTATTAGAACCCTTCCGATATTGGACCTAAATTTGGGTCGCTTTCCAAAATGTGACTTAATTTATACTGGGTGTAGGGTATAATATATAATTTTTTTTCTCGGCTGGCAAATATTTTCGAATCAGATCTCATTAGATCGAATTTTACCAGATCTAATTAGTTTTCAAAATTGGGGACAAATTTGGGATCTAATTAGATCTGACAAAATCTAGGCAGATCTGGACAAAAAATATCTAATCAGATTCAATATGAAATTAAAAAACAACTTTTGTATTTTATTTGTATGTTGATGACTCAGAAAACCGGCTGAAACGGCTGCGTTCTGGTACTCAATTTAATATGAGATATTAAAAGATCTGGCACCAGATATGATCCAAGATGACCATATCTGTTCACATCTGGCCACAAAAATAACCAAATTTTCTAAATCCCTTTAGATATCTGGCACTAGATCTGATCAGAGGGTCAATTCTCGTTCTGTGATAATGTGAAGTGAAAAAGAACTTATCATTTTCGTTTTCATAAGCACTTTTCACTCGAACTTTTCACAAATACATAAATTGCGATTCTCGTATGTATTATGAAAAAAATGTTTCATTCGCACTGTACCCATGAAAATTGTGTAACTGTGTTATTCAAAATTTAAAGCAAATGTCAAAACAGAGAAAAACGTTAACAAAAGTGAATAAAGTTCGTAAAATTTATTTTAAATAATTATATAAAAATATCTGGATTAATTGTATTATTGGATATTACTTAAAGAATTCCGGATAAACAAAGGTAAGACAATGATGTTACAAGCATTTCATTGCAGTAAATAATTTAATAATTTATAGGTATTTTTTGAGAGTGCTGAGACGCATACTTCATGCTGACCACAATCCATTCGAGATGACAACCGACAAGCACTTCATGGATTTATATCGACTTACTTTAAGTGAACTATATTTGGTGCGCGTATGATGTCTAATATTACTTAAAGAAAATAAATTCATAAAGAATATAAATAAACTATAAATAAATATGCCATACTTTTGCCATTTTTCACTGTCCTTTTGGGTCCCACTAAAACTTTTAAGGCTCGCCGCTAATTCGTTACACTTTTCGTCTCTAAATTTGGCACCATCTGCAGTTACAAATCTGTAAATATGGGATTAATAAAAGTGTGATTATGGTTATTAAGTTACTTACTTATTGTTTGCAATGTCCACATGCTTTTCTTAATAATTAATTAAATACTCCTTTTGGCTTTCGCTGGCACGCTTTCCTCTTACAATCTTCTCCATGTTTATTTCACTTATAAATAGTCTGTGTAAACAATTTTTTCATATGAAAATATTTTGACAGTTGTTTGCACTGTTACACAAAACAAGAATCGCCAGTGCTGTGCAATCGTGAAAAAATCTTGTTTCGTTCCACTTTTTTTTTCATATGAAAACGTTTTTATGTTTCTTTACATTTTTTCACAGAACGCGAATCAAAAGTACTATGAAAACGTGAAAAAACTTTTCATTTCACCGTTTCACAGAACGAGAATTGACCCTCAGGTCTGACTATAAAGTGTATCAGATCGCAAATCATTGGTCACACAAATGGTACCCGATTATGTTGTTTAAATTTAATAGTTAAATTTTAAAACCATGATTTTTTGAAAACATTAAAGTAAAAGTATGCTTAATTTAATACTATCAATAGTTATTTTAGTTCAAATATTCCTCATAGTTAAGTTTACTTGTCTACGTTAACCAAGAGTTAAACGGAATAGTGTTATATTGAGCTTAATTTTGGATAAATAAGCTGATTAAAGGAAGTTATATAGTATATAGAACTCTCTGGTGAAGTGTTATATTATTTTTCCACAAAATAATTTTTTCTTACAAAAACATTTTACACAAAAAGTTCACTTTACCTCAGCGTATTTCGAATATATTTATTTCAATATTCCACCAATTGATTTTTTTTTCTTAAATTTTCTACCATTTTGTTTGTTTCCTTAACACCAAAAATCTCTCCTTTTTTTTCTTAAATTATTGCAAAAAAAAAAAAAAAAATAAATAAATAAATAAATAAATAAAATGAAATCTCCACCTTAACTAAAGGATCCTGTATCAAAACATATTGACACTACCACAAATACTATACCAAAAATATAAGAAAATCCTAAGAAAAAAAAAAGTTAATTCCAGAACCCAAATACACAATGACTTTGGTTTGTTAAGAAGAAAACACAATTCAAAGACTTTAACACACAGAAAATGTGAAAAAAGTAAATAAAAATATAGAATCAACACTCTGCAGCCATTCCAAGGTTCCAAAAATATTTAAGATACGAACCTTTAAAAATACACAAACAGACATTTAGAGCAGCTTAAAAGAAGGTTATTTAAAAAGAAAAAATATATAAAATAAGAAAAAAAAAATCGAGTATTAGAGAATGTCATTTGTATAAAATAGAAATAAACAATAAAAAAAACAAGCAACTGTATGTTGGGTTTCCTTACTAAAAATTTGATGTGGAGGTATGTAGTAGATATGCATGTATGAGTGTGTGTATACTTTTATTATAGTATGTAGGTTTGTCTATATACTACGCAGTATACATTTACAATTTCATTTTTATTCACAATACGTTTGAAGATTTATTATATCGCCACATACATATACACACAAACATACACAAGCACACACATACTAAAAAGCACTTGCATACACTTACATTTATATATTTATATTGTCTGTTTCCAAAGACCCGCATTAGAATTGGCTTCTTATTTTCTTATACGTTTTCTTCATTATAAGAGAATATATGTGAATATTTTTCTTCTGTATTTTCCTTTTTTTTTATTTTTTTTTATCTTTCACTACAAGATGAAAGTTATATTAAATTTGTTAAACTTTTGGTAGAAATCTTAGCATATTTTAAAGAGGCTCTTGGAATCTTGTGTCACATGCAATTGGAGTTTTTCATATTAATGCTATAATCTATGAATATGAACTATTGAAAAGTATCGAGGTGTACATTTGATTTCAAATTATATGAAGCTGTTGGGGTTAAATTTATGGTGCGAAGAAAAATGCTTATTTCAAGTTTTGAAAACGTGTAGTAAAAGCTTTACCAACTGTTTCAATTCACTCACCATGTACTGGTTACAAAAAAAAAAAAATCTATAAATATTTCTGATAAAATTCTCCAATTTCTAATCCAATTTTAGAAATCCCTCCACATTGTTATTCCTACCTTTTAAATCCCTAGACCAACGCTGACATTACTTTTTTTCTGCGGGCTATACATAAATACAAACATTTTGTATTTTATAGATTAACCTGATAATCATAATTAAATCATTCACTTACTGTTAAAAAGAAGGAATTTCGCCTGTTTAAAACCATGAGTTGTTGGTGGGTTGGGTGGTTCATATGAAGGCTGACGATGACCTGGCCGCTCAGGTCGAAAGTGTGCACTTCCTCTAGCGCTGATCCCCACAATTTGTTACATTTAAAAAAAATAGTGTTTACTCTTTATGAAACATTTAGTTATAATCTCGAACCTGATAATCTATAAAATATATGATTAAAACATAGAGATCGATTAATTTACATAAAAATATTTTGTTTTTGAAAAAAAAAAAAAAAAAATATTTTATATTTTTTTGATTTGAAAAAAAAAAAAAAAATACATGCCACATTAGCAAATTTCCGTTTGAAAAACATTTACTTTAAAATACCAATGGCAAAAAAATTTGTAAAATAACCCAAGTGAATATCAAAATATATATGAATATACATGAACATACATATGCCTGATATATGAACTTCATATGCTCATTCACATATAGGGTCCGCCAAATAACTTTTTTTTTTTGAAAATGCTATAAAAAAAAAACTACTGAATATTTTCTCAAATTTCTTTTTTTATTTGAAAGTACAATCCTTCCGGTTAATAATGGAAAATAATTTCATTCAAATGGCTGCCTCGGCTGGCCGTTACAGTCAATGGCGATCGTTATCGGGCCATGTTGAACGAATTTTTGTTCACAAAAGTTGAAGAGGAAGATATTGGCAACAATTTGGTTTCAACAGGACGGCGTTACGTGCTACACAGCCGAAGCTATTATTTGTGGGGTGCCGTCAAAGATAAGTGTTACGCCGACAAGCCAGAGATAATTGACGCTTTAAAGGACAATATTCGTGAAGCCATTTGTGAAATACAGCTGCACACAATCGATAATGTGCTTAAAAATTGGACCGATCGTGTAGGCTACTGCATGGCCCGCCGAGGCAGCCATTTGAATGAAATTTTTTCATTACTAACCGGAAGGATTGTACTTTCAAATAAAAAAAGAAATTTGAGAAAATATTCAGTAGTTTTTTTTTATAGCATTTTCAAAAAAAAAAGTTATTTGGCGGACCCTATATATAATCATATGTGATTATATTCATATATGACCAAATTTCTTATAGGAAGTTTATGGTCATATATGAAACGTATATAATTATGAATGTATGTATGATCATAAATATGCCCATGTGTGTTCATATATATTTCAACAAAACCGGTAGTTTTAAATTTTGGAATATGTAAAAAAGAAAATTGATTTTTTATCTCTAAGGATCTTTCTCATTTAATAATTAATAGGGAACTTTAAATATTTCAGATATATTTTAATTTTTACAACGTTCTCATTAAATATTGTAAAATTACCTTTTAGTCATTCAAAAATAGCCCATATTTTAAATTTTAGACTTTCAGAACCCTCATCTTTATGGACATTTACACCTGAATAGAAGAGCCTACACACCTTTTACATTTTTAACCCCATTTTTCCTCGTTTTTATTGGAAATTTCTAAAATTACCTTGTTATGGCCTTAGTACACACCATACACCCAGAAAACAGTGTCAGTTGTACCTTCAACCAAGGACCCTATAAACCAGGATAAATAAACTACCAAATATTTAGCCACCCATGATGTCATGATGCCAAATGGTGCGACTACAAAAAAATTATTAGTCGAGACCACGAAATTCTTAGCCGATATACAGAAAAACTTAGCCTCAAGCAAGGGTTGTACCAATTCAAACATGTATACATTCACATCACAATCACTGTACTTGCGCTACAACCCTTACTAGCGGCTAAATGTTTCGTGGTCTCGACTAATAAGTTTTTTGTAGTCGCACCATTTGGCATCATGGGTGGCTAAAAATTTGATAGTTTGTTTATCCTGGTTTACAGGGTCCTTGCTTGAACTCGGAAATTCGGAGTACCAGACTACCTCACTACCCTTACTTGCTATTTTGAATTTAAATAATTTGTTAGGAAAACAAATATAGTATAAAATTTCTTTACCAATAATTTAATGGTATATTTGACCAAGAAACCCGTATTTGTAGCTAACACTTTTAAATATATACGTTTTTAAAAATGCTTGATATTTAGTAGAATTTTAGATTATATAATCATGTGCTTTTATAAATTGTTTAAATGCAAAGTTACATGAAAATTTTATTACTAAATTATAGGGAATAAAAAAATTCCAAGTTTTAATAAATTTGATAGACTGTACAAATTTTTAAAGATTAATGCTTGATTCTACTGTACACAATTAGTAAACGAATTTTATTTTTAAAGTTGTTTGGAAAAACTAAAAATTAGATAATAGGATAGTTTAGTTAATTTTCCCTCTTTTTAATTCCAAATACAATATTTTGGCTTTATTAATAAATAACGTCCTAGGAAATAAATTTGTATATTTTTTTTTTTATCAAATTGCATCTTTTTTCTGGGTGGGTAGGCTAGTTGGTAGCGTGCTAGCTTATCAGTGTGGGGGTCGTGGGTTCAATTCCCACCAGAAGCTCTGGTCTGTTTTCGCTACAACGAGCCGAAGGCCTTTGTTGCTAGTGCTTGGTTAGGGTATAAACATATAATTTGTAACTATATGATTAATAAAATAAAATAAATAAATAATAAATTTCAGATTTCTGACCGAAAATATTTTCTTAAAATCCCATAATATCAAATTTCAATTTTCTAGCTTCAGTGGTTTGGACTGCGTATTTTTCTCCATTTCACCACGTTCTTATTACATTTTCAATAAATTACATGTTCAATAAATTAGCACATACTCCAGAGAGTTCACATTTTAAATTTCAGTTTTGTAGAATAAGTGGTTTGGTCAGACCTCAGTTATTTATCCAAATCAGCCTCGGTTATTCATCTGAACCTCGGTTATTCATCCAAATCGGCCAACTACGATGTTTAGAGGGTGGTGCCAAAAAATTAAACCTTTTAATATTTTTGTTGTTGTTAAAAGCATTGACAAATTGTTAATACTTTATATGACCATAAGGCATGTCAAATTCACATATAATATTCCTTATTTATTTTTTTTGAGAACGTACATTTTTTTCGATATTCCTGGTTACTCCGTTTTTAGCGGACTTTTAATACAGCTTTTTTTTGCTATTTTTAACCAGTTGGCAAGCCTGTGAAAAAACATAGGCACTAATGCATTGAGTAGGCTAATTAATTGATGATTTCATTATCATTACATGGATAGCAAGGGTAATGAAAAAAATCCCATTAGCATTGTTTAAATTAATGGTAATGATTTAAGGATCTGATTTCATTGGTCAATGACAATGATTTTGAATTTTATTACCATTACTAATGCATTAATGAAAAATAACCATTAGCATTATTAACCGTCATTTGATGTGTTAATATTTATATTAATATATATATATATATATATATATATATATATATATATATATATATATATATATATATATATATGCGGGTTAACATTGTTACACTCACAATATATTTTCCGTTACCGACTGTAGTTTATTTTAAAAGTAATACGTAGAGTTTGTTTTTAAATGAAGAAATATATTTTTTAACTATTTGAATCAGTCATTCAAAAAACAAACCATAAAAATTTACAGACATTCAGTAGGAGTTGTTATTTTCAGTTAAATGTAAATTTTTATGTTTTCTGCTTCAAAAAATAGAAATTCATATAATTCCTTTTTGTTTTTTTACCAAAATAGTTTGTATATATACAAAATTATTTCAATAAAAATTACAAGAAATTATTCAAATAACATACACATAAAGCCAATAGAAATATATACATCTGCATGTGTTGTGTTCTGTTTTGTAATTACATGCAAATAAAAAAAAAACTTTCAATTTGAAAAACAAACCACAAAAGTAGTTTTTTCTAACTTTTTGTCGGTAAAAATTTGATGGTTATTTTAAACGACTTTTTATTGTTTTTACTTTTGTCAGTAGTCCTCTATTTGATTGTATTTTCGATTAATTTATTATGTATTTTAAGTTGTTTTTAACGAAATAATATTGTGAGTGCATATTTTATATTTTGTTTTATTATTTTCTGTATAAAGCTACTTTGGCAATTTTCAAATCGTATAAACTTTTTTGTAAACAAATGATTTTTCAATCAATTATAATTAGTCTTTTTATGCATTTGTGCTATTTCATTACCATTAGTAATGAATTTTTTTTTTCACTTGCATTAGTGTCAACTAATAGTAATAAAATTTCAATGGTAATGAAAAATTCCCAAGTATGGCAATTTGCATATTAAACTTAATCTTTTAGCGAGTACAAAATTTCTAAGTTGAGTTTTTCCTCGTTTCGAAAATTTACCACATACTGCTGCCACATTAAAATTTCCAACAAATTGTCTTTTTTCTACCACCGTTTTTCCTCCTTAAACATCGAAGATGGCATAAAAAGAGGTCAACCGCGCATTTCATTTGTCTGTTACGTGTAAGCGGTGGAAAACTCCCCTGGAGCCTGAAGTCTTTAAAAATAGGGTTTTGTAATCTAGTCAATAAGACGTACATTAGGTCATTCGGCAGGATAAAAATCCCTGTAGCACAGTGTAAATTTTAAATGTGAAATTTTGACGTATTGGATAAATTTACATATTTGTCCCAAATTCAATTTAAATGTTTCATATTCATCATAAAATTACGTTGTTATAGTTAACATTAAAATTTTGTTACTGCTGAGTTACGTATAAGTAATATGAATACTTGACGATTTTATTACTCATACGCATTGGTCTTTTATATAATTGTTTATAATTAGTTTTTGCAAATAACCACACCATGTCTATGTCGCTCACGTAGTAAAAATCGTTCTCTTGGTTTTATATGGGCCAATTACAAAGCTTCGGCATCTTTTCAAATTGGTTTTTTGAGATTCCAATTGATTTTCTTTGCAAATCCAATTGGATTTGGACAAATGTTTGAAAACCGGGAAATTTTCTAAAATTTTTGCAAAAATCAGGGAAATGTGCTCAATTTTCCCCAGTTTTCTCTTTCAGTTTCCGAACCTTTGTATTTTGTATAAAATTTTATTTGGCCGCTGCCGGCGTTGCAATCTCTATACTATTCTTCCTCTATGATATAACTATGGTATTTATCCAGAGATATTGGAAAAATTTATTTTTATTAAATTGGAACATCTAAGAATAAGTCGCTGCTATTATGTCTTAAAAGGTCTGCCTATGAAAGCTCTTTCGACTAATAACATATACGAGTTTTTCAAAATGATTACTTAATTTAAGGAGTTTATTATAAAAAGTGTTCACAAAAGTCGGTTTAAATCATAAACACAACGTTTTATTTGTTTTCATCTTATAGTATTCTTCAACTTTTGTTAGTACATTGGTGGATGCTGTATGTATGTTGTCTATAACATTGTTTTTTTTTTGTCTTGAATTTTTATTCCTCCATATCAGCTTATGGAAAAAAAAGTAGTATATTTGTTGGTCTTAAATGATTTTTTTTCCTTTCTGTTGATTTCTTTTTATTTGCGCCTTTAAGTTTGGCATGCGATTTTTATATTTACAAGTTGAATTTTTTCTACAGTAATTTTTTTGTGTGTTCATGTTCTTGCTTTCGACTTTTATGTTTTTTTATATATTTTTGCGCTTTTTTTCTAAAACTGTATACTTTTCTGTTTTATTGTTACGGTTTAAGCATACTTTGTATGCTGTCAACGTGGAAAATGTTTCTTTCAGGCGAACAATATTGTAAGAAGACACATTTACGCTAACACAATAGCAGGAGGTTTTTTACGATTTTTCTCTTTTTTTTTTTCGTTGTGTTTGAGGGAGTGTTAGTGGTGGTGGCGGCCGTTGTGTTAGTGGTGTAATGATGATATGAATGTAAATGTGTGCTATACTGCCAAAGACACCCAACAAAAAAAAGCAACAACAGTAATAATGAGGACTACAATAAGAACATATACAAACACAAATAAAAGGATATAGCGTATACCCGTTATAGTGGAATTTTTTTTTTTACTTTTTCTTTTGCTGCTGCTGCTGTTGCTTAAACAAAAGAATGGTAGCAAACGTTCTTTTGATTATGAGGAAAACAAAGAATGGCCCTGTAGCGGAGTGGGAGAACGAGAAGGGTTTGTTTTAATATGAAGGTTTTGTGTTTTCCTTTTTTTTTATTCTCTTAAAGTGTAATGAAGAAGTTTTATGGATTTTATGCATTTCTTTCCCATTTTCTATATTTATTCTGTTTTTTTTTCGCCGTTGCCAATGAGTTTGTTTCTTTTGTTTGTTTACGAAATAAAAAAAAGTAAGAAAAAAATCTTTATTTATAACTTTTTATTTAAGTATGTTTAAGTAAAGTTCTATAAGTTTGAGTAAACAGTGGCGGTAGTAGGATAATAAATGTTAAAAAAGGGTTAAATTTTACTCACCAGCTTGGATACTGTGGGATTTATTTAAAAAAAACCTCTTTTCAAACATATGTCACACAAGTTTTACAATTTTGTCTGCCCCCCTCACCATTAGTTTCTCTGACTACGCCCTTGTCCCATTATATCTCTCTGTTAGTGTGAGTATTATTTATCAAGTTTTTGGCCTCTTTTTTTCGTGTTTGTTTTTACATTCTGTAACATATTTAACATTACTTAAATTTAATGAAAGCCGATTGTGTGTGCAAGTCCATTAAATAACAGGCAAGTTTTCTTTTTCTCTTCCCACCATTTTTTTCAAATTTTTCATTTTCGGAAAAATACAATAATGTATGTTATCATAACAAAAGCCCGGCGTACTTTTAGTAAGTGCCATTAGTATATGTTTTATTAAGCCGCTTTTGTTTGTTGATATTTTTGTCGGTAATTGTTTGTTGCTATTGTTTTTCCTTTTTCAATAGTACATCATTTGAAAAGTAATTAACCAAGGTATTGATATTAGGTGAAAAATGAGGACATAAAGGAGGAATTCTATTGATAAATAAATAGTTAATGTACTTTGTTTTGAAAGTTATAAAATAGTAGAAGAAATTATCCATAAAAATCTATTTATTTGTTATTGAGCGTATATTTATTTTATAGCTGTTTTTTCCTATCGCTTTACAAAAGTTACACTCATAAAAGACAGTCTATAATAATTTTGTACTATTGTAAAAAAAACTCCTAAATTTACTAAATTTAAATCAAATTATGAGCGAATCGGTAGGCCAGGCCAATTGGTACCGTGCTAGCCTATCAGTGTGGGGGTCGTAGGTTCAATTCCCACCAGAGGCTCTGGCCTGTTTTCGCTACAACGTGCCGATAGCCTTTGTTGCTAGTGCTCGATTAGCGTATTAACATATAATTTGTAATTATATATTTAATATAAATAAATTATCTTCAATTGAATTTACCTTTGATCCATTAATAAAGCAAAAATATTGTATTGAGAATTAAAAATAGGGGAAATGAATTAAAAGACAATACTATTATCCGACTGGTATTTCCAATCAACTTCAAAAATAAAATTCTGTCAGTAACTGCGTACCGTAGAGGCGAAGACGCAAGCAGGGGGTGCCTATTTTTACCCAGATTATTGAACATCCTCCCGAGCAGTTTGGTATTTAAAATGAGCAAAATCGGTCAAGCGGTTCAAAAGTTATGAGTGAAAATGTGAAGGTACCTCTAAATTTTCCATACAAATTTGTACAATTTTTCTGTATCTATTTTTTTTTTGTTAAGTAAGTAAAAATGTTATTAAGTCTTCTTATTGTTCGATTACATTTATTGTCTTACATACTATGATAACTAAGTTAACGTAAAAATGAACAATGTTAACAGAGCAGACCTCTGTAAATAACATTGCTAAAACTAAATAACAAAAGTTCGGTACATAAATTGACAAAACATATTCATATTACAGTTCATGCAAAATTTAGTATATACGTATATCATCTTCATTCCCTTTGATGGAGAGTATTCAAAGATTCGGCACAGCCGAATTTAGCCCTTTTTTACTTGTTTTTAAATAAAATTTTGTGCAACGTAATATTTATGTAATATTAATATTAAATTAGACAACTAAATATTGGCTTTCACAATTAATAATATAATTTAATATGAAGGTTGTTGTCATAACCGCCAGAATTCGATTGGCAACAAATTTGGTGTTTCTGGGTGTATATATATTAATATGAAGACTACCCAGCAAAAAAAAAGTTGCAAAAAAAAGAGTAAAAAAAGCAGTGATTTTGATTCCAGTGTTGTGAAAACTTGGATCGGAACCATACATAGGGCTGTCAGTAATCGGGCGTTAGCCTCATTTTCACAATCTCCTGTTAGCATCAGAACTAAACGATAGTTAGGAATCAAGGAAAATTTAATTTCTTAAGAATCAGTTCCATTTATTTTTGCTGGGTATTGCCGTAACAGCCAGAATTCGATTGGTAACAAGTTCGCTGGTCACAACTGATACTGTTTTCTGGGTGTAGCCTAAAAACATCACAAAAAACACTTATATTTACAAAATTATAGTTGTATGTTTTTAAAGCCAATAAAAACACTACTTTCCATTGTTTTTTTTTTTTCATAGACCTCTACATAATTGTTTTTGTCTTTCTAGACGCCTCTTCGAAATATTTTCCTTTCTTTTCTTGACCCCTGACCCAGGGAAAAATATTTTTTGGTTAATATAAGAAAGAATTTTATTATATGCACGGATTGATTTTGGATAAAAGATATTGAAAATTTAGTTTTTTTTTTAATTTGTCCCTAAAACATTCATAGTTGCTTAAAAAAAAAAAAAATTTTTCGAATTGAAAAATAAGTCAAAAATTTTAACCAAACATACAATATTTGTAAATAGGTTTTTATACATTCCACACACATATAAATAAATATATTCATGATCGTTTATTTTAAGTCAATTTAGCTATATCTGTCTGTGTTCAATTAAAAGATGATTGCGCTGCGAAAGAGCAATTGGGGCGGCTTATTTTTACTTAGATTGTTTGTTTTTAATATCAAACTGCTCGGGATCAGTTTGTTATTTAAAATTATCAAAATCGGTCAAGCGGTAAAAAAATGAATGAAAGTGTGAAGGTAGCTCTAAATTTTAGCACAATTTCATAGCGCAGCGTCTGGCGAACAAAACATTTTTTCATATTTTTTTTATCAGACGCCTAGATGTAAATAATATTTTATATCAACCTCAATTTCTTTTCAATCAAAAATTGTTTTTTACCTCAAAATTTTTTCAACACAACATTTTTTTTAGGTTGACAGTGGTATTGCCAAGACTCAGCAGGTTAAATTTTGTGTGTAAACTTGGCTAATTAAATAACATTAAAGATTGGAATACAACAGAAAAGACAAATCTTTGGCCACCGTAGTTTTTTTGTTTTTAAGATTCTGTAGGGCCGAACGTTAATGTTTTTGCATGCAAATTGTATTTACCGCAGTTTTATTATTTAAATAATATTATAGATTGGCAATTATCAGAAATGCCAATCTTTGACACCATCCTTCTTGGTTCTTTAGAATCAGGGGGCCAAAGCTGAAGTTTTTTGTATACAATCTGATCTTAATTAAATTGGCTAATTAAATAATATTCTAGACTGGAAGATATCAGAAAACCCCAACATTTGGCCCAAGCTTCTTTATGATTAAAGGGGGATAAATATTTAATTTTGTAATAGCAGTTAATTCAGTTGGTTAATTAAATAATATTTTAGATTGGAAAATATCATAAAAGGCCAACATTTGACCCCCTAAATTTTTTTTTGTAATGATTTAGAGGGATTGAATTTTTGAATACAATCTACATTTAATTCAATTGTCTAACCATAGACGAGGGCGGTTCCAGAATTATCTGACCTGACAAACACAAAAAGTTTGGGAAAATTTATTTATTATTAATTTAATTTTTTTATTGAGACACAATTTATTTTCTGTTGTGGCTGCCATATTATTTTAACAAAAATATTCAAATTCCAAACCTAAAAAATATACAAATTTGAAATTTGACTAGAAATAATTTAATACAGTTTATTCTAAAGAAAAAGCAATGGCCTGACAAAACAGATGGTTGCCGGATCTACCCCAGTTAGCGGTATAAAAAATTAGTATTTTTAAAATAAATTTTATTGAACTCTTTTCCATTTATAGAATATCTATTTATAGAATATTATAATCTATAGATAGAAAAGCAATCAAATATTACAATCAAAACTAGGAATTTGTAAATAAAATTAGGTAATTGCAACAGTATTAAACATTTATAAAAGTGATAGTAGATGAAACTACAAAAATTCGGGTAGAGAAAAATTCAGTTGCAAATACAAATCTATTGTATGTGTTTACTACTTTTCTGCAATATTGAGCCATAAAATAATTTTTCTTCTGTAAGGGGTCATACAAAGAAAGGCCCATAACTCGGAAACACTATTTTATGAAATTTTTTTGACCTCAGATTCATGTTTTAGAGGGAAAAATACTTTAAAAAGTCTCACTAAAAATCTGTGCAACTTTTGCCAACCAGTTTTGCGTATGAGTGATTATTAATATTAAGTATCGCTCATACGTCCTGTAGTACTACAAATTATTGTGATAATTTTGAAAGGAAGTACACCACCTAAATTTGGTTATGTTATAGAAGAAGAAAACCTGCCACATATCAGAAACATTAATAATACAATATAAAAACTTAATTAAGATAGCCTGTGTTTTGGGATAGGGCTGTTAAGCTAGTAAAAAAATTATCAAATTTGTTAATATTGAAAATTCTTTAAAATCAAAAATTTTCTCGAATATTAAACAGTACGCTGAATATAAATAAATAAGGAATAATGTGAATTTGGCAGCCATAGCAGTATATTACTCCATGAAGTGTCCAAAATTTTTAAAATTTTTACATCATTAAATTAAAAAACAAAAAAGTAAAAATAGTTCCAAGGTACCACTAAAAATCACTCAAAATCTCTTTCCACACTTGAATGTGATGCTATTAGTTTAAACAACTAAAAGTATAAAAAACGAAAAATACCCATTTTGACCCATTAATACTTTGAGGTGAACCAAAAGCCTATACAAGCCGATCTTCCACCATGTCTCCAAATTTCATCAACGTTGAAGTGATTAGTTTGGGATACTTTCCTTGTAATAGATTATTTCCAATATACAATAAGCTATATCTCTGTAATTAAGCTTTAGATTTTCTTAACCCTTTTCTTAATGCATTATGATCCAGCTAAAAAGTAAATTAATTTTGTTTGATTTATTTTTTAAACGGATTAATTAAGATATGCAAATTTTTTGAGAAAAGTATGTCAGTTTTCTGGCTTCATATGCACTCCTATATTTATCATCCTAAAAATTTATTCATGCAACAAAGATAATTTACATTTTTTATTAATTTTTTTTTTAATTATATTTTATTTGAGCAATTAAAAGTAATTAAAAATGGTATAAGTAACATTAGTAAAGAAAATACAATCATGTCAAGTAATTTATCGGGAAAAAGGAACTGAAAAAAATCAGTAGGGGTTTCCAATTTAGACATTACCTCTGGCAATTCCTTAGTTCTCAAAAAAGGTAAATCGTCTTCCTTGTATGTGCCAAATTTAGTTTCCTTTATGCTCCCTCTTCTGACTTTTTTCTATTTCGTAAATAACTTGGCCAGCGGATCAGCATCGCCAGAATAAAATTCGCTACTTTCATCCGTTTTAGGAATCACTGATTCATTGTCTAACTCAGGTATTTCTGCAATACTTTCTAACTCATCACAAGGAATCAAATAAAATCGTTTTGTAGTCATCGCTGATGTCATGGAAGGAGTTCAAATTATGAAAGATATGAAAACAAAATTCCTTAATTTGTATCCGTGAATGCTTAGAAGGCAAATGTGGCATACCAAAGTTGAACGAATTTTTCTGTGAATGCATTAGAAGCCATATATGGCTGTTCTAAGAAATGTGTGATTTTATGAGTTCTACATGCACAATTGAAAAATAATCACATAAACACTGGTCACAAAGCCATATAAGAAAAATTAAAAAAGCTTAACTTAAATGTAACTTAAAAAAATAAATTTTTTATTTTGTGTATTTTCAATCTACGAAGTGACAACGCGCACTGATAAACAAGACTGAGGTTTTCTATGCATATATGTTTAGAAAAAATAAAACAACATTCGTCTCATATTCACAAATGCCTACTTATGCTTTCTCAAAACTATTATTTTGCGTAGCTGTTTTCGTTAAGAATTTGAATTTGAAAATGAAATGCCATATATGGCTACTCATGCAGTAGAGGGTTATAATTGATTTATATATATTATATATTGATTTATAAATTAGAATATGGGCTCTTCGATTAAGAAAACTGTATTTTAGGGAATTTTATTTGCTAAGATTTTTTCAAAATTTTCAAATTTTATTTTTAAATATTTTTTCCATTGCAATTAAATTACTGAACCAATTAAAGAGTATTGGTTATCATTTTTGTTTTCCAGTTGATTGTCTTTATAATAAATCCATCAGTGGCCAAATCTACCATTCGTTGACCGAGATATTGAAATGCGATTTTCCAGTCCAGCCGTTAAAAATACGTAAGAAAAAAGGAATTTCCTGATGTTCAAGGGAAAAAATAGTGCTAAATTTTGATACTTTTTTGCTGGATATTAACAGAAAGCATTTTCAGAGGACCATAAATAGGTACCTTGCTTTTGTAATATTTTTGTTGTTGTTTAATTGTTGTTATTATAATTATAGATACTTTATATGGAGGTGTATACCCCAAGGACTGTGAAATTCATATATAACATTCCTCATTAAAATTCACCAAAAACGTATTTATTCTTTTTCCGATATTCGTGATTTTTTTAAATACTAACGAACTTTTAACGTTGTTTTTTCAAAAGTCGAAAATTTTTAATCTGATGCTGAATAAAAAAGGTACCAAAAAATTTAAGTTTTTCTACCTATTTCTTTAACAAATGTTATCAGAATATAAAAGTTCAATATTGGATTTGAAAAATACTACTTTATGTAGACCATAATATTGGCCCCTCAGATTTCCCTTTATACAATTTGCCAGATTTCAAAATTATATGACAAACAGTATGACCAAAAAATAGTAAATTTTACATAAATGAATTACATAAACAGCATCCTTGTATAAAAATACAGAAAATCATATAAATGTCAAAGAATAGTACAACATAATAAGGAAGTTTCAAAGACATTTTGCATAATACAGTGTTGTTGTTAAGTTTAACAAAATTTTCCATAATACAAAAATACTTTTTAGTAAACTTTAACATATTAAAATCACAAAATAGACGAAGGACAATTCAGACTAGAGGGGGGGGGGGGGGGGGGGGGGGAATATTAAGAAAGTTACAAGAAATAAAAAAAAAAATATATTACAGAAAAGCTAAAGTGGGAGGTAGCAGCCTTACAAGGAGGTATTCTGTTAAGAAACTTAACCCTCCATTGAATAAAATAATTAATATTAATATATAACACATGTATATTAATATAATATTTTTTATGCATTTTTTCAATCTGCAAGATACACGAAAAAATAAAAAAAAATTATTAATATTTATTAAAAAGTATTTCGTTATAACTGTTGACTTAGAATAACCGTTTGATTCTGATGTAAAATTTAGAGATCAGTAGGCAATTCCTGTAACTTTCGAATCGAGAAAGTTTTCGCATGAAACGCATGGATTGAAACAAAAATGATACGAATTGACACAAAATGTCATATTTCTCACACGATCGTTTCTATAACTTTTTTTTGGGAAAACTTTCTGTCACGTAAGGTTTTTATCCATCATTACTGGAAACATGTGAGAAAAAGTGTTTCTGTAAACATTAAAGGCGAAAAGTTTTTCAATTTCAACTGCCACATTTACTCACAATTTAAAACGGTGCGAATTTCCTGTATTTTAGTTGAGTTTGCCATTATCGTACATCCTTATTAAAAATAAAAATGTTTCACGTACAATTTAAGGTCATGTCACCGATTGAGTCCGTGGGTTTTAATTCTTTCGTGGAAGATGTATATCAGCAATTATTTCAGAGCAAAGTTCAAAAATAATGGCTATCTTCGTCATTGATGGTACACCTACAAAAAGATAGTTTGAAAATTAATTAATAATTAGTTTGAAAATCTTTTAGATATTTTTATTTGTTAACCCATTACCGAAGAAATTTTCAATCTTTTGGAGTTCTTAATTGTTTTTTCATATAAATGAAATTTTTACCTTATACTAAATTAAGCCTAAAGTCTTGAATTTTCCCCTTACAAAATCCCTTTTTAAAAACTAAACAGAAAATTAAAATTCCTTCACCGGACTGTAATGGGTTAAAAAAAAGTCAAAAGATGTTTTTATTACCTTTGCTATGATGTACATATTGTTCCATTCCGATCATAATTGACGAAGATATAGGCAAGTCCATTTTCTAACTTTGCACCGAAGAGACACCCTCCCGGCAAGGGTCTTTTCGTGCACATTTTTTCAAAATGTAATATCTAGGAGCGTTGGGAGAGGAATCGGGTAGGTGCCACTAAAATATACTTGTTATAGAACTACTTGATAATGAACTAGTCATCACGTAAAATATATAAAAACAAAAACATTAAAATAATTGTTTAATAAAATGGATAGAAGGTAAGTAAGACAGAAAAGATATTTATATTAAAAATAATTTTAATTTATTTATTTTTTCAGAAAACGGAACGAATTTCCAAGGAGCAGAAAGCGAAATTAGTGGACCGCATGAGCTCTAGTTTGGAATTTGCAAGAGGGCGATAAATTCCTAGTAAATTTCAATGATAGCACATTTCAGCAGTTATCAATGCAACACCATACATTTTTTTAAATCTTTTATTTTAATTATATAACTTTTTTTCATTTAAAAAATATATTTTATTTCGCAGTTAATGTTCGCGGTTTTTTGTTTTTGTTATTTTTTTTTACTAGTATTTGACAGATGCCTTGGAATATTCCAACAAAAACGTAATATAAACGTAAACAGTGTTGCCTCTTTTCGCATTGAAATGCAGAAACATTTTTTATTCACAAATCGAGAAACAGTGGAATTTTTTGTTTCACACTTTTCGATGCGAAAACTTCTCGCAAAAAGTTACAGGAACTGCCTAAAGGGTTTTTTTAACGATTTTCTTTGGTTAAAAGGGTTTTTTATTTATTTTTTTTTTTATTAAAACCTATTTGTTAGAAAAAAGTTCTCCATAGCAAAACTTTTTGAGATTCGAACGAAATTAAATACCTTTCAAATGTACTTTTATTTCATCATTGGGTCATATAGCTCTTAGCAGCACTTAAGGGTTACTATACTGGAATTCATTTTAAAATATTATTTTTAGACGTATCAAAATAATATCCAGTAGTTTTTTTATCAGTTTTCGTTTTCGAAATAACTGCTATAATAATATCTATGTTAAAAAAATAAATATATTAAAATATGACTTGTGATTGCCGGGTCCTTAGCAATGCAATAAATTAACATTTTTTCAAAATTATTTCTTTTCAAAAAAAAACCTTCCACGTATTTGAAAAATCATAACATTTTTTTATTGTGAACGTTTTTGAATTTTTGATATGGTTAGCAAACGATATCGCGGGAAAAACAGTGTATATATAATTATCTATGCAGATATGCATTACGATATGTATTAATTTATTAAATTATTTTTTTTTTTTTTTAATTTTCTTATTTTGTATCATATAGAACCGCATCTAGTTATCTATCGGTCATCATAAAATTAGATATGATTTATATGATATATGATAAGATAACATTAGATATATTATATCATATAAAAGTTTATATTACACTATATTTTATACAGAATACTTATATATGACTTATAAAAAACCATACATACTTCTATATGGTTTATACAGAACCATATACATTTGATACTCGTATATGGTCTCTTATTCATTTTTTTTTTTTTAATATGGTATGAGATGTAAAATTTTGTATGAGTCAATATATGATCCAATATAGAAAATATTTTTTGTTATTATAAAAGATATAATTATAAATCATCCAAAAAAAATATGATATATCATATGGTTATATATAATTATACGTGGTTACATATCAACTGCTTAAAATCCCAGATGGAGAGATAAAAAAATATTTTTTTTTTGGGTTTTTTTAATTTATCTTCATTTTCTTATAAATATTTTTTTTTATAAAACTTTAAAGTTTGAACATATTTCGAGACAACAACACCAATCGTTTCGAATCTCATCTAGGTAAAGAAAAAAGAAACATTCTTTGTGTTTTTTTAATTATTTTTATTTTCTTATTTATATTTTTTTTATTATAAATTTAAATTTTAACCCGTTTTATGGGAAATAATACTCATACATTTTTGATAGGATTAAGGAAGGTGTAATTAGTTTATAAAAATCTACGTTTTTATAATTAGTATAGTATATGATCTTTGATACCATTTTTGTTTAATTTTTATTTTTCTCCACACTTTTTCTTATAATATAATTATATATAAGACCCGAAGATAAAATTATGTTTAATTACATATAAGACCCGAAGTTATAATTATATAAAACACAATTTCTGACGAAAGCATTACTTTTTTAGAATTTTACTTTTAGTTTCCCAGCAAAAATGAAGCAATAAAAGCATCACTACTATGGCAAAGGCATCACTAATGGTTTCATCGATGAATTTAACATTAGCGTGTCATAGGATTGCAGCTACTAGCATTACTCATACTTTACTCTAAAGAAGCAATGATAATACAATGATAAGGTATTCTGATGCATGAGTGGAAAATGTTCATATAATTTGTAGTGTTCAAGCTTTAATGAAAATTTAATTCATAAGAATGCAGAAAAATAAGTTTGAAGAAGTGAAATTTATGCATTGATATACAAATACTCTTTATTAAAACAAATAAATAATTATGCATTAGTGAAAAAGCATTTTTGAAACATTTTTTAAAAATTTTAATGAATTTTTAGACAAATTTTAAAATATTTTTGGTTGTTCAATTTGGAAACATTTTTAGACAATTTTGAAATATTTTTGAACAATTTTAAATAATTTTTGCACAATTTTAAAATTATTTTGGTGATTTCTGAATTAAAACTGGATATGATGTAGTGTTAAAAAAAAAACAAAATACAAAAATGCACAGATTGCGTCGTGATAAATATTAGAGGCTGAAAAATGCAAATGACAGGCCAGCTAGTTTCAATTAAAGGTCAAAGCAAATCTGCATAAATTCTAACCCTCATAATTAAAAAATTAAAAAAGTTCATCAGAACTATTTTTCAATTTGAATAAATGCTTTAGATTAAACAAATATACCATAAACTATAACATATGCTTTAGAAGTAATGAAAAGTGATATTTTAATATATGCATCGGGTTTATATCCAGATCACTGCATTTGAAATATGAACACATAATTGCTTTTGGAAGTGCTTTAGAAAAACACCAAAAAATCATAAAAGAATGTCAACTGAAGTTTAGGAAGTAATGAAAGAAGTTATAGTCACAGAATGACTACCATTTTTTTTGCTGGGTTCTTTTTTTAGATTTTTTAAACGTTTCTTTAGTACACTAGATTTCATTTAATATATTGTTGCAACTATTCTAAATCTTAGTAAATCCCAAAATATATTTCTGAACCTAATTTCATCTGTCGTTTATCAGATTAATTTAGATCTTACTTAATGCCCAAATTTATTGCTGGATCCAATGCTATCAATCATTTTTCGGATCAATTAAGATCAGCTAAATATTACAGCAGATATTTCATAATATTGTATCAAATTGGATATGATTAAATACTTCGCCAGATAATTTTTTTACTCGTGCATCTCTGATTTCGATTAAATTCTATTTGAATCAATAAAATATTTTAATCTCAAATATAACCATTTTCCACTAGAGGGTTAAATATTGTTGATATTGCTGTAGATTTTGTGGCATTTTTATGCGAAAAGATTGCATACCAACACATCCACAACGAAGTCAAACCAAGCCAAGTCACATACTACATACAGACGAGATGTTTTTTTTTCTTGGCTCACAGTGAATTTTTACAAAAGAAAAAAGTAAAAAAGATATGATGAAATATATTTGTATAGTGTGGCATAAATGATAGTAGGTTCCATGAATGCAGGAGTGTGAGTATATGTATATATATATGTATTTATGTATGTACAAAAGTAAATGTAGATATAATATGTATGTGAGTGTTTCTGTATTAAAAAAAATAATAATAATTGTTAAGGGAAAGATATTTTGCACTACTATTATAAACCTAAGCCTCAATTGACGCCATAGATATTACGAATTTAAGTTGTAAAATGTGGAATATACATTTTTCGATTAATTTTCGAAAATAAAATTTAATAAAGCATCTTGTAATTCAAGGAATAAGTGAGCCATTCATTTTTGAAAATAAAAAAGGATGCTATTATGATGATGTGTATTAGATTAGAGAGTCCCAAATCTAAGAACGCATTAACTTTTAGCTTTCAAACGGTGCGTATTTCTATACTGATTTGGGAAAAGTTAATCAAATTTTTCTTTCAACAGTACTTATTAGTAATAGCAATTAAATCATATTCAGTTAAATTTTAGATCCTATATTCATATTCTTTATAAATTGTTCAAATTTAAAGAAACATGAAAATAAGATAATAATAGTAATTTTAATAATGAAAACTCTTTTTTTCAGAAAAAAACAGCATCAAAATTCTGTATACTGATAAAATGTATAAATAAAAACTGATAAAACAAAATTCTTGTATAGTTCCTGCAACTTGTTTCTTTGATTTTTTTTAAATATTTTTTCCATTATCTACTGAAAAATACATATTGTTTTACGTCTAAAATATCGGGATACCCTACTCTGGATGTTAGGGTGTGTGTGTGGGATTATGTGCGTGTGTAAGGCTGTGTGCGTGTAAGTCTGTGTATGTTAGTAAATGTATGCATTTATATAAAAATGTTAACATTTTATTTAACAAACATATATATTAGTGTTGCCATCTTAGCACATTTTCTACTATATTTATCAGATTGAATTAAAAAATTGCATATTTTATTAAGCATATTTTTTTCCAAAAAAGATTGAGATTTTTCATATTTTTTAGGAATATTTTCTATACTTTTTACAATTATTAAACGCAAATATGTTTCAAAAAACGTTTATAGAACACGAAATTTTAACAAAAAGAAGCGGCTTTTACAGTAAAAATTTCAATATTTTTTACGCATCAGATTTTTAGCATAAGTTTTCTGTACAGTACAATAATTTAGCAGAATTTTAGTATAACAAAGTTGTAATCTTCATGGAATTTTTTGTTTGGCACATTTATAACCTATTTTTCTTTTCTCACGATTTAGCAGATTTTATCATGTATTTGTGGATAATTAAACATATTGTAAAATAAAGTTTATGGCAACACTATATACAGCTTTATTTTCAAATGTTGTTTGAGTTTTTATCACAATTTTATTATGAAGCGTAAAAAAAACGTTATGTTAAAAGTTAGTGGCATATGGAATGGTTATAATATTAGGAAAATCTGCATACACATTTATTCGGAAATACTTTTTACACCAACACATACATATTAGAATATATTCATCAATGATCATAAGTTGATAACCCTAAACAGACAAATGACATATATATGACAAAGAAAATGTAGAAAAAATATCAATAAGAAGTTCATTTTATGCGAATATGTATGCATATGTAAAAAATTTCTTAAAAAAAATAGGAATAAAAATTATTTTTTTAAGTAGATCCCAAACAAAAAAAATTATCTGGCTATATATTTAGGCAAATCCAATTAGATATTCTAGCCGACCTTATTTGATCCGACAAATGGGAGATCAAATTATATCCAGCATTATATTTGGGGATTTTGTGAGATCTATTTAAATCCGCAAAAATGGCAGATCAAATTAGATCTAGAAATATATTTGGCGATAAAGTAAGTTCCAAATTAACCCGAAAAAGGGCAGATTTAATTATATCAGATTAGATCTAACAATATATTATACGGAATATAGTTTATATAAAAATGTTAAAAAATTGAGTACAAGTTTTTTTTTAAGATTAATAATAAAAAAATAAAGTTCTAGAAATTCTAAAAAAAAAACAATTTCTTCTTGCTAGGATTTGAACTTGGAGTTGTAGCCAACCGCTTAACTTACTCAGTCTAACACTAACATGGCTGTCATTGTAATTATATATGAAATTGATATGATTGTGTTATTTAATATTATAAATAATTATTTATTCGGAAATTTGGAAAATGATAATTATATTTAATAATTATATTTAATTATATATAGTTATATGTTATTATATTTTATGTGCTAGAACAAATGTGGGGAAAAAATCATATTTAAAACAAAAAAAAAATAGAAAAAATAAATTTTCATAATTAACAAGACTTTTGGATCAAAGATAATATGTAATTTAAGGAACCTAGATTAATATTAACTTATTGTATATTATATCCTATGTATTTAATGTTACCCCGAAACGGGTTAAAAATTTAAGATTTTGCAAAAAAAAAAAAATATTAATGAGAATTTAAAAATAAATAAAAAACGCAAAAAAATGTTTTTTTTTTATATTCCTGGCTGGGATTAGAAATCGTTGTCATGGAACCACATATAATTATATCTAATAATATCTTTTATCATATCAAAAATATTTTTATATGGAACCATATACAACAATATCTTAAATTTGTTTGCAAATTTTGTACCAAATGTTTTGATATGATAAATAAATAATATATAATTATATGTTATAGCATATCAAAAATATTTCTTATATGTGATAGCATATCAAAAATATTTCTTATATGTGATAGCATATCAAAAATATTTCTTATATGTGATAGCATATAAAAATATATATGGTTCTAAATAAGCCATATACAAGTATACATACATATATGGTTTTCTATAATTTATAAAGATCAATATATAAATAGATGTAATTATATTGGCAAAATATACGATATTCTAAAAAAATTGATTTAATATAAAATTATATATGGTAATTCATACCGACATATATCTCTAAATATGATAGTATATTATTAGATAAGACCACATAAAATGTTTTAATCGAGCATATAAAAAATATACAAAAGAGTAAATAACACAAAAAAATTGTTGCTAATCCCAGCAACAGTCGGAGTAGGAGTGGAACGTATAAAAAGCAGGCATATTCTAAATCTATGTATATAAAATAATTGTTGTAATAAAGGTAACATTTTATTACACTACCCAGCAAAACCACACATAACCAAATAATGTGTAAAGTAATGTGTAGCCATAGGGGCTCATGGATTACTTTACACCTTACTTCATTGATGAATTTTACAGGTGAGCCTCAAAGTAATGTATAGACCCATTATTTTAGAGGTGATAATGTAAGGGGTTAATTATATGGTTACGAGAATGGAAAAAGTAATGTGTCTAAAAATTGATTTTTAATAAAGAGGAATTTTTATTAAAAAAAAATTATTACAAATATTTTAAACGTTATTAAATATAATGTGGTCATGATGGGAATCGAACCAGGGAACTCTGGTTGCCAGCCACGAATTCTACCCACTGAGCTATCGATGCATATAGTATTTGATTGCTTTAAACTTAAATGAATTGTTGCACTTCGTTTCTTCGCTAGTGTTTTCAAAACAAACATACAATACTCTTTTGCTTACAAAAAACACAAAGTAATTAATCTAAAAATAGATTTTCAAAAATATTTCAATTATAACTTTACATTTATAAATTATATGTTATAAATAATGAGTAACTTATTACTTTATGCTTGCAAATAATAAAAAATTTAACGAGCTATCATTACAAGGTAACGCATGAGAATATCGCACCCATTACGAAAGTTTTGCTGGGTATTCAACCAAATGCGTGGGTACAATTAAAGTTATATGGCGATATAAAGTTTTACATTTTTTTTTTCGCCAACACTGTATGTATAAAATAAGATGCAAGCAATTTAAATATTAATTCTCTATTCGAATGTCTACAATGAATTTTTATGAGAATTTTCTTTAAAAAATAATTTAACCCTATATCTGGATATAAAACTCTTTGAGGGTTTAACCATACTAACAGATTAATCTGACGTAGAATCATCGAAGCCCGAAAATAGTGTTGCACCGTGTTATTTTAACTCTATGGAAAAGATGAAAAAACAAAATATATAAAAGTCTGTATGTACGTATTTATGTTTGACAGAGTTTTGTAGAAAAAAATTCCAACTTTTATATGTAAATTTATACATACAGACATTCGTTTATACTTATATACAAAAAAGTTATAATATTGTTATTTTAAATATTTATAAGCAGCACTCTCTGATTAAGTAGTATTTACATTTAGTAAAATATGATGTAATTCTTAAAGGCTACTATGACTTCAATATCATCAGGTGTGGCATATCATTTAAAAATTTTTGGAGTTCCGAAAGTAAATCTAAAAAACAATAGCGTCCGACGAAAAAGGTTATATACAATACAATATCATCATATAGCATTATATGTATATTATGTTAAATATCATCTTCTTTATCTCGTCATATATACTTGCTATAACTATATATATGATCGTATATACTTCCATGTATAATTACATATAAGTATATTAAGTAGAATTTAACAAAAAATATATTATGCATCTTTTTTATATATATACAAAGTTAACTATAATGATCCGGCTTGTAATAGGTTAATAAATTCAGATATATTGATATAATTTGGATAATATTGTAGTGCATAAATAACCCAATGAACATTGTTATATATGAAAAGATATGTTTACAGCCCTATAACTCGGGAACTATGAGCCACCGATTAAAAACAACCTACATTGCCGGGATCAGCAATAAAATTTTTCTCAAAATTAAAAAAAAAAAAAAAAAACAAATAAATTTGAAAAAAATGTCCACGCTTAAAAAAAGGTTTACCGCCAAAGATGCCTCAAACTATTTTTTAAAATTATATTATATTATATCAAGTTGTATCAGAATAAATACAATTTGATCAAATTAGATGAATCCATTTTTGAGATCAAATTATATCCGATACGATCTCACGGGATCCCATGAGATCAGATTAAATATATATGCCATTTTTTCGGAACAAATATGATATGATGTGATATTTAATATATCGGAAATTTTTTCGTCGGGTGAGCATATATGTGACAATACTTGAGAATATATGATGTTCACACATGATTCATTTACGCTCGAATATGCACTCAGAAAAAAATGTAAGTAGAAAAATTTGTAAACGGTTTTCAATTTCACTTTTCTATTTTTGTACTGATTTTTAGTAAAAAATTATTATTTAATAATTTTTTTTTTGCTATTTACATTTTACAAATAACAGAATTTTTACAGAATATTTATAAATTTTTGTTGCTAATTTCAGAACTCATTTAAAAAATTTTTAATAACCGATTTGCTAAAATTATTAAAAAAAATTTAATAATTTTAAAAAGTGGATATTGAAGTATATTTTATTTCGAATAATTAAAACTCATACTTACAAACTTAAATTGCCTTAAAATGTTATATAGATTGAAAAAAGGGATCGGAAGTGAAGATACTTTTCACAACCAACTCATGTCCAAAAATAGAACGTCCACTTACAAAATCACTAAAAAGTTCTAAAAACCAGACCTTAAAACATTTTGAAATTGACCTTAAAATTCAAAAAATTTACTTAAAATATTTTTCAAAACAGAAATTAACAAATTTAAACACAATAATAAATTCGCTTGTACTTTATTTTTTTTTAATTTTGTCTAAAATACTTTTTGGAAAAAAAATGATAATAAAATAAAAAAATGTTGCTAGGAAAAAATATAAATTTGTATATTCGAATTTGTAAGGCAATCCCAAAAATTAGCAGCTTTAAAGTGTAACGAGTGTATCAAAAAATAATTGAGTTAATTTGTGCATTTTAATAATTTTTTTATAAATTAAAATTATGCTATATTTTACAACTCATTGAGTTTACAGCAATTTACTTAAATTTAGTAGCGCTTACTAATTTTTTATACTAATTTGATTGTACTAATATTAATGATATTTAGTAATTTTTTTTTGATGATTTTAGTTACTAAAATTTAGTAGCGCCTACTAATTTCATTGTACTTATTATAAGTAGCGCCTTCTAATTTCATTGTACACACAAAAAAATAAAATTCATAATTATTTATGAAAATATTTCATAATTTTAAAGGTTCATATTATATATGAAGCTTACTTACTATTTATAAAGTGTTCCTAACTTCCCAGTGTTGTTTTTATAAATTTGATCATAATTATTGTGAACTTTGTTCATAAAGAAAAAAATCATATTTAATATTTCTTAGTTCTTAAATATTATCAAAATTTCATAACATAAAAATGTTTCTACAATTTCCCTACGTTATTCGTTGACGGCGGACATACATAATAGAAACATGTTCATATGTTTTAAGAACGGGTTCAGAATTACAAAATATTATGAAATGCTTTATATTATATATCATATTTTATTGTTTTCATATTTGTCTTATCTAATTTTAACAATTTTTTTTTACTTTAATTTCAAATTCATACATAAAGCATTTTGATTTATGTTATTGAGAGTTTCATAGCATATATGAATAGGTTCTTAAAATTTATTTATAATATGAATTACTTCATAACTAAATTCCGAGTACTATATGTATTTATGCACTCGTTCCTTAATATTAAGATTTTGTACATTGGCAAATTTTTTAAGTACTTTTACATAAATAATAAGTACATCTACAGACATTTTAAGAACCATTTCATAATAAACGAGTACACAAAGTTTCCCAGTATTTTTTTTTAATGAGCTGTTCATAAATACAACCTGAGCTTATGAAAAAGTTCTTAAATTAGTACATTGGCAAATTTTCATAAAATATTCATAAATAGTATGAATTTGTTTTTTGTGTATACACGTCAGCAGACATGTGTTGCTAAGAAAGCAAAAAAATTCCCCTGGCTCAAATTAGTAAAATATCCCGTAATAACAGCAAAATTTTCAGTTGCCATACAGACTTTTTTTGGTGAGTATGCCTATATATTTTTTTTGCAAAAAATCAAAATTTTTTTCCACTCAATGTTAAACTCAAATGAAAGGGAATTGACAGGTCTATGAAACGGTATATAAATCTCTGGAATATTTTCATAATTGTTATGGAATTTTCATAATCGATCCTCCATTACCATTATTTTCTATTGCATATTCATTTTTTTGTAAACGAAAATAAATTTCGCATTGAAAAGTATTTTTTTCCAATTAATATTATACTCAAATGAAAAAGAATAGAAAAGGCTAATAAACAGTATAAAAACTCTGGATAATTTTCAGAATTAGTACGGAATTTGCTGCAATGAAATGTTCATAATCCATCCTCCATAATCATCATTGTATCAGAATCAAAAATGAATTTCGCACTAAAACGTATTTTATATATTTCTATGTAGATTTTCAGAAACAATTTTCACTGAAACAAAATTGAATTTCTCACTGAAAAGCATTTTTTATCCGATGCCCTTAAGTTTCGGATCCGAACCTATACTCTCAAATTTCAGATCCGAAGATACACATATTACATCATGTACGGTCATACGATCACAAGATCATGAACTCATTATAATCATTGCATAAAAATACAAAATTAATGCTAATTAATTAATATTTTTCAAAAACATTTGTTATTTTGACATTTTTATCAGTGTGTATACCTCGATCATGTTTGTCCCAATATATTTCGATTTTCATATGGTTCTTCAAAAGTTAAACTTTATTTGGATAAAAAAGTGTTAAAGAAAAACATATTTTAAATTCATACATTTTTATTTAATTTTTTTTTTTTTCAATTGTTTTGGAAAAAAATTCAAGTTTTTTGGTACTTTTTATGGAGACCATCCGATTTAAATATTTTATTTCCTATTTATTTAAAGCGGCCGTGTGTTTACCTTTCTTTATATACGTGTTACTTCTCAATTAATTGCATTTTTTTCTGCAGTCCTTTTTTTGCTTGTTTTTAGAACAACATAGCAACCCTCTCCTAAAGCGTGATCATTATATTTAACTAATTAACTTCTTTATTTGACCAAACTTATTTTTATATTGTTTTCAAGTGAAATTTCGAAAATTTCCTACATTCTGTCGAACAAAAAGTTAGCAAATGATGTCAGAATTTCTTTTCCCACTAAATTTTCAGGGTGGACGAGAAAATTAAATATCTTTTCTCTATCACATATTGAAATTTTATACAAACCGTAGAGTTAAGCTTGGAATACTTTCCCTTGCAAGACTTCATTTAATCCTGTGCCATTGTCATTCAATCTTTACCCATATTTTCAATTTATTAATCATAATTTAAACTACTTCTCTTTAAGAGTGTATTTAAGTAGGTACACAAACAAACAACCAAGACTTTTATTCATTGAAGAATAAACATTTATTTATAATTGTTATGAACCACTTGACTAAAGACTTTTATATTGTATAATATAATATTTTCTACCCAAATTTAAATTACCCTTAACAGAAAAAGTTATCATTTATATGTATTTTTTAACATCCCCAGATAATAATGTTTGTGCCATGATGAAAATAATACCCCCACAAAGAAAAACATACCGCACTACTACAGCTAGTAGCAGCTGTACGACCATAGAATATATATGTATATTTATACATATATAAAAAAAAAGAACAATATTTTCATAAATAAAATGAAAATCCATTAAATATTAAAAACAAACCCAGAAAAAAATTTAATTATGCTTGTCCCCCATTTTTTTTGTTAACGCTTTACATCATGTTCAATGTAGGTGTATAAATATGTATGTATGTAAAATTATGTGAAAATGTGTGTGTGTGTGTGTATATGTCACAAAACTCGAACGTATTTTTAAGCTTAACTACTTGACAGCAATTTTCAAAATGTAATTAACCAACAACAACAGTGAAAATTCCAAATCAACCAAGATTTTATATAACAGGGGGCCACAGTTTAGTATTCCTAACAATACAAGTTGAACCCAAACTGAAGAAATTCCAGATACTAAAACAAGGTTTTATTTCCAAAAGGGTAAATATTTTTAATTTTTCGATGATTCATTTGCTCTTACTATAAGAGCCATATAATCACCTGAATTTCCGAAACAAATCTTGTTTGGATTGAGACTGCAATAATCTGAGATTGGACTGACAATACAGTGCATATAGTGCATATTTCATTAAAATCCGTTTTTTTTTTAATTTAGTTAACATATATAAAACTTGGTGCCATAGTTTGTCTATTCCTAGTAATACCATTTACCATAGTCGAAAGAATAAGAACAACAATGACGACGACAACCAGCAAACAACGATGTAAGCAAACATTTATAACAACAAAAACAAGAGGAAAAATTAATACAAGCAATAAGAGAAAAAAAGGACTTGTATAAAATACATACTCACACACACACACACACACAACAATCCTAAAAATATTGCTTAAATCTAAACAGACACACACACACACACACATACAAATAATAATAACAACAACTAATGTAAAGACACTAAAAGTTACTCGTTGACATAATTTTTTTTTTATTTTACTACTTTTACTCCTGCTGCTCCTGCTAAAAAAAAAAGTTAAATTTACACACACACACAAACTAACAAAAATTAATGGAAATGTAAAAATTCTATGTACTACCATTCGAATGCAAAATCTTTCTGAACTCCCAATTTTAGTGTATTTTTTTTTTGTATGTTTTATGAACTTTAACATTATGTAAATGTTGGTGTAGATGTAAACTGAATAAAAATTAACACACACACATACACATTGTGTTTTTGTACTAAAAGAATATCATGGTTTGACTGTATTGTTGCATTAAACTTTTGACCTACTTATAGGGTTGCCACATAAATATTGCCTGTAAACATAATCAACAATATGTTTTTTTTTTTTGCGTGTATCAAATCAATAGATATTTCATTTATTTATTAAACCAAAAACTCATCTAGTTTAATTTTTCAGTCAGCTAAGTTTCCAATAAATTTGTATAAAGTTGGCAACTCTGTCCTACATTAACATAAAAACGTTTATGTTTTCTTCTCGTACTCATACTCCTTTGTCTAGAAATATGTTGAATGTATATAAATCTATTTGTATGTATGATAGTTTGTAGGGTTGATGATGAAGTAGGGTTGATGATGATTTTGATGTGAACTCGTTTTTTATAATCATCAACTTTAACTACCGCTAACTTTATGTAGTTGAGAGCTTTAAAGGAATTATTTCCTTATACTAGCTTAAGTTTCGTATTAAATTCTTTAACATATTTTTTTTTCTCAAACCATGCAAAATGTCTAAGAATGTGGCGAAAGAAATAAGATGACAATTGGTATATTAGTTCCCCTCCCGTTGCTGGCACAGGCGAGAATAATTACCATGGCACGCTTTTCGTTGTAAATTTGCAACTACATACTATTTATAGTTTAATAAACATGATTTCAGTTATAAATAAAGAAACATACACTTATTTTTCAATGAAATATTTATTTTAGATTTTTTATAAATTACTGTCATTAAACAATTTTTTTAGAATCATTTATTTTTTTCATTTGTTTGAAATTTCATACAAATTAACTGACAAAACGGAAATTTGTGAAATATTTGTTTTCGTCACAGTTATTATAAATTTAAATTTTGTTTGCTGTTTGTTTCAAAAAAAGAAAAAATAATAATAAAATAAAATTCAAAATTATTTCAATTAGAATTACAAGAACTTCATACACACACACACACACAAATTGTGTCTACAGACAGATTACAAAACAAACAAAAATACAAATAACGGAAACAATATTTTAGAAATGAATAATCAGTTATCTTTTGCCGAATTTTAACTTTTATTTTCAAAGAATTTTTATATGAAAAATAGCAAACAAAAAATTGTTGGAAATTTAATTCGAATTTTGACAAATATTTTGAATTACTTCAAATTTAGTTATACTGTGTAGGTAAAATTTTAACATTTATTTTTAACTGATTAATCATTTGTTTTTTGACTAACATGTCAGTTGCTTAAACAACATTTAAATAACAAAAACCATTTGATTTAAATGAAAAGTAAGTAGACCGGTTTTTAAATGAAATATCATTTCTTTTAAATGGTATTTTCTGCTATTTGAACTTACAAACTATTTTAAGTGTAGGTAAAATAGGCATCAAATTGAAAGCATTTAAACGAGCTGATAAAAATTTCATGTGTAATAAAATTCCATAATTTTTGCTGAGAGTATAATTTCCATGACAATAATTAATTTTGCATAGAAAGAATGGAATTGCACTGGATCTCGTTCATTTAAACTTTCAATTAAGTTAGTGCAAAATTTTCAAAAAATTCAAAAAACTTTTCGTGCAGTGTTGAGAAAAGTTTCATTAGTTAAAAAATTTCATTATTTTCGTACAATAAAATATGGATGCAGTATAAGCGGTAGCCTTTTTTCGTCCACTTATCAAATGTTTTATATTTAATAAGTGGGTATAAAAACTTTTATTTTCTCAACAAATTTTACGTGGTATTCAGCTTAATATCTCATACACCAGGAAAAGTAAACGTTCTAACTGATTTATTTTTTTAATTGTTATCCGACTTATAGACAAATATTAATACAAGTCACTAGTTGACTTTCACTAGTTGACTTTTAAACAGACTGGTGTAAGGGAATTTAATAGACGGCGTACCACACTCTAACCTTTTTACTATTTTTTCTTTAAACCTTATATGAGTTTTTAAAAAACTTGAATTCCAAGAATTTTTACTTAATTTCCCCATTTAAATTTTCTTAAACTATTTTAATTTAAAAAAAAATTGAAATCATGTTCGATTAATTTTCCTTTTGTGCAAATACATTCCTTTAGTCCATGATATATGCTGATGTATTCTGACTACTAGCTATTATGCCACCACAAATATTCTACACTTTTAGAATCTAGCATAGAACTCAAAATATAAGTAGGTGTATATGGAATAATTTAGAAGAAAAAAAAAAACAAATTGAAAGAGAAGTATCCTTAAATAAACTAAATAAAACAAATATATATTAAAGGATGTCAATTACACTTACTTGTGGGTGGTATACATCCCTTAAATACGCTAAGCATTACACATCCTTTAATGTAAGTGTATTTGTACAAGGTTTTTGATATTGTTGAACAACGACCCGTCTCCATTTTCTACACAACATTTTCCTTTATATCTCATTTGTAATATTAGAGTGTCTGTGTGTGTGTGTAACTATGTGTTATTATATTTTCCCCTGATATTATGTATCATGCTTTTTTTACTGAGATCCCAGTTGTCTCCCGCGATTTTACATGCCAAACAGTGGTTGTGTTTTATATTTTAACCCTAAAGTCAAGAGACCTCTTGGCTGTTTAACAACAGCAACTACAAATACAAAAGGGTTGTTCCAGCTGGAAAAAAATATTGAGAAAGATGTTGAAATACAGGAAAAGTATTTAAAATAAAATCGTTATATTAATTTTTTATAAATTAAAAGAAATAAAAGAAAAAGATTTGCTAAAAAATATAATATTACAAATTATATTTTCTAAAAAAAAAAATGATTTTACAAATGTTTTTATAAAATCATGGACATATTAAACGATTTTCCTCCATTTCCCAGAAAAAATTAAAATCGGGCGTAAACAAAAATATGTGTTTCTCTTATTAAAAGTTGTATTAAAGTAAGGACCATTAAGGAAACTATTGTATCAACTAAACAAATTTGTTAATATAATTATTGATTAAAACTTTAATCATACACTCAAAATAATTTGTAGTGTAAATTAACTGAAAATGTAATTTAAAAAATAATTACAAAAAAAAATAATTTAAAAATAAATAAATAATCAATTTAAAACCAGTCTGCTTTTCATTTATTTTAACTATCAGACTATTATTTATTGTAAAACCAATAAAAACAATTTTTTACAAAATATTTAAAATCGAAATATTAACTGCAACAGATAACCTGTATTGATATCAAATTTTTTTAATTAAATAAATGATAAAATAAGTTAAAAATATATTTCTTTGTATTTTAACTAATTAATCATTTGAAAAACAAACATACGGTTAACTTTTTAAATACACTTAAAAAAGTTTGTAAGTTAAAATAACTGAAAATATCATTTAAAAGAAATGATATTTCATTTAAAACCCGGTCTTCTTAATTTTCATTTAAATAAAATGCCATTTATTATTTATTTTTAAATGTTTATTAATCAACTGACACATCCGTAAGAAACAACTGATATAATCAGTTAAAATAAATGTCAAAATTTTACCCACCAATCCTTAAAAAAAAAATGTTTTTTTCATTTATTTGAAATTATTTCCGTTTTTGTATTTTTTTTTTTTTAATATACTCGTACAATACAAAATGTATGTATGCATATGAAGCTATAAACACTTGTTGTGTTAATGTATTTGTATATGTATGTGTGTTTATGAAGTTCTTGTAAATTGTATTGAAAAATTTTGTATATATACAACCAATTTAAATAAAAAAACAAATTGAAAAATTTTAAATATTTTTTTTTTGAAACAGACAGCAAACAAAATTTAAATTTGTAATAACTGTTACGGACACAAATAAACCACAAGTTTCCGTTTTGTGGGTAAATTTTTATTTAATTTCAAACAAATGAAAAAAATAAATGAAACTGAAAAAAATCGGTAAATGATAGTAAATTATTTCGAATAAATGTATAAAAAAGTTAATATAGATGTTTCTTTGAAAAATAAATGTATCTTCCTTTATTTTTAAATGGAACGGAAAACTTTTTTATTAAACTACAAACAGTTAACTACATAATATTCTGAGTGTAAATTACAGTCAGTAACTTTAAAAATATTTTGAGTGTACCAATAAAAATTACTATTATTTTTATTTATACACTCTAATTAATTTCTGTTGAAATTTACCCAACTTATAGTAGGAAACTGTACTCCTACTACAAGTTGGGTAAATTTACTCTGTGTTCGTAAATAAAAAAAATACACACATTATGCGTAAGTTGATGAACACAAAATAGGTAAAATTACATTAAAAGTGCGTAAAAATTCAATGAAATTTTAAAATTAAAGAGTAAATTCACCAAATTTTTGCGTAAAGAAACACGATTTTCCTGTAAACGTACACATAAATCCTACAAAAATGCGCACATTTTCTACCATGATATTGAAAATTATAAAGCAAAAAAATGTTTGTTTTATAATAAAACACAATTAATTTATTATTTAGTAATTCATAATTAAAACCATCACTTTATTGTTTTTTAACTCACAGCAAGAATAAAAACAATAAATTTATTGTTTAGAAATTCCAAATAATTGATAAATTTAAAAAACTAATGAATCTATTTTTTAAGGTTTGAAAATTTTATCGATTTTGTTTTTTTTTTCAATTTCAAAATGTCATATTTTTTTTGACTATGGTGTGGATTGTGGGCCGGTGGCATCATTGGACCGTACTTTTTTAAAGACGACGAAGCCATAAACGTTACTGTGAATGGCGAGCGCTATCGTGCGATGATTACAAACTTTTTTTTTTGCCCACAATGGAGCTAGACTTGGCTGGCATGTGGTTTTAACAAGACGGTGTCACATGCCACACAGCACGCAAAACAATGGCTCAATTGAGAGGCGAGTTCGGTGGCCGCCTATATCGTGCGTTTTAACGCCTTTAGACTATTTTTTGTGGGGCTTTGTTAAGGCAAATGTCTACAGGGACAAGCTCGAAATGATTGAAGCACTGTAAGTCAATATAAAAGAATTTATTCGTGAGATACCGGCCGATATGTTGGAGTATGCCAAAATAGGACCCAGCGTATGAACCACTGTCAACATTCACAAGAAATTATCTTTAAACATTGAATTATATTATACCGTTGTATCGACTCAAATAAAGATTTCATACATTTCTCTAAATTTTATGTGATTTTTTAATCAAATCAGAAAGCACTTAAAAAATCACCCATTATAATTACTTAATTATATCCCAATACGCTAAACGAGCACTAGCAACTAAGACTATCGTCCTGTTATAGCGTAAACAGACCAGTGCCTCTGATGGAAATCGAACCCATGATCCCCGCACTCATAAGCTAGCACACTACCAACTGCCATTTAAAAATTTAATTAAAGCAAACATTTAAATTAAAATCTAAATTATATTATTTAAAAATTTAATTAAAATTCGAAAGAAATTTAACTTTAAAATTTTTAAATATAAATTGAGAAAATTACTGATACCCTATGACCCTACCCCATTATATGGTCAAGGTACAAAGAGTTAGTGCTGATGTTTGCAACAACAAAAAATATTTAGTATACCAATCGATTCAGAATATTTTTTTTTATTCTTTTTCGCCTTAGGTCGCAAAATCTAATTTATTTTCATCAAAATATTTTTTTTTAATCTTCATTTACATAACCGAGCCATTAGGGCCTTATGTGGTTAATTAAAGCTACTATCTAAATAACATATTTCTAGATAAATCATATAATTAAAAATTTTATCCTAAATCCCTAACCGAACACTAGCAACAAAGGCTATTGGCTCGTTGTAGCAAAAACAAACCAGAGCCTCGGGTGGGAATCGAACCCACGACCCCCGCACTGATAAGCTAGCACTAGCCTACCAGGGCGCTATGATATATGACCTTAAGCCAATTGATTTTGTTTAGAATTTGTCTATATTTAGACACAAGTGTCCATATAAATTCGCCAAGAGCAAATCCTATTGATTTTGGTTAAAATCGGTCTATGTTTATACGTGGTGTCCATATAAATGCCCCCCAAAAATTTGGAGTTTTGCAATTTACAGATATTTTTGGCTCATACGAACACAAGGACGATTTTGGTTAGAAAAATCTAAATTTCTAACTGATTTTTTTGTTGTTCACTCATTTATAGGCAAATATTGACACAAGTCCATTTTAACCCATTCAAATTTCGAAGCCAAGTACTACTTAAATTTTGGGAGAAATAAAGGACACAAGTGACAAGCTATAAATATTATTCTACAAACATTTTAAAATCAATTTAAATTTATAATTTATACAATAAAACATTTAATAGAAAAAAATTGTATTTTAAACAAATCTTAAGTTGGATTTTTTTTTTAGACAATATTTTAATTTTTATTAACGTAGAATATTTTTTTCTTAATTATCAAATTCCTTTAAAAAATCAACAAGTTTTATTTTTTTTTATTAATTTTACCATAAAATGAAATTTTTACAAGTCCTTAGATTTTTTGTTATTACAATCGTAGATTAATTGTTTTATTATTATTCCCCTTGTTAAAATTGTGTAAGTACTTACATATTTCAGTTCAGGGTTGTTTCCAATCAATGCGGGGTAAAAATATAAACTAAACTGCAATTCATTCATTCCATAACCATCGCTGCAATTTAAATTTTTCATCCTCTACACAAAATATACATAAATATTTCTAGCTAATGGTGGTGTTATTTGCTGGAAGGTGTTGGTGTGAGTAATAGATTTTGGTATGAGTGCGCTTCTCTAAAATTGTTGAAATTACATGATTTTTTTGCAATGCACGTGCTGAAATATTAAATATTTCTTTCGTACTTTATTTTGTTTGTGTTTTTTTTTCTTATTTTAATAAAAAAAAGGGATAATCCGTGTTGTACTTTAAATTTTTTTTTTAAGAACAAAAAATATAAACATGTTTTTCATAATTAAAATAAAGTTTATAAAAAGTTTAGGCATTAATATAACCAAAAAAAAAATTAATAAGATTCCATCCAAATTTAATTTGTAAATTTTCTGATGTTGTCTAGACATGATCAAATTTTTTGAATTTTTTGAACCAAAAAAAAAAAAAATACTAGGGAAATTCGGTCACAATTAGTGGAGCTACAGATTTTTTGAAGAAATATGTTATACACTTAAATGAAATAATGCAAGTCAAACGTGTTTCAAATCGGATTGATAAATTTTCAACAAATTCTTACTAAAAATCTTTAGTGCTTTAACTAATATTGACCGTTAATTTTTAAAATTTGTTAAACATTCACAATCCAAATTTCAAACAGATATCTACGGATTTGTATATCTAAATGCCATTTCAGTCTAATTTAGATAGGTCTGTTCTACGGAAGGTAGGTTTGAATATAGATCGATTCTAACCAATTTTAATAGAGTTAATGCTTGGGCCAATAGAAACGTATGTATATAATTATATCTAAACACCTTTATACTTTCGACCTGAACTTAAACCAAAGTTCATTTAAGCAAACACCGGGGACTTGGTCCAAAAGTGGTCCAAGTTTCTTTAAATTTAGATGCGTGATTAATGATTCCATATAACATTCGCAACCGAAATTCCAAGCATATAGATACGGCTTTCTGTGACACAACCGTTTAAGCACAATTTAAATAAGAGCTTTCTATGAGAGATATGTCTGAATATGAAACAATTCTAACTAAATTCAATTAAGATCATCCTTGCAGCAATGGAAACTTCCCAGCAAAAATGAAGCTGCCAAAGAAGCAATAAAAGCATCACTACTATGGCAAAGGCATTACTTCTTTTCCGATAGTTTCATCGATGAATTTAACATTAGCGTGTCATAGGATGGAAGTATTCAAATGTAGCTACTAGCATTACTCATACTTCACTCTAGGAAGCAATGATAATACAATGATTAGGTATCTGATGCATGAGTGGAAAATGTTCATATACTTTGTAGTATTTAAGCTTTGATGAAAATTTAATTCATAAGAATGCAGAAAAATAAGTTTAAAGAAGCGAAATTTATGCATTGATATACAAATACTCTTTATTAAAACAAATAAATAATTATGCATTAGTGAAAAATCATTTTTGAAACATTTTTCAAAAATTTTAATGAATTTTTCGACAAATTTTCAAATATTTTTGGATAATTTAAAAACTGGTTGTACAATTTTTAAACAATTTTAGACAATTTTAAAATTTTTTTGAACATTTTTTACTAATTTGTGCACAATTTTAAAACATTTTTTTGGCAATTTGAAATAATTTTTACACAATTTTAAAATTATTTTGGTAAATTCGGAATTAAAACTGGAAATGATGTAGTGTTAAATAAAATACATAATGCAAAAATGCACGGATTGCGTCGTCATAATATTTGAGGCTGAAAAATGCAAATGACAGGCCAGATAGTTTCAATTAAAGGTCAAAAAACTTTTACAAAAATTGCAAAACTGCATAAATTCTTACCTTCATGAAATTTTAAACTAAAATATAAAAAATGATTTAAGAAAAAATTAAAAAAGTGCATCAGAACTATTTTCGCAATTTGAATAAATGCTTTAGATTCAAAAAATACTATACGATATACTATAACTTATGCTTTAGAAGTAATGAAAAGTGATTTTTTAAGATATGCATCGCGTTTATATCCAGATCACTGCATTTGAAATATGAACACATGAATGCTTTTGGAAGTGCCTTAGAATAACATAAAAAAAGCATAAAAGAATGTCAACTGAAGTTTAGGAAGTAATGAAAGAAGTTTAGGAAGTAATGAAAGAAGTTATAGTCACAGAATGACTACCATTTTTTTTTTTTGCTGGGTTACTTTATATTTGCGACCTGTAGATTGATTCAAGTTCATTAAAGCAAATACAGGTAAGGTGGGTTTTTATAGGAACTAAAAATTGAGACGGTTTAGATCCAAAATGCATTTACAACCTCAATTTCATTGAAATGCATTTCTACACTGATGAAAAACTCAAAACTGGACGGGAGAACTGGTTTAGGTTTTTTTCGTGGAGTTCTTGGAATGGAAAGATGTTTTTGGCTTCCGGACCACAACTAAAAACAACAAGAGGGCGATTAACGCTTATTCTGGCAGGGGACACTATGGAGTGAAGGGGAATGAGATGGCTAACGAGCTGGCCATGGAACAATCCTGGTCTCTGTTAACCTTCAAAAATCGAGACCTTTTCGGATGAGGAGAACAGAGCTTGGCCAGGGGACATCCAATATGCACAAGGCGCTCTGGAATAGGGATAATGTTTGTGCGAATTCAAAGGTCCTAAAGGGTGATCCGGATGTCGGTAGGACAAGGGCTGGCCAACATGATGGAAATTCTCAAAAGCCACTCTACACTACGATCACACCTTTGGATGTTGGGAAGAAGCGATTCTGTGGTTTGTAGGGTCTGCACAAGGACGACGGGATTCTGGAATACTTCCCTGAAGCTTTTGTCCGGCTTTCACAAAGAGTAGTGTAAGGCATTGGCACGGGGATGTTATACCGTCGTTGGAGTGCTTTGGGGGATTGATTTGGGAAAACTGAAGGGATACAGAATTCTTCAGGTAAACTGGAATGAGCTTGAAGAGCTCACAACATGCATATTCTCTGGCATAGGTGTATGCCACACATTTTTGGTTTATAATGAAAGGCGAATAGCTCTTCCTCTAGTGCAACCTAATCTTACCTTCAACCAGATATCTACGAATTTGTGGGTCTAAATTCAATTTAAGTCCAATTAGGAAAATAATTATCTATGAGAGGAATGTCTTAATATGGACCGATTCTAATCAAATTCATAGCTTTTCTCGTTGGGCCAATAAAAATTCATGTACCAAATTTTGTCTAAATATTTTTATATTTGCGACCTTTAGTTTGATTACAAGGTTTACTTGCACCCACGAACGAACTGACTGACTGACATCGTTAAATCGACTAAGGAATTGATTATGAGTCGATTGTATACTATGGAGTATAAGTACGATATTTTTGATAGTTGGAAATATCAACACAAGTTCTTTATACCCTGAATACGAATCCAAATATTTAGGAATACTATATGAAAATTTGTTTTAACCACTATCAGAAATAGTGGAATTAAATATTTCCAGTTCATCACTTTTGATTCTGGGGACAGCAATTTTTTCCGCAATTGTGTCCAAGTGTTATTTTAAGTTATAAATATTACAAGCAACATACCCAGCAAAAACGAAGCTGCCAAAGAAGCAATGAAAGCATCACTACTATGGCAAAGGCATCACTTCTTTTCTAATGGTTTCATCGATGAAGTTAATATTAGCGTGTCATAGGATGGAAGTATTCAAATGTAGCTACTAGCATTACTCATACTTCACTCTAAGGAAGCAATGATAATACAATGATTAGGTATTCTGGTGCATGAGTGAAAAATGTTCATATACTTTGTAGTATTTAAGCTTTGATGAAAATTTAATTCATAAGAATTCAGAAAAATAAGTTTAAAGAAGCGAAATTTATGCATTGATATACAAATACTCTTTATTAAAACAAATAAATAATTATGCATTAGTGAAAAAGCATTTTTGAAACATTTTTCAAAAATTGTAATGAATTTTTAGACAAATTTTAAAATATTTTTGAATAATTTAAAAACTGGTTGTACAGTTTGGAAACATTTTTAGATAATTTTAGAATATTTTCGAACAATTTTAAATAATTTTTTCACAATTTTAAAACATTTTTGGGCAATTTGAAATAATTTTTAACCATTTTTAAAATTATTTTGATAAACTCTGAATTAAAACTGGAAATGATGTAGTGTTTAATAATATACACAATGCAAAAATGCACGTCATAAATATTTAAAGCTGAAAAAATGCAAATGACAGGCCAGCTAGTTTCAATTAAAGGTGAAAAAAATCTGTTTTTCTTTATTTTTCAAAACTTTTATAAAAATTGCAAAACTGCATAAGTTCTAACCCTCATGAAATTTTGAACAAAAATATAAAAAATGATTTAGTAAAAAAATTAAATAAGTTCATCAGAACTATTTTCTCAATTTGAATAAATGCTTTAGGTTCAAAAAAAATATACGATATACTATAACTTATGCTTCAGAAGTAATGAAGAGTGATTTTTTAAGATATGCATCGGGTTTATATCCAGATCACTGCATTTGGAATATGAACACATGAATTCTTTTGGAAGTGCCTTAGAATAACCCCAAAAAATAATAAAAGAAAGTCAACTGAAGCTTAGGAACCAATGAAAGAATTTATAGTCACAGAATGACTACCTTTTTTTTTGCTGGGTAAATTTAAGAATATACCAAAACAAATTTTAAATGTTTATAATTTAGAAATTTAAAAACTTATCAAGCTTCTATCATAAATCGTACACACATGCAATATGTCATAAAATTACATGCTCTAATTTAAAATCCACTTAACACTCATACGCCTCCGGTAAAAAAATATTCTGTAAAAATTCAAATTACACTTTATCCAAACCAAGAAAATAATATGTTTACACTAAATTGACATTTTCATATGCGGGTAAGTGAAATACATACACAAATGTCCCTTTTATGCTCATACTTTTCAAAAATTTACTGCGTGTGAGTTTGATGTCATTGGCATTAAACATTTTATTATCCTTTCAATTTATGTTCAATATAACACACCACATATGTTGAAATGGTGTATGTACATGGTAATATAGTGAAGCCTTAGTTTAATGAATTTAGAATTAATTAGTTCTTAAATTTACAAGTGTAGAACTTGACTGTAGTTGGTAGTTATATCGGAGAAAAATAATCTTTTTATACAGTTTAACGAATGGATATATTCGTCAGACTGAGTCTCTATTGTATTTCACATTTTTATATGGACAATTTTTTAATGCATGTCAAAGTTATTATTTCTTTTTTTTTTTCTTAATACACAAAAGTTTTTTATTCAGTCCTTTTGACAACGTTACTTTTTATGATCATACTAACATATTTTCACTATTAACCACAAACATACGTGCATACATATGTTAAGAAGTACTTTTTCCCATATTTATTGATTAATACTTGTACTTAAGATTATGGAGTAAAAAAAATACAAACAAATATTTGATGGTTGATTTTTATGTGTCACTTAAAGTAAAAGCTTAATGCTTTTTATATGTATTAAAAAAACACCCCATCTTTAGCATACATCTTGTATATTATTTTATATTAAAAATTGGATCACGTGTAAAAATATTAATTAAGATCGCATATTTTTTTAAAATTTTGAGATCTTATAAGATTTGGTGCAATTAGATTTAAAAAGATCTAGTTAGATCTCATGTTTTTTACACGGCCTGTAGTTTCAACAGATTTTCTGTTATCACAACCAAAAACCGGATCATTACGAATCTATTTTCTCTGTATACATTACAAAATTTAAAACTATCGAAATGAGAATTAAAATGTTAGAATCTTTTATTGATTTTTTTTAGTGCAATAATTATTTTATTTATTTAAAATTCAAAAGATAAATCTCAATAAACTATTAATACTATTATGGTATAACTTGTTTCATTTTAAATCGATCTGTATTTTTTTCTAGTGTAATTTAAATACTCCATAGATATGCATGCGGACGAACATTTATGATTTAAAATTTATAATTTGTTATAAACTGAATATGGATGTGTATTTTATATTTATTTGAAAACAATATATCGAAAAAAAAAATATCTTTCTATATGACCTAAATTTATGTTTATTTGTGTTTTTATATCCTGCACCACTCTTTCGAACAGGGTGTGTTAAGTTTGTGCTGATGTTTGCAACTGGCCCATTAGTTTGGCCAGTCGTAGATTCATCTTATAGTTTACCAATTAACTCAGAAACATTCCATGTAAAATCAAAGGCTCCTGTAATCAAACTACAAGTCGCAATTCTTAAGATAATGGTATGAAATTTTCTAGTTAAGTTTAATGATTTCCCAAGAAAGAACTCTATTGAAATTGGTAAAAAATTGATCTATGTTTTGACTTAGTAGCAAAGAAAAACTCCTATATGAGTTTAAATCTATTAAGCTTAAAACTATATTACCAAACCATATTGGTTTTTGCCAGTCCTTTTTTTATAGCGTTTTTAGGAACGAAAAGCTCAAACAATTACGAAGTTATTGTTTTTTCGTGTTTTTTAATTTTGTGCTCTTTCGGAAAATATAAATCGAGAACTAATATAAGGGTTCGGCGAAATACGATTGCCATAGGTTGCTTCAAAAAATAAGGTCCAATCAACTCATCTCCAAGCACCTCACTCGGTGACATGGAGAGGCTGTAAAGTGGTTCATGAATTGATCGTGGATTTTTCCAGAGAATTTTGATTATTGACGTGGCCGCTGGTATAAAATTGAGCTTTGTCGCTCATGATCAATTTTGATGGGGGATCATACACGTCGTCGTTGAATTACAAAATGATATGGGTGTATTCTAAACGGACGCGACAGTCTTTTCTATGTTTTCAGTCGAACACACAGAAAAAAAGCTCCAACAGAATTGAAAAGTATATTTTGGTTGGGACAACCAACCAAAACCAAAATCAAATGTTATTGCTAAATATTTTGGGTGCTGTCACCAAAATTCCGTTGTATTAACGGAATTTATTTGGTGGGAACCAATATTCAGTTGTACGAACTGATATTAGTAGCAGCCACCGAACTTCAGTTGGAAAGTGACAAAATTTTTCGCTGTCTGAACAACCTGTTTGGGGTTGTCGCGTGCTGTACCTCTCTCTTCATATTGGATTACCAGACGTTGAATTGTTTGCACCATTGTGATAATGTCGCCGAAATTCACATTGCGTTAACACCACTGACGAATTATTACGTGCAAACATTCCCATAATTACCGGGCGATATTTAGGCGTATAGCGATTCATTGTTATTCACTACAAATTTAGTAGGTGTCTACTTCACGGATGTCAAATCCAAACTTTCAAAAGATGCCATTTGCAAAAATGGTAGCACCTTCCATTAGGATGAGAGTTATTGCCCCGCATTGTTTAAGGTTTCAAAACCCACAAACAAAAATTTTAATTTATTTAACTTTATTAAGAGAGTGGAATGCTGTAATTTATTAATTTCTAATTGCAAATGTTAAATAAAATAATAAAAATCCACCGTCGTCGTTTAGTATTTATCTCGGATACTGTAATTTTGGAATCTAGAATATCTTACATAACGGACAGAATATATATGCTCAGGAATATATACGTTTCGATATTGGAGAAGTCGGGGGTTTGAAAATTTTAATGAGCTTGTCCTGATGACATTGAACTTAGTCCCACTAGCCACGATAGTTCCTCAAGTTAACTTTAATCAAACTGCAGGTCGAAATTACAAAAATATTTAGATGAAATTTTGTACACAAGTTTATATTGCTCTATGGATGAACCATATTGATTGAATTCGCTTACAATTGGTCGGAATTAAGACCTATCCTCCAAAGAAATAAACTATCTCAATTTGGGATTAGAAGGTATTTATACAAACAAAACCGTAGATATCTACGTTGTAACTGTTATATGTAAACGTGAAATCATCCACCGATATAAATACACCTTCCCGATATTTGCTTAAATCAACTTTTTTCGCAGTTTTTTTTAGATATAACGCTTTGTTTTTCACCCTTTTTGTTAAAAAAAAGATCAGATGCCTTCTCGGAATTTGAACGCCTTTCGCAAATTTGACTCAAGTATACTTCGTGTAGGATATCATATAGTCAGTATGCGCGCCTTTAACTTTTTTTGTAAATAAACATATATGTATATAACAATGACCATAAATTGACACCTGACAACTGAAATAGCTGTTTTTATTAATATATGTATACTACTTGGATTGTGTAGCCATTTGTGTACTTATTTTCAATTATATAGAAATGACAGTTAAGAGCTCGCAATTGATAACCAGCGATATACGATATTATGTTACACTTGTTATACATTTAAGTTATTAAGAGATAAAAAAATCTAATTTATAGAAGTTATAAACCATAGTGGTATTCAAATTGTAAAGTAATTGATTTTTACTCATAATCAGTATAAATCTGAAAATAATAAAAAAATAGCGTATATTAGAATTGTATAAGAAATCCTTTGTATTTAATGTGTTTTAAAAATTTCCCCTTTTCCTTGGAGAAAAACAAAGAATTTTAAGGCTTACCATTATTTACCATCCTAATATTTAACCATAAAAGCATAAATACGTGTAAAAATATTTAATTTAAATAACAAAAAGTTTTTTAACATAATTGTATTTATTACATTGATTTGAATTGTAAATTTTCAGGAGCTTAAAAATATTTCCACTATCAATTATGGGAATTTTTATAAATTTAAATGCAAACATTTTGTAAAGATCGAGATAATTGATTTAGTTAATTCGTAATGATTGGTTCGAAATTGGTTACAGTTTTGATTTTTAAGTAATTGAACGATGAACAAGCAATTTTTTGAAAAATGTGGTTATTATTCATTTATGTTCATTTACAGTGGTAAAAAAAAAAGACTACCAAACAGCTGATTTTCAAATCATTTTCACTATTTCTTTATCTTCGAGAATAAATGTCAATAACAATTGCAGAATGAAAGTCTAACAATGCAAAAATAATTTTCAAATTAAGGCCCTACACGAGGTCTGTAAAAAAGTTCTAAACCAGTGGTCGGCAGAAAGAGAGAATATGAATGTATTGGTGTTTTACACCGTAAGAAATTATTTTATCTTTCTAGATAAATGAATGAATGAATAAATTAATAATTGAATTAATCGATAAGAGAATATCCGTATTTATTGAATTAAAATAGTTAATGTTTTTGTTTTATCTATTATAAAAAATAAAAATAATTCACTCTGACTCATTTAATATATTTCAAGAAAATAAAAAAATTCTTGCCACTCAACGTTACACATTTTTAATTTAAAAAACAATAAAAAAAATACCTATAATAAAAAAAAAAACAAATTTTTAGAGTGTACTTTATTTCTTTAACAAAGCGGCATATACTTGCTCTGTTGAAAGTTAGCGTACTACCAAGAAGTATATAATTCTTAAGAGTATGTTTCTCTCTCACGAACTTTTTAGTACTCTTTTAGAACACGAACATAGTTTGGCGGCAACAAAGGTGAGTTTTGGTCGGCAACTTTTAGTAGTGTTTAGCGGTGCTGCCATATAACCAATTTTAACTATTTTTTGCCGTTTTGTGGGATGCTAGAGATTTTTCAGATAATTTCATAAAAAAAAAATGTTTTTTTTATTTTATTCATGTATTTTTTCAGATTTTTCATATAAAAATATAATATTTGTTCAATATACTATTTATTTTTACTAAAATTAGACATGTCTAATAAAGTAAAAAAATACAACAAAAATTTGCAATTGTATTAAAAAATAGTTACGAATTCAAACATAACATTGTGACATGAAAAGTATTAGTGTACACACACATTGACCAACTATGTCTATTCATATCCATTATTTCCCATTTCTATGGTAAAAATATATAATAAAGAGAATAAATATGCTATTAATTGTTGAAACATATAATTAAAAAAACCTATAAAAAATGTAACAATTTAAAAAAAAAAATGGTTTTCATAAAAAAACTGGTAAACAGTTAAGAATCCCAAAAACTGGGATAAAAAATTAAACTGTTTATGTGGCAGCACTGCATACACCAAATTTAATGTTTTTCAACACATTAGCAACTTTGAAAATGTTGCCCTCTCATTTAAAAATGTTGCCGCTGAACTCTGTACCATGTTGAATTTCTGGTAGAGTGTAAAAAACACTCTATAGTAAATTATTTACTTTTTGGTACTACTTAATGAAATAATTGTATTTTTGTGCTCTTAGCTGTGAGATTTGTTGGCAGTCGTGTAGTGTACAAGAAAATTACATATTGTGTTCGGCCCCTGAGTGCTATGAGTGCCGATCACTGTTCTAAACTAATTACAAATTGACAAAAGAGTTTACAATTGTTATGAAAAATATTTGAAAATTTTTTTAAATTAAGAATAAATTTTTATACCCCATTCATACCAAAATATGTATTTTCGTTATTTTTAAGTTTTCGATTTAAAATTTGTATGGAATTTGAAAACTTGCAAAAGCGAAAATACGTATTTTGGGGTGTTGTATGAATGGAATATTAAATTTTATTTAGCCAGTTCGCACCCACCCTAAAATCAAATTTCGTTGGTGCGCCGTAGTAAACACCTATGTATAATTTTATTTTTATTTAAACATGAAGAAACTCTCCCAAATTTTTTCGAAAAAATGTGGTTATTATTCATGTATGCTCATATATGACCATATATAAACATATACGGCCGCAATTATATGATCAATGGGAAAATCTACGAAATAGTACGATTTCAATTTTGAAAAATTAAAAATTTCAAATTAGTGGCACACGTTTTATTTTAGCGCCAACTTGTTAAAAACACATTAAAAATTAATAATCTGCTCTCGTGCATCATTTTTTTCAAGTGCTGAAAAAGTTATAAGCGAAAAACCGTAGAATTTTTAGAAGTTAAAATGTTTAAATTTGGGGGATGCAAACACACGTTTTCAAAAACCTTTCCATTCTAAGTCCTAATTAGGGTTCCAATTTTGTCTAAAACATCTGGTTTTTGGAGGAAATTAAGGCTAAAGATAACAATTATCTTAATTTTTTTTTTTTAATTTTTTCTCAAAAATTCGCTGAAAGGCAAATTTAAAATGGAAGGCACACCCGCAGTTTTGAGAATTATGGCATCAAATATATCTTAAATTCTCCGTATGATCAAAGCAATTATTATGTGAAAGTGCTAAATAGATCGGATGACGTTTTTAGCTTTACGGGACTTTTAACTCCACAGAACGCTTAAAATTTATTTTTTAATTGATTGGCACATCCGCAGTTTAAAGAATTAAAGGTTGAAATTTGGCTTATATCATAGAGTTTATAGACACTATTGTTTTGTGAAAGTGCTAAAACGATCGGATTATCCCTTTTGGTTCTATTTCAAGTTAAGCTTGAAAAACCTATGAAAATTTAAACTTAAATGGCTCTCGGCACCAAAATAATAATTCGATCTATTTAGCACTTACACACAATATTAGTAGTACTGATATTTACCGATCACACAGGGTTGCCACTAGTTATTTCTCAAATTACGGATGTGCTCTTCAAAAAATATTAAATTTCATGATCTGCACGCATGGACCTGATGATGTTTGTAATGTCATAATTTCTTTGTTTCTAAAGGCACACTAAATCGGTTGGTCGCCTTTTGTTAGTATGTTTGTCGTTTTTAATCCAATATAAAAAAATTTGCAATTACGTTGAGACTGAAAGCGCAAAAACGAAAATCCTCTTAATTTTCGTTTTATGGAAAAACAGAGTGACAGATTTTGAAGAGCTACCATTTATTGCTGACTGATGGCACATGCTTTTTTTCAATATATAGATTTTGCAACATCATTACTATCATCCACAAAAGGATTAGAACGATTTCCTTTTATGCTGAAAAAGTTATAGCCAAAAGAGTTGAACAACTTTTGAAAGTCACAAGCAAAATTAGGGTAAATTAGGGTAGACCTTAGCTCAGTAGAGCACATTAACAGCATAATTATAAAACTTTAGGATGTTGGCGAGGTTAGACTCGTCGTTTTGAAAATTATGACACTTTCAGAAATATTATATATTGATCTTAAAGTGGTTAATAACCTGAGTGACATGGAATCGTACTATACCGTAGATTTGCCTATATGTAAGATAATATATGGAATGGACGAGCATAACCATGTTTGTTTATATTATACAAGCCCATGTATGTTTATATACATATATTTCGATTTGTACATGAGTATAGACAATTTTGAACACAAATTAATCAAAGTTTCTTTCACTAATAACCAGTTATGTTTAGAATTTATATAATTTATATTAAATTAAAAAAAAATCATTTATTGTCGGCTTTTTCTGTATGAAATACCGAATTTGTGACAAAACCAAAAATATCCGACAAAAAAAAATCATATAAATTTAAAACAGCGATCAAAATACAAAAAAAAAAAATGTTTATATTGTTGATACTCATATTAAATAGCAACAAATAAATAATGTCTACTTTACGACATTTTGGTGACAAAGTAACAGTCTTATAACAACTACACGTAAAATAACTAAGTTTTATTTTAAATTTTGTTTTGTTACCGAATTTTGAAGATCCAGAATAAGTACACTGACAAAAAGAAACATAACAAAACACGCACGTTTTAATTACAGTTTCCTACTATATAACAAAAACATTTTCGAATTGTTACTGATAAAATTGCACTTAGACAAAAAGATGGATTTGTCTAGATTTAAAACTGAAAAAAAGTTTGCCGTTAGCATCTACTGAAAACAGTTAAAACAGTGAAAGCTTTAAAATAACCAAAAAAAATAGTAATTTATACCTATTAAAAACCAATTAAAAAAAGCAGTAAAAATAAGTTAAAGTCGGGCATGTCGAAAATATAACAACCTACACCACAGTGCGATGTGGGTCGTACTCCGCAAAACACATCAAATTTTGGGAAAGAATGCCAATTAACAAACCAATAAATATTGAGAAATATATACAATAATAATAATAATAAAATAATAATAATAATAATAAAATAATAATAATAATAATAAAAAAAAAAATAATAATATTAATAACAATAATTTGGTATGTCAAATATTTTTGGTTGTAACAAACATCAGCACAAAGTCATTATCCCCTATTCCTAATGTGACTTACTTTATTTTGATCAAGAAGAGGTGTTTGAAAGATACAAAAAGCGGAATGTTAGTTTAAAAAAGGAATATTTCAATTTTTTTGGTAAAAATCTGAATCAAAAAAGGCTTTTCTATAATACAGTACTGACAAATTAAGAACGATTTTCTTTTATAACACATAGATTAAAATTTTCTTATTCGATTTTATTCAATATTTTGTAATTTGAAAGCCTAGAAGGCAATTAATAAATTACAATATTCCACTCACTTAAGGTTACCTTAAAATTTAGAAATTAAAACCCTGATAACTATTTATTTGAAAGTCTAAAAATAAAATATGTAATATTTTGCTATCCCAATTGAAACGAGAAAAATAATTATTGTACATAGTTATCCCTGTTGTAATAAACAATTATCGAAAAGCTATGAAAATTGTTGTAATTATTGAAAGTTATTTACAAGTTTTCTTTTACAAACATGATCACTATAATTGAATTGCCTTAAAGATGTTGGCAGCATATTAAATAATAAAACCACACGCATATGAAAAGACCGACTTCCCAAGGTGTATTGAAAGGTGCAATTAGACTATGAGATCTAGTCGATCTAGTAAATCTAAAAAAATTTGATATATTTATATTAAAAACTGGATAGAAATATAACAGGAGACGAATTTTAATAAAATCACGAAACGATATTCCAAGAAAACGAATAACATGTTCTGTAATATGTTGAATAGCAACTGAAAGTTCCTAATGCTATAACCCCAATTACCAGAAAATACCTCCAAACACAAAAAAATATAATAATAAAAACTAAGGAAAATAATTTTTAAAATATTTTTAAATTCCCGTCAAAACTTCGCATTACCAGGTGAAGGAAACCGGCATAAGAGAACCAAAATTGTAAGTACCCATGTAATAACCGAAATATACATATATACGAAAAAATGTAAGCGATTGACCATTCCCGCCCCTAAAGTTTGAAAAAGGGATTACAAGGAAAAAATATGAATTTTTATTGCATTTCTCAAAAATTTGTATGAAAATATATTTTTGGACTTGTCGGAGATCTTAAAAAAAAAAATTTCAAAATATTTTTTCAGCTGAAATAGAAACGCTGTCCTTGCCAAACGAAAAAAAGAATACCTAAAATGTTTGGCATTTTTAATCCCTTATAAAGGGTGTCCCAAGAAGAACGCAATTTTTAAATCTGGCAACATTCGAAGTGTCATTGTTTGACATTTGAACAATTGTTATTGTTTGCTAGTAGAAGGTACGAGGTTAGTAAAAATGGAGCGCTAACGAATGAACAACGCATTTTCATTGTGAAATTGTTTTACCAAAATGGTGAAAGTTTTGCGGCTACAGTTCGCAAATTGCGATCAATTTGGGGTCACTGAGTCAACTGTAAAGAGATTAATTGATAAATTTGCCGAAACTGGGTCTGTTAGTGATGTAAAGACAACAACGCGCCATCGACCAGGTCGATCGACCGAAAATGTCGCAGCTGTACGTGATGATGTCGCTCAAACTCCATCCACCTCAATTCGACACCGAGCTCAGCAAATTGGTGTCTCCAAATCCACTTTGCAGCGAATTTTGACGAAAGATTTGCATCTTCATGCATACAAAGTTCAATTGACTCAGGAACTGAAGCCAGCTGACCATGGACAGCGAACATGAAAATGCTGATTTTGCCGATAAAATCATCTTCAGTGACGAGGCCCATTTTCATCTTGATGGCTTCGTCAATAGGCAGAATTGTCGCATTTGGGGTGAGGAAAATCCTCGAGTGATTCACGAGAAGCAAATGCATCCTCAACGTGTCACTGTGTGGTGTGGTTTTTGGGCTGGAAAAATCATTTGACCTTTTTTTTATGAAAATGAGGCAGGTCAAGCGCAAACAGTCAATGGTGTTCGGTATCGTGAAATGATAACCAGTTTTTTCTTGCCTAGAATTGAAGAAATGAATGTGAAGGGCATGTGGTTCCAACAAGACGGCGCCACATGTCATACAGCCAGAGAAACAATTCAATTGCTGCATCAGTCATTTCCCGGTCGTGTTATTTCGCGTTTTGGAGATCAGAATTGGCCGCCTAGATCGTGCGATTTAACACCATTAGATTTTTTTCTTTGGGGTTTTTTGAAGTCGATGGTTTACGCGAATAAGCCGACGACGACTCAAGCCTTAAAAGAGGAAATTGGACGCTGCATTAATGAAATACCGCAGCATTTATTCAAAACGGTCATTGAAAATTTCATTAAAAGATCGCGTGCATGCCAGCAAAGCCGCGGCGGCCATCTGCACGATATATTGTTCCATACATAACCTCATTCTGTCTACTTTACGATATAATAAAGTTTCACGATTTTTTTTTTATATCTGTGTTTTATTTAAAATTTAAAAATTGCGTTCTTCTTGGGACACTATGAACTATGAAGTCCATTCGTTGATTTTTTAAAATTTCTTTAAAAAAAATTTTTTAAAATTTAAAATTAGAAATTGGCAACTAGTGTTTAAAAATCTATATGGAATTAATTTAAATCAAGTTAGCAAAACACAACATGAAAAATACTTCTTACCTAAGTAAAGTCGAATCAATTTTAAAATTTGTGATCGGGAAATTTTAATAACTTGACAGTTTTTCAACCGATTTTGCTTTTTGTTTATATATTTATTTATTTTTCATTTATTTATTTATTTTATTTAATCATTTTAATTGAAACTCGTTTTAAAATATAAAAATTTTTGAGAATTTCAATAAAAAATTATATTTTATCCTTGTATTCCCTTTTTCAAACTCTTCCTGATGTCCGATTATCATAATTTTTTGCAAGGCGTGATTTTAGAACCAAATGAACATTTCTAAGGGCGGGAATGGACAATAGCTCACAATTTTTTTGAGCATCCAAACATGGTCATATACGTCAATGCATGGTTTAATATATGATGCATGGTTTAATAATATACATTATGTCATATATGATTGCAAAATAAATATAAAATGGCAATTATGCATTTTTCAGGTTTTTTGCTTTTTTAAAAATTTATATTTCAAGGTTTTTCTAACAGAGTCAGCTATATAAAGCAAGGACTATCTAAAAATAGGATGTGCAGTATAAAAATTCAAAAGCTATCCAGATAGGCAGGAAGAAAAAAAATCCACCAAGCCAATTTCAAATTAAATGTAACTTTCAAATTAAAATATACAATTTGCATTTAAAAATCGCAATACAACCCAAAAATCCATCTAAAAACACAATTAAAGCAGTTTAATCTGAATTAATTTATTCTCGCAGTTTCACCCATAAAATTTCTTTTAGTGCACTGTATATACACATGAACATTAACATGAAGACAATGAAACCAAACAACAAAACGGAAAGTGTGGGTGAATATTGTTGTTACTGTCGGGTCTCTTAATATTTTTTGCAAATATTGTCGTCAACTACTTAAACTGACTACAATTTGGCTGTTGTCGTTATTGTTTATGTTGTTGTAGTCTGATTATTGTTGTTGGCGACTAAATTTGGCAGCATTATGTCTCGTCTTTTATTTCTAAGGTTCATTCATTTATTATTAAACTTTTTTATTTTTAAACATGAACTCTTTTTACTTTTAAGTCCAGTACATGAAAGAGAGGTTAAAAATCTTGTCAAAAATTTAAATTATATACAAAATTGATCACATAAAAAATTTGTTTATAATATTTTTTACTCACATGTTACCTTATTTACAATAGATATTTTAAATTAAATGTTCAATGTTGCCATATTTGGTTTATAATTTATATAAAAATACATTGAGATTATAGTGTACAGTATGCAACAAAATTATACCACTATGGTAAACTTTTTAATTTGATAAAAAAAAATTGAATTAAGAGCGAAATTAATGTACTTGATTAAAATTAATCGACTTTTTTAGTATTTAAAAGATTTTTTGGACTATGTCTCGAAATAGAAACACTTTGTAAATCTTTACAAGGAAAATAAAATATATTTTAGGAAATTCCACGGATAAATTCGAAAAATATAACAGATTAAAAAAATATTTTTTTTATATAAAAATGTTGAGCAGCTCGTACTTGATGAACGCGCTACAATAAACTTTATTTTATAACACTTAGATTTTTTTTTTACTTTTTATGCAAATGAGCAATATGAAATTATTGATCATACATACGCACCCGATGCAGTGTAATATGAGCTCTAAGTGCAATATTTTGGCCAATAATTTACCACTTAGTATTCGTGTCTAAAAAGTATCCCAAACGTGGGTATAAGAGGTTAGTATTTATTTATTTTATTTATTTATTTATTAATGTCATATCCTGCACAACAAGATTTAATCTTATAATTACAGTACAGGAATTACCAAGCAAAAATAATAATGACAATTGGTAAAACATATTTAGGAATAGGTTGCATTTAGGTAAAATATTTTTAAAGCTTAAATTTAAATTACACAAGATTAAAAATAAAAATAATAATAATAATAATAAAAAAAAAAATATTTAAAGCCAAACAGGAAAAGTAAGAAAATATCAAGAATAATTTAGAAAAACAAATTTTTTAAAATGAGTAACGTTGCTGTTAAGTTGTTGGTTTTGTGGAAGCATATTCCAGAGACGAATTGCATTTATATAGAATTGCCACTCAAATACTAGACAATGATGTCTTGGTAAAATAATCTTTTTGCCCCTATTAGACTGAGCAAAACGAAGTTTTTCATAGAGGTATAAAGGTTTTTGCGTGTAAATGATTTTATGTAAAAAGAGAAGTACTCTTATCTTCATAAGATTTATAAATGAAACACCAAAAATTTTCTTTGAGAAATCCGAAGTTCCATCACGTCGCCTTAATCCAAAAACATAACGAACAATACTATTATACGCCACGATAAGCTTAAGGTTACTAATACAAAATCTGAAATTAAAATTATAAAATTCAAAATGCTGAATACAATACGGCAGACATAATTTTGAAAGATTTGTTGGTTCCTTTTATAATAACATCGAGCTACAAAATCTAAAGTTATTGTAAAAATGCATTTTTTAGGACGTAGCAGACTAAGAAATAGGAATCGGAAGTGAAGATAACCATCTTATGCCCAAAAATAGGACCTACACGTAATTCCGAAAGTCGGCTTGTTGTGCGCCCTCCATGTTGGTTCGTATTTTACTGAGGATCCAACCCTTTATTTACCTCAAACACTCACAATTTTTCCCATGATTGCGGGCGGCTATCAAGACAAGACTTCTTAACAAAACCACGCAGGTTTTTTTTTTAAACTATTAGTTATTTATTTTTTCATCAATTTTTAACATTCGACCATTTTTGTGAATACAAATATTTTGGCCTTCCGAATATGTATACACACATGTTTAAAAAATTTATAAGCTCGTATGAATATATAAACATAAATATCTGAATTGTTGAATATTTTTGATTTCATATTTTCAACTTTGACATCTTACATATCAGTTTGTCGATCCGTTTCTCATCGGAATATAAATCTTAAAGAATATGGAGCATATATATTCATGATCCATAATTTTAGACCGATCTAGCCATGTCCTTCCACTAGTTCGCTGAAATTGCGTTCACGGCGTGAAGTCGAGCTTGGTATTGCACGTTTTTTACCCTAATTGTTTGTTTTTCTCCCGAGCAGTGTGGAATTGCAAATGTACAAAATGCGTCCAGAGGTAAAAAGTTAATGAATGAAAATTTGAATGTACATCTAAATTTTCCCTACAAATTTGTCTATTTTTGTAAAATTTCACATTAGCGTCTGATGAATAAAGAATTTGGCATATTGTTTCACCAGATACCTAAAATAGTAAATAATTGTTTATATTTCTCTTAAATTGTTTTCACCTTAAAAATTTTGTTCACCTCAAAAAAAGTTTTTGTATTAGTCACCTTAAAATATTTTTTTACCACTAAAATTATTTTTACATTCAAAAACGTTTTTCACCATAAACTTTTTTTTCAACACAACAATTCAAATTTAAATAAGTTAAAGACGAATTAGAATTATTTTTTGTGAAACGAAATTATTGCTTATTTATTATAAAAGTTAATTTAAGTTTAAATTAAAAGAGCTTCTATTTTTTAAGTGAATTGAAAATTGCCAAATTACAGTAGTACTGTTTTTCAATTATAAAAAGTGTTAAAACTCTTAACAATTTCACACTCAGTTAATTTTTTAACGATTTTGTATTTTTTAATGGTTTTGGAAATAGAAAATAACTTAATTTTCTAAATATTTATATACATGAAAATATTTATGTGTAACAACCGAATTTCTTGCCAACCAAATGGTTTGGTTGGAGCCACCAACATATTTGTTTGTGGCTACCGAAATTCGGTTAATACAATAGAATTTCGATTGAAATCACACATTTCAATCGGATCAGGAATACATTTGGTTGCGACAACCGAATAATTTGGTTGCTCCACTAAATTTTTCAGTTGGCAATAAATTCGGTTGTCATAATAAATCTATTTTCTCTGTGTAGAGATTTTTTGAAAAATACCTAAATAAAAAAAATATGAAATAGAAAATTTTAAAATTTTTTTTTTATTTTAAGTAAATTAATTTATTTTATTTTTTTTTCTAACTTATTTTGTTGCAATAAGTTAAAAATTGCAAAAGTTTTTCCAGCAAAAAAAAATAGATTTGAGCAGTTTTAAGAAGTAATATCAAGTTCTTAAATCAATATCCGATCAGAATAAATTTTATATGAGACATACTTTCGCCAATAATAATTTTTTAGTCGAAAAATATTTTTATGATCTTGAAGCAAACGAAAATACATCTCACATAAAATTAATACAGATCAACAATAAAACTTCACTGTTTTTATTTTGATTTGATTTAAATATAATCAGGCAACCGTCCATATTTGAAAACCCAACAATCTCTATTTCCATGCCTGTTTAAAGACTAACAATCGCTTAAAAATTGTTTAACCAGTGTAAAAATCGATTTATATATAAACATACATGATCATAAATGTGCTTGTAATATGTGACTATATATCTTCGGAATTTCATATATTTGCTCATATATTATTCATATATGCTCGCATATGATGATATATGGCCATGCAGGGCTATATACCCTCAAATTTCAGATCCGAAGATATATGGTCACATATTACAAGCACTTGTATGATCATGTATATTTCGACGAAATCTAAAAAAATAGTTTTTTTTTTTTTTACTTCAGATTGTGTATCAAAATTTCTGAAAATTGGTAACGCATCTACTCAACGAGATCAACAACCTACCCTAGGACGCTTTCCCTGTAGCACAGTGTTATCAACGTGGAAATTTATGTGATTGCTGAAATTAATAATGAGTTCAGATCTAAAATTATTACAAACAATTTTATTAAATTTTAGTTTTATAACTCACTGTCAATTGCAACTAAATACAATTCAATTGATATAATCATAATGCTAACACATTGATAAATGTTATTTGTTTAAACTTTACCAAAATGTTAACTCTAAATAATTGTAATATTAATAAAATTTTATTATTAATTTGTTATTTTTTTTTCAAGATTTTTGTTTTTTATATGTTAAGGTCAGTTTGTCAATTTATTTTTGTAACACATCTAACCTTTTTATACAAAAAAAAAATCAATTTATGTATCGTTTGTACTTGTTTGTTTGCCAGATAATAAAAATTGTTTAAATAAATATGGTTGTATGTACACGTTTAACAACAGAGAACAACAAAACAAACTGCTAGATAATTTAATTATTTTGTTAATATTTATTTACTCACGTAGCACGTGTAATTTAAAATAGCAGAAAATTTCACCACCGCCTTTTTGCTGATTTAAAGAAGAATCCTCAAGAGATTTAAAAGTGTGTGTTTGTTTTGTTTCTATATGAAGGAGGGTTGTTACTTTAGCTGAAGTTAATACCTTTTTAAAAACTTTATTGAAAATTAATATTTGTAAAAGTTAAACATATAAGTAAGTATGGTATAATTTATTTGTATTGTATTTATTTTTTTGCCATTGTTGTTGACTCTTTATTCAAGTGAAGTGGTTTTAAAAGAGAATTTTTTAAGTAAATATTTATTATTAGTTTTTATTTTGTCATGAGTGTCATGTTAAGTTTTAAAATTTAATTATAAATTACTTCTTTTTTAGCTGCAAGGAATACCGATAACACAGTGCAACAAGAAATTTCAGACTCACCATTTCGAAGGTGATATGAAGATAAACCGTTAAATAAAACTCCTTAAGGGCCATATTATTGTCGAATTGTACTTTTTAAGAAACATTATAATACGACTTATATTTAACAATGATTCTTCCAGTTTTTATCTCCTAACTACAAACATTTGGCTGTGAACTAAAGTGTTCATTTATAGGACGAAGAAGACTAAAACATTTTTCTTAAAAAAATATTGTTAAATTGTCTCTATATAAAAAAAAAAAACTTATTTTCTTCAAAGTGTATGCTGTGACTGGGAATCAAACCGCCAGCCCTATACAGGATTTAACTCGTAACATCACCTTTGTTCATTTTATTTTTAGTCTACTTTTCTCTCCTTCTAATTCAATTTTATATTTTTCCAATTAAAAAAACTTTTCAATTTTCTTAAATAGAAAACGTATTAGAAATCCCTCCACTCGTATTTTTTTAATTTTTTTTAAGTTTAATTAGTGTCTATGAACAAAAACAAATTAAAGAAACCTAAAACTTTTGTATATGAATTCCAACAAAATAGAACAAAAATCTTAATATTTTAAATCACAAGAAATATAAAACTAACACTTTAGTAAAAATACAACGACATTAAATGGGAAATAAGGTTGCCAAAGTAGAAGTTAACAAACAAATATTCTTAAGAAAAAAAAGAGAAAAAAAAAGATATTAAGTAGTAAAAGAAAATTTAAACACAAGAAAATAGAGCAGCATTATTAACAGAGATTTAAAATAATTTATTCGCTTCAAAGATTTTTTTAAAATAAAATTATTTTTTTTTTTGTCAAAGAAATTTATTCTTAAAGAAATTCGATTTTTTTCGATAAAAAAATAATAGGAAAAGGATTGCGGGAAAATTTGTTCATGACAATATTTTCTGTGAACATGTAAAAATACGCTTAAGCAGAAACTTTTATATATTGGTTTGACATTTCAAAATGTCCTGCGGATCCGCACAAACTTAAAACTTAATTTAATTTATCTACGTTATTATCTTACAAGGTGGGGCAATACGTATCACCGTATTGGAAAGTGCTGCAAATGGCGTCGTGAGTTTGGTTTTCAGATTCGTAAAGTAGACACTTGCGAAATTTATATCAAAGAACAACGAATCGTTATATGCCTAGAACGCGCGATTTTGGAACTCAACGTCGAAGTGGATGATTTTCCATCAAAATTAATCATGAGCGACAAGGATCATTCTTATCTCAGCAGCCATGAAAAATCCAATATTTAATAATGCGTGTGTTATGCAGTTATATCAGAAAAGGTGATTGGACTTTATTTTTCGAATGAGTCGACGGTAACGCAGACTAAATTTTGCTTACCAATAGTTGACGATCTTGATTTGAGCGGACGAGGCCACTTGTCACACTGTACGCGACACAATGCGTATTTTGAAGGGTGCTTTCTTTCTGGCGAGCCAGATCTCCCAATATAATTATCCTGAACTTCTTTCTCTGGAATTCGTTGGTGTATGCGAACAAGCGCCACACCATGGATGTGTTAAAGAACAATTTTTGAGCCAAAATTGATAATATGACACCACAAATGCTGCACCCAGTTATGCAAAATTTTATCAAAAAAGCCCAAATTTACATTATCGCTGTCATGTCGGACTTAATTTTCCACGATTAAAAACTAAATGAGTTTTCACTTTAAACAAAAGTTATAGCGAAAAAAATCAGATGATGGTTTTGCCCAACCCTGAACTTCATTCCTTAACTCTCGTCAAGATTGTCATTGCAGCAAAAGCACACATTACCAAATAATGGGTAAAGTTATGTACAGCCATAGGGGCCGATGGAATACTTTATACCTTACTTCATTGATGAATTTTACAGGCGATGAACCTCAAAGTAATGTATATACCCATTTCCTTAGAGGTGATAATGTAAGGGGTTACTTATATGGTTACGAGAATGGAAAAAGTAATGTGTCTAAAAATAGATTTTATTAAAAAAATTATTACAAATATTTTATTTAAAATATTTTTAATTAATAATAATTCGGTCAAGATGGGAATCGAACCAGGGAAATCTGGTTGCCAGCCAAGAAATCTACCCACTGAGCTATCGACGCATATAGTATTTGATTGCTTTAAGCTTAAATGAATTGGTGCGCTTCGTTTTTTCGCTAGTGTTGTCAAAACAAACATACATTACCCTTTTGCTAACAAAAAAACACAAAGTAATTTATCTAAAAATACAAGGTAACGCATGAGAATATCGCATCCATTACCAAAGTTTTGCTGGGATGTTTTAAAAAATTTATCCAATTGTTTGGTTGCGTTGATATAATTTGTAATGAGCAATCCGCACACATATATCTAAAGAATAATTAAAAAGAACCTTCACCGCCAACACAGTCATTTAATATGTTATTGTATTTCTCACCCCAGCGAAATCCGCGGGCGATAGGTTGTGTGTCTACTAACTAGATGGCACAGATATGTATATATAGGGAAATAATTTTCCGAATTTAAACCAAACTGCTAGAAAAACCTATTGTGCCATTTAGCCTAAAATTCACATAGTAAAAATTTTAGTAAAACCGGGTTTCGAAAATTTGGATTAAATCCAAAAAAAATATTTTTAATTATGTCTCGCTCAAACAGTTTTTGAGATAGCGTGAAAATTTCGCTAAAGATCACATTTTTTCTCAAATTTAGCAACATAAAACAAAAAATCGCAATATTCCGAAAATCCTTTGAGTGATTTTTAAAATATTTTTTAATTCGTATTCAGCATACTAAATTTTATAAGAAACGATGTGTCACAAAAGAAAAACAAATTTATAATTTGTTCTAAAATTCTGAAATTTTGACAACAAAGCTGCACGGTTTAACTTTATTCGATTCGGTTCAAATTTTCAACATATCAATTTTAGACCAAGTGCTACAATATTTCGTCCGGGTAACAGGCAAAATCCAAGGTTGAATTTTTTATTGCCACCCTTAACAGACTAAACTCAACGATGTCGACAAACCTCGATCACAAATCTTTATTGCTAGATGCTAAGAATTTTGTCTAAGAATTTTGTTGTCTCGACTAATCGGCTAAGAATTTTGTTGTCTCGACTAAGAATTTTTTTGTTGTCGCTAAAAATTTGTAGTTTGTTTATCCTCATCAGCGTCATTTGTACTTGTGCGACCACAACGAAAGTCGGTAAACTACTTTTTTTACCATTGAAATCGATGGTGCAGAGTCCCCATAGTATTTATCAAGCATTTCCTTGGTTTGATTGACGGTTTTTTTCACAAAAAATAATGTTTAATGAGCACTCGAAATTCACTTTTTTCCCATTTTTAAAAAAATCTACGAGGTTGTATGTTTTGAACAGCTGTTAAACGCAAAGTAAATGACGGAACTTGCTCAAAATTTGACAGTAGTCTATTAAAAGGTGGCACTTGATGGGAGAAGTGCCTTGTCAGCCAAGTGGCTTGTCAGCCAATTCTGGAATTATTATTTGATATTACAGGCAGCTTTTAAGTTAAATTTTGAGAAATTAAAAAGAACAACGGTTGTAAATACCATTTCCCAATAAAGTTATGTGATTGTGGTTTGTCGACACCATTGTGATTAATCTCCAACTCTGCGGATTCTAGGAGTTAGAGCTCTGAATTTTACCGATTCCACAAATATACATTTATACAGATTCAACAAATAAACTCTTAAACTACAATAACAACAGCAGCAAAAAAGGAAATATCGAGAAAAAAAAAGTCAAATATTGCCAGTGATGTTGCTGGCTGACAACGATGATGACTGTAAAAGTTTTTGCAAGAGTAAAGTTGTTGAGTACAAAAAAATTCCAATAATTTGCCAAAATAAAAAAGACAGTAAAATAGAATTACACCATTTCAACAAATATATACAAAGAGAAAAAAATAACACTTACATATTTAAATTGACATCTTATTATTTACAAACAATTTTGAATTAAGTATAAATCTTTTCAAACTAAATATAATTCTAGTTGAAATAAAATTTTTGGTATTAAAATTATTATGTGAACATTTTAGATTTTGTTTACTCATTTTAAAAATTAATGTAAATATATTTAAATTAAAGAGAAAATAAATTTAGTTTGATTTTAAAGCTGTTTCTCTTCAATTAAATGTTGTTTCTGCTTAATTTGTAAATATTTTTTCTCTGTATATATTACAGAAAATATGTACAGTTTTAGACAAAACTTTATTTGAAGATATCCTAAAAGTTTTTAAAATTTTTCATTAGCTTAAGTTCTACCAACTATGAGAGATAGATACTACTTAATTTGGTTCAGCGTGTTCTACAATGCCTCCTACAGTCCGGAGGTGAGATTCCGTGTTTGTTCTTTGGAAATGGTGTATTTAAAAAGGAAACTAGAAAACTTTTTAAAGAAATTTTTGTAAAAAAATTTGGCATAAATGCACAGAAGAGAAAAAAATAAATATATACATTTGAACATGGGCTGATTGAGTATATGGAATGACGTTTTGAGGGTGGACATGTGGTAGAAAAGGAAAAACCAGCAGTACACTCAAAAAAATATGTCAGTTGGTTGAACAAAAAATATATAAAATTTAAAAAAATTTATTAGGTATTTCAGAATGCCGTCCAATCTCCTATAAATTTTGAGACATGATTTACGATTCTATATAACCTTAACCATATAACCAACACACTCAAAATATTTTTACAATAATTGACTGTAGTTTATTTAAAAAGTTATCCTTAAATTTGTTTTAAATTTTTTGTTAAAATTATTTCAAATTATTTGTTTTCTTTTAATTGTCTGATTAAAGTAAACAAAATAAATGAAAAGTTGTTTACTTTTACAGACTTTGTAGTTAATTTTTTATGACGCTTAAAAAACGAAATAACCGAAATATCATTTATTTTTACGAATTTTGTATTTAATTTGTTAATAGTAAAAAAAACGAAATAAAGAAAAAATCATTACTATTTTAAAAATTTTATAATTAATTTGTTGACACTTAAAATAAATAAAGGAAGTATCATTTATTTTTACAAATTTGTGGTTAGTTTGTTAACAGTTTAAATAAATGAAAAATGATTTGTTATTTAATTTATTAAAATAAAAAAAAAAGTTCTGTTGAGTTGAAAAATTAGTAGACGGGTTTCTAAGTGATTTTAAATTTATTTTAGATTACATACTTTGTAAACTACAAACTATTTTGAGTGCAGATTTCCACGGTTTTGTGTGTCTTAATAGCATTTTATCCCGATTCAGATAGGATAAATACTGATAAATAACTAGCGGATCCCGGCGTGGTTCGCTACGCATGAATATTAACATGGGCGCCTACGTATTTGTTTCTGTTTTTATACCCTCCACCATATATGGTGAGGGTATATATCAGTTTGTCATTCCGTTTGTAACATGGTGAAATATAGGTTTAAGACCCCATAAAGTATATATATTCGTGATCCTTATGCAATTTTAAGTCGATTTAGCGATGTCCGTCTGTCTGTCCGTCTGTCTGTCTGTTGAAATGGCGATCGCGACGCTGAGACGCAAGCGGGGGTGCCTATTTTTACCCAGATTATTGAACATCCTCCCGAGCAGTTTGGTATTTAAAATGAGCAAAATCGGTTCAGCGGTTCAAAAGTTATGAGTGAAAATGTGAAGGTACCTCTAAATTTTCCATACAAATTTGTACAATTTTTCTGTATCTATTTTTTTTTCTGTTAAGTAAGTAAAAATGTTATTAATGAGAATAATAACATTCTTAGAGCTATATGTGTGTTACTCTAATAACTAAGTTAACAACAATGTTGAAGTCGCTAACAGAGCAGACCTCTGTAAATAACATTGCTAAAACTAAATAAATAACATTACTAAAACTAAATAACAAAAGTTCTTTACATAAATTGACAAAACATATTCATATTACAGTTTATGCAAAATTTAGTATATACGTATATCATCTTCAGCCCCTATGGTGGAGGGTATTCAAAGATTCGGCACAGCCGAATTTAGCCATTTTTTACTTGTTTTATATGGAAAAATCACATGTTGACGTGAAAGGTCATAACTCACGAACGCGCCGACTGATTTCGTGCAAACTATAGATAAACCATCTACACGACAAACCCTAAAAATTTAATCCAATTCGGTTTGACTGTTCGTGAGTTTTAAAGATATTTTTTTTTAACTGTCATATTTTTTTCAGTGTATTGATATAAAATGGAATGATAGAAGTGAAGTGATAAGTTAAGATGGTAGCAAAAATGTTTAAGAAAATTAAAACTTTTTTCGTAAGAGTTTAAATATTTTCCTATTCTCAAAGTTAGCCAAACTAAAGATTTAAAAATTTTATAAATAATGTAGGGAAATTTGTAATTTTATAAAAGAACTGCGAACTCACAAATTTTGGATCCGAAGATATCGTATATTAAACCATGTATGTTAATATTTTATCATCCATACTCATGTATGTTCATATACATATTTATACAAATTTTGATTTCCACATTGGACATTTAGAAATTTGTGCTCAATGTACTTGATAAAGTAATTTGCGGCACATAAGTTGCCGGGGGAATTTGTAATAACTTGTCTGGTTTTTATTAGACAGCTAACTTACTGGTAATCATAAATTTATGATCTCTTTAATTCAAGTTTGACCTAAAATATCAAAATTTTTTAAAAAATTACCAAAATCTCGCATTTCTTTAATTTCCATAATCCAAGCTTTTAAACTTCAGAGCCGTTGGAGGCACGTCTTTCGCATAGTAATTTTATAAACAAATAAATATTCCTAGGGGATATAAATAGTTTTCAGCATAAACACGTAGTGGTATATAAAGGGTGTCCCAAGAAGAACGCAATTTTTAAATCTGGCAACATTCGAAGTGTCATTGTTTGACATTTGAACAATTGTTATTGTTTGCTAGTAGAAGGTACGAGGTTAGTAAATATGCAGCGCTACACGAATGAAAAACGCATTCTCATTGTGAAATTGTTTTACCAAAATGGTGAAAGTTTTGCGGCTACAGTTCGCAAATTGCGATCAATTTGGGGTCACAATAATGCTCCAAAAGAGTCAACTGTAAAGAGATTAATGGACAAATTTGCCGAAACTGGGTCTGTTAGTGATGTAAAGACAACAACGCGCCATCGACCAGGTCGATCGACCGAAAATGTCGCAGCTGTACGTGATGATGTCGCTCAAACTCCATCCACCTCAATTCGACACCATCCACCTCAATTCGCACTTTGCAGCGAATTTTGACGAAAGATTTGCATCTTTTTGCATAAAATTTGCATAAAATCTTCAGTGACGAGGCCCATTTTCATCTTGATGGCTTCGTCAATAGGCAGAATTGTCGCATTTGGGGTGAGGAAAATCCTCGAGTGATTCACGAGAAGCAAATGCATCCTCAACGTGTCACTGTGTGGTGTGGTTTTTGGGCTGGAGGAATCATTGGACCTTTTTTTTTATGAAAATGAGGCAGGTCAAGCGCAAACAGTCAATGGTGTTCGGTATCGTGAAATGATAACCAGTTTTTTCTTGCCTAGAATTGAAGAAATTAATGTGGAGGGCATGTGGTTCCAACAAGACGGCGCCACATGTCATACAGCCAGAGAAACAATTCAATTGCTGCATCAGTCATTTCCCGGTCGTGTTATTTCGCGTTTTGGAGATCAGATTTTTTTCTTTGGGGTTTTTTGAAGTCGATAGTTTACGCGAATAAGCCGACGACGACTCAAGCCTTAAAAGAGGAAATTAGACGCTGCATTAATGAAATACCCCAGCATTCATGCGAAACGGTCATTGAAAATTTCATTAAAAGATCGCGTGCATGCCAGCAAAGCCGCGGCGGCCATCTGCACGATATATTGTTCCATACATAACCTCATTCTGTCTACTTTACGATATAATAAAGTTTCACGATTTTTTTTTAAATATCTGTGTTTTATTTACAATTTAAAAATTGCGTTCTTCTTGGGACACCCTTTAGAATAATTAATCTATATCAGGGACACAGAGAACTATACTTTACAAAGGAAAATGAGGGTGCCAGAAGGGGGACTATAAAAACAATCTTTTGCACATAACCATTTTATTGAGTCGTCATGTGAAAGCGGTAAGTCTCTTTCGTATAAAAGAACCGGAGAGGTGACAGTCTAAACAAATTTTCCTGGTAAAAATTTTGACAGCAAATTCAATTTTTTGTTAAATATTTATATTTTTGTGTTGATTTATTACAACCACAAATTTAGTCGGGCATTTTAAATGATACATTTTGAATGACTAATTTTTCAAAAATCTTAAGGCCACCATGTGAATTAAAAAAAAATAAATAATTTCATCTATCAGCAAATTGTTTTAATTAAATTTTATATCAAATTATTTATAAAACAACAATACAATCTCTTAAATTTAATTTTGTGTTTTTAAATTAAATTATGGTGCTCCGCATAAAAACCCAACCCACAAATCAAATATTCAATTTGACCATATTTTTGTAAAAAAAAAAGATACAAAAAATACAATATTACAAAAATTCAATTGAATTTATCGTTACAAAAACAAATACATGGGGTACCATATATGTACAAATCAATACAGAGATTTAACAAAAACATTCCCATACGATATTGAGTTGCATTATTATTGATTTCAATACTGCAACATACATTAGATATTTTGTTGTACGCACAAATTTTGCATATGCAACAGTTATAAATGGCCATAAATTTAGCAAAATTGTAGCAATTTTTTCTTTCGTTTTTATTTTTTTGTAAAGATAATTGTTTAGATTAATTCATGTCAATAGTTTTTTTTATAATTTTTACTGGCAATTTATTTTTGATTAAGAATGTGTTTAGTATTGGATTATATAATTTGATTTAAAAATAATATTGGACTATTGAGTATTTTGAAAAGATTTGGTAGAAAATAAAAACTGAACCAAAAAATTGAAAAAAAAATGAAGAAAATGTAAATTTTGTATTTGACATTTTAATTTTAATTTTGTTTCCTTGATGAGAATTAATTCATAAATTTAAACAAATTCTTTCTTAATAAAAATTATCGAAATATTTTAAAACATCTTTAATAAATGTACTGAGTTTAGTTAAAATCCATGAAAACTAATTTCATTGCTTTAAGTATTAAAGGATTATTAATCACCCATATTCTAGTTGTCGTCGTCGACACAAGACAATGTCGTCTTGGGATTTTTATTTAAAATTGGTATTCCCGTTGTCGTTATCGAAAATAATTGATAACTGTCGACAAGTATTTGGTATTCTGTAAGAAAATGTGACGACGATATTGTCTTGAAACGACTCTCATTTTGTCGTAACGACTTGAGGAAAAGTAATGACTGAAAAAAAAAAAAACGAAAAAATGGGAAGAAATATCAAATTTATTAAATGCACTTGGCCCACCGAGAATAATATGAGATGGATGGCAGAAGGTAAAGAAAGCATGATCATATAAAGTGGATTATAAAAATATAACAAAATTTATTTATAGGTTTGGCGAGACTTAAAATTTAAAGTTAAAAAGAAAATGGTAGCCAACAAAGCCGAGTGTAATGCTACAGGTAGCGGAAGATTCAAGCAATTTATGTTGAGCCCGCTGGAGGAAGCTGTGGCAAATCTTCTACAGTTTCAGAAACAGCTGAACCCTAAGTTAAAGCCGTTTCCAACACTGAGCTGGTACGACCCCTGGGCTAAAAATCTTAATAAATGTGGACTTGATTCCGGTTTTCAAATTAGGTGCTATTGTTTCCAGCACATCTTTGAAGGCTGTTTAATTCAGCCGAAAGTAACTTTCAAACCTTTTAAAAAAATTAGAAGATTAACATTCTTTAAAGTAACAGACTTTGATTTTGCTACTCACTTGTTAACCGGCAGATTAAAGATATTGGATTTCTGTATGAGAAGTCTTCTTTCCAATACTAGATTTTCTTTATTTTCTTCATCACTCGAATTAGAATTTAAATTACACATAAAAAACATTTTTTCGCAAAAATAATAAACAAAATAAATCTGCCGATTCAATTTTTAGAGATGTGTTTTTGTTTAAATCGATAAACTGTTGACGTCGTTACAACACTGTTTTAGAATACCAATTTGGTGTCGAAGTGATGTCGACGTCGAAGCAAAGTGATCTTGACTCAAAAACGATGACGACATTGATAACGACAACTAGAATAAGGGTGAATATCTCTATTAATATCACTCATACGACCTAAATGCCATTTAAGTTCAAAAGATTTGAACACACACAAAGATCTGGTATGTATATTAATATTAACACTCATTCTAATTTAAGACAAATTTTGTTTTTGTTTTACAGTTTCTGTTCCTTAACATTATTAAAATGATACGTTCAATCAAAGACATTATGAACAGGTAGTACATACAATAGTGGCAAAACAGCAAACCATCAATAATCGAATTGCAAACTAAGGGGAGAAAAAACAACAGAGAAAAAAAGAAACAAAATCAAGTCACAAATTATTGCAAAATTGAGTCACGATTTTAAAATGAATAGGAATTTGAAGCAAAAAAAAAACTTAAAACAATACTAAAGCAAAGAGACAACTTAAACAAGAAGTAGGGAGTTTGTAACGATACTTTGACAAACTGCCAAACAAAATGACAGACGGGCAGACATGCTGGGTAAACTGGCAAATAGACAAACTTAACAATTTACAACTACTATCGACAATATTTGGTAAATAAGAGTTAAGGTATAGCAAGTGCTTATAGTCTTTTTTTTCATAAATTTTTAACTTTATTTAAAGTTTTTCCTCAGTTTTATTTTTGAGGGTTTGTCAATATTCTATGGTTTGTTTTAGTTGATATCTTTGTTTTTGCAACATTTATAAAGTGACGAAAACTTTGGCTGAAAACAACTAGAGAAGAAAAAAAAAGAACAACAAATTCACACAAATCAATAAATAAAATCTACCCAGAAAATCAGAAATTGAACAATACAATAAACGCTATGAACTGACATAACCTAGACGAAATAACTGTCAAACATGCTTCAAAATTTGTGGTGGTATAAATATACACAGCATAGAATTTAATATAAGGCAACAATAGTGTCATATAAATGACAATAGTGTCACAGAAAACTAGAAAAATGTACACTTTAAAACATGACCAAATGCAATCGATTAAACTGTTCACACAGATAGTTTTTGTATATATATTTTTTAATCTGGTTAATTAAAATTTCGATCAATTTAACTTGTTAAATTTAAACCATTAATTTTTTTTTAATTCATTTATATCATAAATTTCAGTCAATTCATTGAATTTATTCAATTTCAGTCGATCCATTCAAATTCAATCAATTCACTCAATTTATTCAATTCATGCAATTCATTCAATTTACTCAGTGAATTTAATTCATTCAATTCACTTAATTGCAATATAAATTCACTAAATTTCAATCAATTTATTCATTTCATTCACTTTATTCAATTATATTCCTGAAAAAACTACTCGGGTAAAATAATCATATAGTATCCAGCATGTTGTCTCATACAGGGTGGCGCAAAAATAACCTTCCGATGTTTTTTGGCTGTAATTTAAAAAAAAATGAAAAACTTTGATTCTTCTTGTGGATTATTTTTATTTGGTCTTTTAATTTTTTTTACATCAAGTCGAGAATATGATGTCATGTAAATGGCCGCCGCCACAGTTGATTGTCATTTGAGCCCTTTTTATGTCATTTTCCATCACTTTGGCCAAAACTTCCGGCGATAGGTTCTCACATTCTTGACGGATATTGTCTTTAAGAGCTGCAAGAGTCTGAGGCTTGTTGACATAAGCCCGCGACTTCAAAAAGCCCCACAAAAAGAAGTCTGGAGCGGTCAAATCAGGCGATCTTGCTGGCCAGTGCAAATCGCCAAAACGGGAGATTAGGCGCCCGGGAAATGCATCCTTCAGCATATCGGTTGTGGCACGTGCAGTGTGTGGCGTTGCACCGTCCTGTTGGAACCACATGTTTTCCAATCCCAATTCATCAAGTTGCGACAAAAAGAACTCGTTCATCATTGCTCTGTAGCGCTCACCATTCACAGTAACCGTTTGGCCAGCGACGTCTTCGAAGAAAAAAGGTCCGATGACTCCTCCAGCGAAAACAGCACACCATACAGTGACTTTGAGAGGGTGTAATGGCTCTTCGTGGGTTACACGCGGATTTTCAGTGCCCCAGAAGCGTAAATTTTGCTTTTTTACGTACCCGCTAAGATGGAAATGGGCCTCATCACTCATGATTATTTTTGATGAAAAATCATCTTCATTATTGCTCAAATAAATAGTCACCAGTATTCCGCGTTCTGGAGCAGTGTAGCGTAACATTGTTTATTAACGTGTATTTCGCATGTGTTTACTACACAAATGTCAAAACAGAACTGACATTAGGTGCCAATCGCAAAATTTATAGCATTTTCTGATAGGAGGATTACTTTTGCGTCACCTTGTATATGTTCGGATCGGAACATGGAGGGTATATGTCCGTACAAAGTCATACACTCTAAAAAATGTTTGTAAATGTACTACAATAAATGGTTTTATGTAATATTACGAAAATTCGGTAAATAAAAAAAAAATGCCTAAAAATGTTTTGTACACACGTTCATATACAATAATACACACAAGAAGTATTATTATACATAATGTGCTTAAAATTAAACACTTTGTGCCTACAATTAGTATTATTTTGTTAAATTAAAATTTTTTGCACAAATTTTGTAAATAAACTTACTTTGAATGGTAATAAATATTTTGACATTTGGAAATTAAAAAATACTAAAGCGAAAAACGAAAATTAATTGTTCAAACATTTATAAATATAATACTTGTGAATATTGTGTATTTAAATTCAAGATGACCATCATGACAGCACATACCCATTCGTAATATATTCACCCTTATTCTAGTTGTTGTCATCGACACAAGACAATGTTGTCTTGTGGTTTTTATTTGAAATTGGTATTCCCGTTGTCGTTATCGAAAATAATCGATAACTGTCGACAAGTATTTGGTATTTTGTAAAAAAAATGTGACGCCGATATTGTTTTGAAACGACTCTGATTTGTCGACACAATTTTTTGTAACAACTTGAGGAAAGGTTATGACTGAAAAAAAAAAGCGGAAAAAATTAAGTTAACGAACGCAAACCAGTTTCAAAAACTCACAGAAGAGTTGGCAATAGGATTTCGCAGAGGCACTATTCCAAGTAATATTAAAGAGCAATGGGAAGAAATATCAAATATATTAAATGCACTTGGCCCACCGAGAAGAATGGGAGATGGATGGCAGAAGATAAGAAAAAAAATTTATAAAATTTATTGGTGAGACTTAAAATTTAAAGTTAAAAAGAAAATGGTAGCCAACAAAGCCGAGTGTAATGCTACAGGTGGCGGAAGATTCAAGCAATTTATATTGATTCCGCTTGAGGAAGCTGTGGGAAATCTGCTACAGTTTCAGAAACAGCTGAACCCTGGGCTAAAAATATTAATGTAGCTGCCAACTTTATTGTTTTCGAAATAAATGTGGACTGGATTTCGCTTTTCAAATTAGGTGCTATTGTTTCGAGCACATATTTGAAGGCAGTTTTATTCAGCCGAAAGTAACTGTCAAACCTTTTAAAAAAATTAGAAGATTAACATTCTTTAAAGTAACAGACTTTGATTTTGTTACTCACTTATTATTCGGCAGGTTAAAGATATTGGATTTCTGTCTAAGTAGTCTTCTTTCCAATACTAGATTTTCTTTATTTTCTTCATCACTCGAATTAGAATTTAAATTACACATAAAAAACATTTTTTCGCAAAAATAATAAACAAAATAAATCTGTCGACTTAATTTTTAGAGATACGTCGATAAACTGTCAACGTCGTTACAACACTGTTATAGAATACCAATTTGATGTCGAAGTGATGTCGACGCCGAAGCAAAGTGATGTTGACTCAAAAACGAAGACGACATTGATAACGACAACTAGAATAAGGCTGATTATGTATTATATTTATAATTCATTATTATTAAAACATACATACATGAAAAAAATTTATTCTTTCAAAAAAAAAATATTTTTCTGCAGTTTAATTTAAACCATGCGTTGGTAAATATACCCATTTTTTAATATAATTACGCATATAGAAATGTATTTTTAGGCATTTAATGCGTATATTTACTCCTCAAATACGTTTTTTACGCACGATTTTAGTACATTGCCCAATTACTTTTAAAATTTTATTTAATTTTTACGCAATGTGAAATTACCCATTATGTGTGTACCAACTTATGCGTAAGTGTGTACTTTTTTTCGTTTACACACACAGAGTAAATTTACCCAATTTATATTAGGAGTACAGTTTCCTACTATGAGTTGGGTAAATTTCAACAGAAATTTATTAGAGTGTATATGATCATATATATTCATATGCTAATATTTTTAATATGTCTCAAATATTTTAAATAAATCAGCAAAGCTGAAATTTGACTTGCAATAGCTTTTAAAATACAACAATATTCGGTTTTTTCTAAGTCAATGATATACGAACATATATGAGTTAAAAACAGTGTTGGCAGGCAATACCGCTAAAATACCGTTATCGATTCTATACCCTTTCAACTGACTATCGTTACCCTTAAAATACCCTCATCGCTATAATACCGTTACTGAAATAATAAAAAAACCGTTACCCGTAAAATACCGTTACCGAAATAACTTAAATATCGTTACCCTTATAATACCGCTACTGAAATATCATTCCCCTGAAAAAAAAACCGATACAGTAGGTCTTTTTTAAAATATTTCAATGAAATGTCCAATAAACTTCCAAAATTTAATCTTATCACAAAAAAAATATCCCTTCATGAATATTTATGAAAATATTTAAAAAAAAATTTATTTTAATTAGAAAAAAAAGTGCAGGTAAAAATATTTTTTTATTTTTTTAATATTCGTGCGATAAATAAATTAAAAAGAAATATATAATCGTATGTAGAGTTTTAAACTGAAAAAAAAATATATTTTAAAAAAAATTTCAACAAGTTTGTGTGAAAGAAACCATGATTTCATGAGAAAATACTCCACAAAAGTAAAGAGTTTTAGAGCGCCGTAAAACTTGAAAGTATACTTGTTTTGGGGTTAAGTATGAACGTATTATCATACTTAAGCCCACAAAAACGTATTTTCGTTTTTTCACGTTTCCGACTTTCAAATTAAATGCAAAATTTTATTTTGGGGTTAACTATGAACGTGTCATTAGTCTGGAGTTGTAAAAGTTCCATACTTTTGAACACTCGATACTACTCAAGTGATGAAACGATCCTACTAAATACTTTTTCCATGCCTACAAAAACAGGGTTATAATTTTAAAGTCAAAAGCAGGGTTGTATTTTTTATATTTTCGGGGGAAAATTACGTTTATTACAGAAAAATACAACTCTGGTAGTATTGAGTTCTCGAAAAAAAAACAGTCGGTATTGAGAACTAAATATCCAAATACTTTACCTTATTTCCACTTTTGATTATAACTGTATAAAAAAAATCGTAGGACTATTTTGAGAGTTCCCCATATCTTTAAACTTCCATATCTCGTAACTATTAAAAAAATCGTAGCACGCATTTAGAAAATATAACCATTTATAGTTAGTGTGACTAAAAGTGGATTCTGCGCTTTCAAATAGATTAATAAGACGTTTTTAAGACCAACATTTTAAATGATTTTTAAAATGAACTTTCTCAAAAAGAAATTTTTTTAAAATATTCAGTTCCAAAATCAACGATTTTTCGAATAGTGAATAGTGGCAACATCCATACAATTCATAAAATAGGAAGATCACGTGTAACAGCTGCAACAGAAGATTGAAAAATATAGTGTATTCCAAAGCAGTTCCCAGAGAAGCTTAAACCTCCTCTAAATGTCAGCCTACCCACTATTAAAAGAAGAGCCCGAGAATATGGTCTTAGAAGTTATATTGTAAATGTACAAAAAAAACTCTGTATCAGAAAGGCTTTGCTCTACTTTGACCAGACCCAGGTTTCTTAACATTTTTAACCAATTTAAATAAAATTCAACATAACAGGTCTGACACATAGATGGCGCTACTAGACTTAAATCGATACACTAAGAGTTAGTATCCCTATCCTTCAAAAGACACATGTATAAATTTGACAGCTGTCGGATCATTTGTTTGTGAATTATAGCATTTTGAGTGAAGCAACTTTTGTTATTGTGAAAAAAATGGAAAAAAAGGATTTTCGCGTGTTGATAAAATATTGCTTTTTGAAGGGAAAAAATACAGTTGAGGCAAAAACTTGGCTTGATGACTAGTTTCCGGACCCTGCCCCAGGAAAATCAACCATCAGGGATAAGTATGCTAAGTTTAGAAGTAGTGAAATAAGCACCGAAGACGCTGAACGCAGTGGACACCCAAAAGAGGTTGTAATGGACGAAAACATCAAAAAAATCCCCAAAACGAGTTTGAATGACCGTAAATTGAAATTGAATGAAATAGCAGATACTCTTAAGATATCAACTAAACGTGCGCATCATATCATTTACGAATATTTGGGTATGAGAAAGCTCTGTGCAAAGTGGGAGCCGCGCTAGGTCACTTTTGACCAAAAACAAGTCAATGAAAACGAAGGCGAAAATCCATGAATTGGGCTTCGAATTGCTTCCGCATCCACCGTATTCTCCAGATCTGGCCCCCAGCGACTATTTCCTGCTCTCTGATCCCAAAATAATGCTCGCTGGGAAGAAATTTTCGTCGAATGAAGAGGTGATCGCCGAAATTGATGCCTATTTTGAAGCAAAGGACAAATCGTACTACAGAAATGGTATCGGAAAGGTGGAGGGTCGCTATAATCAGTGCATTACCCTTGAAGGGAACTATGTTGAATAAAAAAAAGGAATTTTGCCAAAAAAATATGTTTTAGTATGGTAGGCCGGGGACTTTTTAATTGACCTGTTATGAATAATGTTAGTCTACATTAAAAAAAAATTTATATTGCAAAAACGGTAGATGTAGTGATGAAGTTGCTATATAATTTTCCGAAAATACCTATTTTTAGAAATTATTTTTCCTGTGTGAGGTTATGTCAAAACAGATCGAGTGATTTTTTTTTTTATTAATTCAATATGGTAAAATTTTTTGCTGATACTCCTTGTAGATATAGAAATACCAACACTTGGCTAGTTGTGTAATTTAAAGCCAAGCTACAACCAAGCTGAAGCAGCAGCTACAAATATTATTGCAACAATACTTTAAATTTAGCAATAATCTATAAGTAACTGACATGAATGTAGTTTAATTTTTGTTTTTCTTTTCTTAAAAACTAATCCACTACAAATAAATTTATACTATAAATATTTTTCTGCTACTATATACATTGAATATTATTTTTTAATCTTTACGAGTGAATGATTTTTTTGGGCCTAAAACATAAAGCGCAAATTTGCTACAAATATATTTTTTTTCATGTAAAGGTGCTCTGAATAGTTTGTAAATTTGCTGGTATTTTTGTTCCTTGTTTATTTTGGGTTAAACTACTGACTGCTTTGGAGTTTAGCTGGTGCAGCACAAAAACACAAAAAGTGAATGGGTTTTTGGTATTCGAATTAATGTGATTGAGACACCAGCCGACCGACGAGCGATCACAATAATAACGGCAATAACAACAACAACAGCAGCCGCTGTTTTATGTTGCATATATATTTTTTTTTTTATATTTTGCAAACTGCTAAATAGTTTGGTAGTAGTACACATATTATTGGAGCCTTTTAGACGCTTTTTAAATAAAGCCAACAAAAAAAAAGCAAAAGACCAACAATGACAGACAGTCGATAGTTTAACGACTGACGACAGCTTTAAATGTAGTAAATTCCCACGATTATTTTTGTTTAAAATTTTTATAAGGCATTATTTAATAATTATTTTAAATAAGTTATTTAAATGCAATAAAATATAAGATTTACCTATATGTGGTTGCATTTGCTAAAATATAGATAAATATAGTATATTTGTACAATAAGTTTTAGCATGTAGTTTATAAAATTTTATACGATTTATGTAAAAAATTATTTTTATATAAATTATATACGGTGTAGAGAAAAATATATTAAAAGTAACAATTCTAGCTTTAAAGCTTCTCATGAATTTGGAGATTTTGTATCTAATAATTCACTTTATTAATTCTCGAGATAGCCTACTCTTAAATTTTTATCAATATCAGAAAATTTTCTTTATCATTCTATCAATCTGTACTTAAGAAAATCTTCTACACTCACCAAAAAAAAGTCTGTAATGGCAACTGAAAATTTTGCTGTTATTACGGGAAATTTTGCTAATTTGAGCCCAGCGGTATTTTTTGCTAATATTAGCAACACATGTCTGCTGACGTGTCGTACAATGAAATTAGTAGAAAATCTAGTAGCCCCCACTAAATTTTAGTAAACTTTTTGTAAAGTGGAATTCAAAATCGGTTTGCTAAAATCAGCAAAAAGTTTACTAAATATTGTGAAAATTAGTACAAAATTTTAAATTTATTTTTTCATCCAGCATAAATTTTTTTTTTTTTATTTTATTTATTATTTTTAAAAATATTTTATACAAAATAATACAAAATTTTATTTTATACAAAATTAATTTCTGTTTTGTAAAATATTTTAGTCAAAACTTTTTTTTACTTTAAAGGTCAAATTTTAATTATTTTAGGGCTGATTTTTAGAACTAAAAAAACATTTAAGTGCTATTTTAATATGCACTTCCGACACCTTTTTAAATCTATGTAACATTTTAAGGCAATTTAAGTTTGTAGGTGTAAGTTTTAATCAGAAATAACACTTCCTACAATATCCACTTTTTTAAAATTAGTATTTTTTTTTTGCTAATTTTAGCAAATCGGTTTTCAAAATTTTGTAAAATGATTTCTTAAATTAGTAACAAAAATTTTTAAATATTCTGTAAAAACTTTGTTATTTGTAAAATGTAAATAGCAAAAAGATTTGCTAAATAATATTTTTTTCACTAAAAATCAGTATGAAAATAGTAAAGTGGGATTGAAAACCGTTTACAAATTTTTCTACTAACTTTTTTTTTCTGAGTGTAAATTTTAAGCAAATAAGTTTGCATCCTCATTAGTATGTTGACGTGAAAAGTAAGCAAAATTAGTGCAGCAGGATTTTAAAAATTTTTCATAAAGGCCTACTAAAGATTAGTGAAGGGTATTTAAAAATATGGTTTATACCAGTGGATCGCAACGTGGGACGCTTAACCTTTTGTGACATGGGTAATATGCCAATATTCAAATGAATATTTGAATTTTATTCAGAAAGCTAGATAGCGAGGATCGAATTTGGCATTTGGAGGAATTTCGCTGAAGAAAGGTGTAGACAAGTTGTGGAAAAACTTGATCAACTAAATCGGATAAATCTTGGGCGCTTCTCATCTTAAAATCTGAAAATTTTGAACAAGAGATAATTTTTTTCGAAATCGAAATTTTTGTTTTCACCAAAAGTATTTCTTCTTTCTTTCTTACTAATGAGGTTCCAAAGCACTTAAAGTGTCAAACATTTACTTTGTTTCAAGCAATTCTCTGTAGAGAGCGCTTTTTTATAAGTACAAGAAAATTAAAACCAATACATGTTCTAATAAATCAGTCACCTAAGGCTAAGTGAAGTTTTGTGAATCACAACAATCTAGTGTTTCCAATTAGAATATTGGATTTGCTGAGAGGAATTTAAGAACTCCTTAAAAAAAAAGTGAAAGTAAACCCTACATTTTTTTTCGACAAATCTGTTTTTTACTTTATTTGTCACTGTAGAGGAATCAGCAAATTTTCTAAATAAACAAGAGCTGCCTTCAAACCAAGTTCAATTAGAAATTCTTAAAAAATATTGAACGGATAATTTTTTTTTCGAAATTTACATAGTTTGACATAATTGCCACTGGTCACTGACACTTTCATTTATGGTTTGAACTTTTAGCAAAGTTTTTTACGTGAAAAAATTTGACTCAAACAGAAAAGGCCTAAAATCGTATTTTAAATTATAAAAATTATTTTTTATAAATTTTGTATATTATTCGATCTATTTGTTTTGGTAAACATTATTTTTTTTTAAATGGAAAGCGTGCACTCCCTCTAGCACTAATCCTTACAATTTTTTCCATTTAATAAAAAAAATTAGTGTTTAGTATTTGTTAGTACACTCACAATATTATTTCGTTGAAAACAACTTAAAATACATATTAAATTAATCCAAAATACAATCAAAAAGAGGACTACTGATTTTCCATTATATTCAATCCATTTTGTTGTTTATTTTTAATCATTGTTTAATAATCGACAAAAGTAGTAAAAACAATAGAAAGTCGTTTAAAATAACCTTCAAATTTTTGCTGATAAAAAAGTTAGAAAAAACTACTTTATGGTTTGATTTTCAAATTGAAAGTTTTTTTATTTGTATGTTATTACAAAACACAACACATACAGATGTAAATATTCTTATTAGCTTTATGTGTATGTATATTTGAATAATTTCTTGTTATTTTTATTGAAATAATTTTGTATATATACAAACTATTTTGGTAAAAAAAACAAAAAAGAATTATATGAATTCAAATTTTTACAAACGGAAAACATAAAATTTTACATTTAACGGAAAATATCAACTCCTACTGAATGTCAGTAATTTTTTATAGTTTGTTTTTTGAATGACTGATACAAATAGTTAAAAAATATATTTCTACGTATTACTTTTTAAATAAACTACAGGCGGTAACGGAAAATATATTGTGAGTGTAACACTAAATTATGATCTCGAGCCTGATAAAATTAAAAATATATAATTAAAACAAATAGATGGAATAATATACAAAGATTTACATACAAAAACATTGGGCACAATGTAATTTATAATCTAATATAAGAAACAACACTCAAATATGTTGTGAAAGAAAAAATATTAGTATGCCAGATTCCCAATTCGTTCCCAGAAATGTAAACGCACGATCACAAACCGAAAATAACAATCATGCACGATAGTTTTTTTAAATGGTTACTTTCATTTCTTTTATTTAATAATATTTTTTCTTGAAAATTAGGAAAACTAACAGGTTTGTTTTTAATTGATTGTTTTTTTGGAATAGTATATTAAAAATAATTTAAACGTTTTCCAACAAAAAAAAATCTTATACCAAATTTTATAATTTTTTAAAAATTAGAAAACTTTTACTTGAAAAAAAGAATATTTTATTTAAATTTTTAAAATTTATCTGAATTAAGTTGCATGAAAATTTTCCTTAGAAATAGTTCATCAGTTTCTAAAATCAAGTAAATTTTTATTGTTACATAGGAAAAAATTTATTACTTTTTGTTTTTAATTGTCTGAACTAATTTTTATAAAACAATTCTTAAAAATACCACTTGTATACTTAAAAACTGAATTTGGAAATGGCTTTCTAAAATTTAGTTAAGTTTACTACTCGTGAACATTAAGGTCAAGTACTTTCTCGATTTAAGTTTGATACATTTTTTGAACTAAATGGGAGTAAATTATGTCCTAAATTTTCTTATACCCTTCACCACAGGTGGAAGGGTATATATAAGTTTGCCATTCCGTTTGTAATTTCTACAATATTGATCTTAGACCCTATGAAGTATATATATTCTGAGTCCCTATGAAGAGCGAAGTTGATTTAACGATGTCCGTCTGTCCGTCTGTGTGTTAAAATTGGTATTCCGTAGACCCCAGATATGATGAGGATTTGATTGTTATGTATTTCCGTTACATGTGATCCATTTCTGTTTGCTATTGAAAATCAGCCAGATTGGTTGATAAATGGCTGAGATATTAGCAAAAAAATACGACTACCTCTAATTTATTCCGTAAAATCCCTTTGCTTTTATATTTATGTTGAATATTACGCATAATAAACACATCCATTTGTTGAAATTCTTTTCTTTCACCTCTTCACCTTTTATACCCAAACAACAAACACATACAAAGATTTGTCATATAAATAAAACAAATCTCTAATGAACGAAAACTTTTTGTATACCTCTATTAACGATGAATTTATATGAGCTTCAATAAACGCTATTGTATAAACGCTATGTCACAAATACTTTGTTTCTCTTAGGCGCGGGTTCGATTCCCTGTCCATTCAACTTTTTTTTTTTTTGTAATTTTTTTTATATTTTCTTAAGACTTTTTTTTTAACATTAAATAATTAATTTAAATAAAATTTTAAATTAATAATTAAATAATCTATAAATAGGCTAAAAACATCAAAATTTTTATAAAAACCCTCTGATACAAACAAAATACAAACGGTTTTATTTCTATTTTTTGCTCCGATTTAAAAGAATTTATAAAAAGATTTTTAAACCATTTTATTTCTCATATATTATTTTATTTCTCGTATATTACTTTATTTCTCATATATTATTTTAGAGCTGTAATACGACCTATGGATCAGAGAACTGCAAAATCAACTTTTTTCTTGATTTAATCATACATAAAAATTCTTGTTCACATTTAATAATTCAACAAAATTCACTGTAGAATAAAATCAGCATCATGTTACTGAACGCGTAATTGGGATCAGTGTGTACCATATGTCGATTATGTTTACTGCAAATGTAAGCACTCAACAAAAGTCAGCGTTGCATAAATCAGAAAAAACAACAAACAACGCATATGAGTTTATTCATAATTACAACAAAATAGAAACACACTTTGTAAATGTACATTAGGGTGGGACTTAAACCCGCTTTCTTAGAATTTTTATTAGGAATACAATACTAAAAATATTCTTCTTTGTGATATAAAAATATTTTTTTTAAAAAAAATTTAGGTCGATATATCAGACTTGCCTAATCCGGAAAAATTCAAATATTGTCTAAATTTTTTTCATCTACTTTGATTGGAAAATTAGGCAATATTTAACTTTAACCGGATTGGGAGAGCCTGAGATATCGACCTAAATTAAAAAAAAAATAAATTTCACAAACAATATTTTTGGTATTACTAATAAAAATTCTAAAAAAACGGATTTGAGACCCACCCTATTATACATATAACATTTATGAAATATGTTTTTTTTACAAAACCCCCTTTTTATAGATAAGAAACTATTTTGTTTTTGTTGTTTTTTCTGATTTATTCTACATCAAAATGATTATTGTTGGCTCGAATGAACAGAATAAAACAATGGTTTAACAACGACCGATGATTATAAACCAGTGACAAAACAATTTGCACATCGTTTGATTGATTTAAAATTATCAACAAATATGTGGGTTGGAGTATATTCAGCGTTTGAACGCAAACACAATTTATTATTGTGTTGATTGTGTATGATCGTTTTGCAATCAGCAAATGCAGTTCTCTGCTATGGATACGTCTTATATAGCAAAAGATCGTAATTCTTTAGTATAACATATTTGCTAAAAAAAAAACTCGGAAATATCGGTTCAGATACAAAAAAGTTATGCCCAAAACATACATTTTTTTTAAACAGCTTTTTTTTGGAACAATAAATCTTTCCGAGTCCACGTTTTATCACCAAACTAAATGGTTACTTTCCTCTTAAAGGCGTCCGTATATAAATCTGTCCATTCAATATATGTCCATATATAAACTCCAGTTTTTTCCCAACCATGAAGGGTATATAAGATTCGGCATAGCCGAATTTAGCCGCTCTTACTTGTTTTTAACTTAATTTTATTACATTTGAGTATGCAATTTTCTTAAAACTAAGATGTTTTTTCTTAAAATTAATAAATTTTTATTTAATTGACTTGTTTTTTTCCTAAAATCAAGAAATATTACTTAGGAAAAACATGAACTATTTCGAGTATATAAACTATTACGTTTTTCCTCAAACTTAGGAATTTTTATTCTTTCCAAGAAAATATTTCCAAGTTTTAATAAAATTTTACTTAAATTGAGGACAATTTATAAACTATTTTGAAGGAAATTTTTGATTACATTTTAGTTCATATCTTTTTTTGAGTGTAGAATCTTTCTGATATAAGAAAAAAGATAATGTAAGGACAGTGTTTAGCTCCAAATAAATGTGGCTTACGTTTTCGTGAAAATCCATGGAAGAAATTTATATTTTAAAAAAATCTTCACAGAAAAATTATAAATTTGAGCAAATGTTTTAATTTTATTTTAAAATATTGACAACAAACGAAAGGCATAAAACAAATTATTTTTATTTGTATGAACTTGATTTTGACTGTAAAAAATCACTTAAAATAAAGCACAATACAAGCAATATTTAAAGCACTTGAATCTTTAACTTTTCATTGTATATTGGCTAGAGTTTTGAAGCTGTCAACGTGAACTACTAAACTCGATGTATTTACAAAAATTTTCAGAATCGACGAATATTAACCGATCATTCTGATCGAATGATAACTTGACAAATTTTTACAGTGATTGCAAAGTTTTTAATTGTGCTCTTAAAAAAATTTTCTAATTCAATTTTAGAATTCAGTAAGCATTCTGGCTTATAAACAAGTATTAAAACAAGGTTTATACACGCAGAGAAAAAACATGGTTGCAACATGATCACTGCTACTATATTGTGCTTGCTGCAATCGGGTATGGTTGTCACAACCATATTATTGGTTGTCTAACCATCAACATGGTCGCTACCATCATTATTATAGTAAATATTTCACTATTTTATGATTGCCACCTTCTATTTTAAAACATGATTGGCTGTAACCATACTGTGGTAACAAAAATTCTAACTATGAAAAAAATATGATAATTATGCAACCATAAAATTTTGGCAACAATCAGTGAATAATTATACATCAAATAAAACATGACTTTGACATTTACAGTCCTAATACGAAATGTCTTTAAAAAGCAATCATATATAGTTTACTAAAACTGGACAAATATCAGATGGGTAGAAAATACCTTTCATGTGCCATTAAAACATTTCATCAATTGACCTATTGAGATGCAGTTTATTTTTTCTAAACTTTAGAAGATTTTTTTGAGGGTTTTTTTTCGAAAATTCTTTATACATGTAATATTATTAAAAATAATCAATTCATTGTGAAAAAGATTCTATATGAAGATTTTATATCGATCACATTATGATAATCTAGAAATCATAATATAGTTATGGGGACCATAATGTAATAATATTTTGAGAATACTATGATTACATGCAATCATATTATGATAAATTTAACGTCATAATATGTTTATTTAGAATCATAATGTGCTAATTTTTGGATCATAATATAACTGTAGGGTCAATATTATGGTAAAATTATAAATATTTTATTATCATAATATGATAACCATAATATAGTACGACTATGGTTGGCACAATCATAAACCAAAAAATATATGATGCTCTTCGAATATGATTCTCTCAATCATGTTTTTTCTTTGCGTGTAAAGAAGTATTATAACACCTTTATTTTTTTGCTTTTAAATTGTTTTAAGATTCTAAATAGTTTTAATATATCCAACAAATATTGCATAAATTAGTATTAAAATTATCAAAAAAAAGATTATCTCTTTTAAAATAAATAAAACATTTGCTTTAAACAACAACAAAAAAAAAAACAGAATATAATATAATAAGAAAATAAATAAAAATATGATGACGACCTCGAAGAACTAGTATTATTTTGCAAAAAAATAAAAAAAGTTACTACTAAAACAGTCAAAAATCATGTTTAAATAAAAAATAAATAAACCTCAAGCTTCTTATTCATCTGCTCAAAACCAATAGACCTGAGTAAATCATACCATGCCATCATAACATCTTAAGACAAACACCTCCACAATCACAACACCAACAACATCAACAACAATTACCTTTCAATCGAGTTAACAGATTTTGTTACTTTTCAGTGTATGAGTTGCAAAGTTTGCGAAACGCCCCAAAAAACGTCAATGCCAAAAATGTTTACTAATCATAATAAAAATATTGAAAAATTATACAAAAACAAAGCCAAATAAAAAAAATCTATAGTTTATCTATGCAAAAAATGTTGTAGTATTTATGTATTATTAAAATGATGACAACCCCAGTGTGTTTAAAGTGTTTTGTTAGTTAAACCAATGCAGAAATTGGCATTAAAAGGTAAATGTTGTAAAACAAAATTAATCGTAAATTCAAACTGCAGGATAAAAATTACAACAAAATGATTAAAACAAATACACTAGACAACAAAAAGTTAATCGAGTTTAAATAAATTTAAAATAATTTATTTAAACTCGATGTATGTTAACAACGAGTTTAGAAAATAAAGAAAATGTAATTTTCTCAGTTGCTGATAAATATCTTAATATATAAAATGTGGCTTCAAATTTAAATTTTTTTCGTTGTGTTGACTCTATCTTTTCTAAAACATTGTGATGGCAGGAAATCACTTGCCGGATCGAAATATATGTTTCAGCCTAGCCAAGAATAGTTAATTTGCTTTGGTTTTTGTAAATATGCGGCGGCTGAAAGCAAAATAATTCTAATTTTCAATTTTAAATAAAATTTGTTAAAACAAACAAGACTCTAATTGAAAACTAGTAAATATGCAATCGAAATTATGTTGAAATTAATCAAATTCTTTTTATTTTCAGTCAAACATTAGAAGTACAGGGTTGGGCAAAAATCATCATCTGATTTTCTATCGCTATAACTTTGGTTTTAAGTAAAAACTCGTTTGGTTTTTAACTGATTATGTTTGTTTTCACTTCTAAATGTTGTTTTAATAAATTGTGGAAAATGTTCTGACAAATGGACGCCGTCGGCGTTGATGCAAATTTGGGCTCTTTTAATTACATTTTCCATAACTATGGGTAGCATTTGCGGTGTCACATTGTCAATTTCGGCTCGAATAGTGTTCTTTAACTTTTCCAAGGTTCGGGGCTTGTTCGCGTACCCCAACGACTTTAAATAACTCCAGAGAAAGAAGTCCGGGTCAGTCAAATCAGAAGATCTTGCTAGAAAAATTACCGAATGGAAAGCATCCTTCAAAACACGAATTGTGTCGCGGTCAGTATGACAAATTGCCACATCTTATTGGAGTCACATCTTCTTCAAATACAAATCGTCAACTTCCAGTGAGAAAAATTATCACCTTTTCCAACGCAAATGCACACCAAATTGCGACTTTGAGAGGGTGCAACGGAGCTTCATGCATTATGCCTTGATTTTCCTAACCCCCAGAACAGAGGATTTTGCTTATTAACATGGCCGCTGAGATAGAACTGAGCCTCGTCGCTCATGATCAATTTTGATGGAAAGTCATGCACTTCGTCGTTTAGCTCCAAAATCGCGTATAGCGATTTAATGTATTCACCATAAATTTCGCACATGTTTACTTCAAGAATAGCAAACCAAACGGAAATACGGAGCGATTTACAAAAATGGCATCATTTTCCAGTAGAGTGACGCATACTGCCCCACATTGTATAAACTGTTTCCGTCGTACTAAGGGTTATGTCAACAATTAAAAATGTATTGCTAAATTTTTAGTAATTTCTGTTGCTCAGTGTAGTTCAGTTTTAATAATTCAATTGAATTAAACTGACAAAACATAAACTTTGTTTATTGTTCAACAACAACAAAACAATTTATTGCAAACTGAAAAAAAATATATGTATACGATATATAAAAAAATTGTATGTACAGACAAATAAACACTCGTACATGTTTAAACAATTGTATTGTTCCAGTTAGGTCAGGTTTCAAATGTGGTACATTTGACTGTAATACAACATACAACAAATTCATTTGAATGGTTTTTTTTTTTTAACTCGTGTTTCGATGAACACACAACTCGTAGTAAATATAGTAAATGCAAAATTCAACCAGTCACTACTAGAGTGGACCACCTTGTGTGACCTTCTTAAAATTTGTATTTCTTAAAATAGCATAGAGTTGTAAAATAAATGATGGAAAAAACATTAAAAAAATACTGTTAATATGTACATTGGCAAATGAGATGAGATATAAAATATAAACAAATTAATTTTGTAGCAAAACAAATTAATGTCCAGTGGATCTGTATGATTTTTACATGCAAATTAATTTATTGCAAAATATAAAATATTGAATTGATTTAATTGAATAGTGGTGTTCTTCTGGTTGATCGATCATGTTAAATAAACTGTGAAGGTTTTAAACACCTTCCTTTAGGGACAGTAACGGTACATGGAGGTATAAGAGGAAGCACTCGACGTTACATGACAGATTTGGACTCTGAAGTTTCGCAATCCTCAAATTAGGCAAAACTTTTTGGCCGGCAATAATCTTGCTAATTCATATTAATCTCAATTGGAGTAAATTAGCAACACAAACTCTGTTAGAACAACTCCGCAAGGGGAACTCTCACATAGTTTTGTTAGAGGAACTTTGGTGCGAGGGAATGCACTGCTTAAATTTCTTAATACTAATAAACTCTTTACACATAATGTTGAGAACTCACCTACATTTGTTAACAAATTAGCGGAGAAGTCTATTTGGTAAACATCTTGAACGTTATCCAAGAATAACACCTCTCAAAAGTACAATATTTTTCGGATTATTGGTACATCTCGTTTAAACTTGCACTTCCACCACCAAAACCAATATGGTTTCGAAACAAACCTTGTCTTCAGAACTTATCAACAAAACCGTCTGTACACTCATCAAGCCTATGTGAAACAACAATGTGAAACCAATGGTGCACACCAGGCTGGAAAAAATATGGGGAGACATGTGCAAAAACAGGTTGGCACGAATGGGAGACAATATTAACAGTGTCAACATTTATTACGATTTTAAGGCTGCAGGACTAGAGCATTGCGAATATTTTTAAGTAAAAGATTTCTATATTACAAAATCGAGAAAGGATCCCTTTGCAAACAAAATGGGTTACCGACCGATAAGCTTGACAACATTTTTGGATTAAGTGACAGGTCAACATCATCAGTATTAGATACAGAGCGACCCTACAGGGTGGAATTCTTTCAACACTCCTATTAACAGTCTCCTAAAATTTAAGCTAATGAGGGTTTTCAATATGCCAGCTGGGCAGACGATGTGGCGAATACTCATAAAAGGGACAAATCTTAAACGTCTGCGTAGGAGGGCTTCAGAGGCACTCAAATCGTCCTGTGTTACATATGGGGTTACCGTGAACCTGAACAAACCTGAGATATGCCTATTCAATCAGAAGATGAATATTATTAGCCATGTAGAGCCTCGTATATTAGGCAAAACCAGTAGAGTCGCCGAAACGGCAAAGTATCTACGAAGAAATCTTGACAGGAAATTACACTGCAAACAGCACATCTGCAGCAAAAGCACATCGGAAGCAGAATCACCGAGCATGACCCTCATGTAAAGAGCTGTAGGCTTCAAATGGGATTTAAATCGGAGAATGACACACTGGCTCTACACAAATGCAGTCAGACCCATTTTGATTTATACGAAAGTATTATGGTGGACATCCATCAATATTTCAATTTTGTGTAACCTGGAAGAGAATGAGGAATTTCGTCAATAGGACAAAATTCCTGGAATATAAAATAGAGAGTAGATTATCTATACTTTTAATACCACTTTTGCAACCTCTCAGATCAGCTGTCAGCTGATATTGAAAGACAAGTGTTTGTTTTCAGTTTCTTATGTATATAAATATATATAGTATGATGTTTTAATATAGATATCATTATATAATTGGATAGACTCAAGTTTAGTTAAAATCTTTTTAAAATTGCATTTTGTTTAGATTTTTGTAGCCTAAACATAAACTTTACAGTTTTTCTATTAACAAAAATAACCAACTTTATCTAATTGAATGAATTCAATGGTGGTATTTTACCATTGAAAAATCACTGAATATATTTTCATATTTTTTTTTTTTTATGTAGCAGACACATCTAACCATCCATATGCAACATCAATTTGCCACACAGACTTCAAACATTGAACGTCTGACATTCATTGTCAATATTTCATCAAAAAACACTTCTACCATCGAAGACATTTTACTACAAGCACAAAAAAAAACAAAAAACAAGGAAGAGCGGCTAAATTCGGCTATGCCGAATCTTATATACCCTTCACCATGGTATTCTGAAGGAGATGAATACATCGTTGGAATCTACTACCTCATAGCTCTCCACAAACAAGCGGTATCCCCATTTATTTTTTCTTAAATGTCCAAAAATTTTAATCCAAAATAATATGTCATGTAAAATCTCAAATTTATATTTTTCCATATGTTTCAGCGCTTTTCTTGTCAAATTTGGCATTTTCTAGGCAAAAAAAAGTTGGCGACACTACTATTTATTTTTTATTTATATCATTCACAATAGTTGTGAAACGTATTTAACCTACGTATTTATCTTCACACTCTTATTAAACAAAGGGATTTTACTGGAAAAATTAGAGGTAGTCCTGGTTTTTTGCTAATATCTCAGCCATTTATTAACCGATCTGTCTGATTTTTAATAGCAAACAGAAATGGATCACATGTAACAGAAATAAAAAAGAATCAAGTCCTCATCATGTCTGGGTTCTTCGGAAAACCCATTTCAACACACAGACGGACAGACGGACAGACGGACAGACGGACAGACGGACAGACGGACATCGTTAAATCAACTTCGCTCTTCATATGGACCCAGAATATATATACTTTATAGGGTCTAAGATCAATATTGTAGAAATTACAAACGGAATGACAAACTTATATATACCCTTCCACCTTTGGTGAAGGGTATAATAAAAAAAAATTGGAAACACAATAGAGGTTACCAACGTTAACAGTTATATACTCAATTGTTTATAAATGTTTTTGTTACCAACAATAACTAAAACAACAACAAAGAAGTAAGTGGAAAAACTGTTAAAATAAACTGCATCTAATAGTAAAAAAACATACACTTAAAATAATTTTGTAGATAAAATTACACAGTGCAACAAGGTATTTTGGTCTTAATGTTTCTAACGGGAAATCTAAGCAAACCATCAGTTATGTAAAAGACCCATGTTGGAATCTATTTTGATGGCAACCACGGCAAGAAGACTCAAGAAAGGTTGATTATTTTATTAATATTATTTATTGGTCTTTTCATTTGTGAAGTGTTAAACCTTATCACTTATTGGTAAGGCGATTAAAATTTTGAGATAACAAATTTTTTTAAGGTAATGAAAAAAATATTATTTTTGGTGAATAGGTGAATAAAAAAAACAGACACATGACTTTCAATATCAGCTGCTTGAATATATGAGAACTGACTTTTATCGCTACATTACTTACAAATTATAAGGAAGTTGAGATTAGCCCTTCATTTTGCTCTTTTCTACCGGTGATTGTGTTCAATAGAACCTTGGTTTTATCGCCAAATTTAAATAAATACTTGAAAAAATGCGCTCGTTAGAAATCGAAAGCAACTGTTGAAATTATTCTTTCTTCCCGATTGAACGGATTGAAAGTTAAGGTTAAGCCTATTGCCTCCCTTAAATCCGATTAATGTCCATAATTTCAAGCAGTGCTTAGGTACTTACTGTGTAGGCGAACAAAAATCAATAGATATCTATGCACTGGTAGGTATCTATATATTGCTTGAAACTACGGACATAAGAGAAGCTAGAGAATTCTGCTGGCGAAAAATAGTTTTTTTTTTAATATCTGTCGTATATGTCTGTTAGCCTCGTAATATATTTTAAATAAAGTTTTTAACATTAAAAACAAGACAATAAACAAAGACGAGTGTTTTACTCTCTTTTTGTCATTAATAAATCGTTTGTAACGAACTCTGTCCATCGCTAAATTCTGCCCCAGCATACCATGAAAACTAACTGAATAAAATATCTGGAATTATTTCCCATATAGCTTTTTCCATTTCATTTGTGAGATAAATAAGATATTTTTACAATTAATAATATAATAGCCTTTTTTCACTGAGCTACATCTTATATCTATCATCAATTTGCAAAGATAATAACATCTTCCCATAAGAATTGTACAGAATTATACAGGCCAAAAATTCTACATCTTTCTACATCTACAAAATATGATCCTTTCTCATTTTGTTCCATCTTATATCTTTCGTTATTTTAAGTGTCATCACTAGAAAAAATTACAAAAACTCTATTTTCTTTGTGCCATCACTAGCAAACTGACATTGCAGAAAATAAACGAAAAAAAATTTATTCAACAAAGGAAAATGAGCGGCAGAAGTAAGAATTTCATACTTATGTCTACCAAAAATTCGTCTTCATAATTAATATTTCAATGTACTGCATTAAAAATCGGGTTTGTTCTTGCAAAGCAACAACTACTCCAATGATTAATGCTTTCTCTTAATCTATTTTTTATTTTTAACAAAAATTATGCGTCTTTTTCTTTTATTTTTTTTTTTGACAGCTGAACAAATAACAGATGAAAGATGTAGCCAATGTATACACATGTTTCACGTTTTCAACATCTTCCATGCGTTTCACAAGGATGTTGTTCAGTGTAAAAAGCCTATAAGATGTTAAAAATGTTAGCGAAAGTCGTACTTGCCCAGTAAATGTATTGCATGTGATTAATGACTATTTAATTGTTCTGTGTATTCTGCATGATTATAAAAATTAATTGATAACATAAATTTTGAAATTTTTCAATAGCCTCGAAGTAGTACCTTTTAAATATTTTTTTAAAGAGTAGCAACACAAGAAATTCTTCCAACTATTAATGTGTTACTTTCATCCGGAAGGGGATAGAGCAAAAAGAAAGAAATTTGGCAACACCATCATTGCGCGGGATGATAAAAATTGGCGGGAATGCTAAAAATTTTTAGTTCATAGCGCTGTTATGTTATTCTAATGCGGTGGTGTTAAAGTGCTATGGGAACACCCAAAGGGGACGTTACGATATGTATGATATGGGGATCGAAACCGCAACCTTCTGTGTAACAGTCCAACGCTCTAACTTTTACACCACAACGCCCAACAATAGCAGAGGACATTTATGACATAGTTTTGTATTGATGAAAAAAAAACAGAATATTTTACTAAAACGCAGAGATTCTTCTCTTCCATTTGTTACCCATATCAGCATCACAGAATGTGCAAGTTTACTAAAAGAAAAAAACAAGGGTTACTAAAAAAGGCCAGCCTTTGAAAATTTAAAGTCCTTTTAAAAGAACATCTGACATGATCTTGAAAATCTTAAAATGTACTTTTGATATTCCTTCCTTCACGTGTATATCGATTCTCCAGGGGCAAGAATGACCGTTGCACGGTTTATTTGCAATGTACAATATTCAACGAACATTTTTTCTAAAAGTAAGCCGAGGAACACGATAATAATTTCTGAATCAATAGACAAATCTGAGCTTTTTTAGACATTAAAATTTTTTTTGCCGGTTTTTAAAAATTTAATATTTTTAGATCTTTTAAAATAGTCAAAATTTCCAGCATTTTCTAAATTCCATTAAAATATGTCATCTGATATCGTACCAAATTTTTCCTAAGTGTACAACAAAAAAAAGTAGTAAAGTGATCAATGTTTTTTTTTTGTACATAGTGAACAACAACAAAATATTGTTACTAAAAAATACTTCCTTATGAGATGGATTTACAATCAATGAGTATGAGTATTCATCGTGGTTTTTCTATTTGTATGATTGTCTTATAATTTACAGGCAATGAAGTCAACTTCACAAAACACGGACAAAAAAGGGGACAGTAGAAGTAGTATAAAAAGGTAGATTGTTAAAATAGTGGGGACTACGTACAAATGCATGGTTTTACATGTTTCGTCGTTTGGATGGACGGATGGATGGATGGATAGTTAGATAGTATGGTAAATATTATTAGAAATTGTAGAGAAAAATAAGAAGAAGACGAAGAAAAAATTCTCAAGTAATCATTATTAAACCAAATAAAAGTCGCTTTTTATACGAATACAGAAAACCTGGATGAAGGGGTTAGGACAAAAAAATTTAAATTTTAAAATGTTTAAAATGTTTAATAAAATAAATGATTAAAATAAAAATTGTTAAATAATATAAATGATTATAATTATATTTCACATAAAAATTGTATTGGATTGTTGTAGTGTTAGCGCATTGGACTGTTACACAGCAGGTAGCAGGTTCGATACCCAGCAACAATGCAGAAAAATAATATGTATGAATTTTTCCATCCCTCATACATATTGCAAAATTCTACTTCGGTGATTTCACAGCACTAAACCCCACCGAAGTAAAACACTATAACTTAGAAGTTTCAATAATTTCGCCAACTACCCATCAGATGGCGGGCAACAACTGTTCTAAGATTTATCATCTCTCGCTATACAGTGTAACCATATTTGAAGCCCTTCATCTTTTACCACATTTTATTTCTCTTCTATCTTCTTTAAAAAGATAGCTGCATATTAATTAATAGAAAGAACTACCTGAGTGTTGCTTCTCTTAAAAAATATATTTTTTGTGATTTAATATTTATAAAGTTGGTAAAACTAAATATTTTATTAATTTAAAACCTTAAATCCATTCACAGGTCCAATTTAATTAATTTCTTAAGCCTAGAAAACTTTTAATTTAATTAAGCCTAAATAAAAATTAATAATTTTTGATATAAATGGTCCAAAATAATTTTTTTGTAATCAACTATATCCCAACCCCTTAAAACAGTTGTCGCTATCAGTGTTGTAGCAGAGCCAAGGTAATATTTGTTATACTCAATTCTATATATATATATATATATATATATATATATTTATTGTTAAAGTTGTATAGTAAAGTTTTTTTAGGTTAAAATCGAAATATCCAATATAACTTTTCTTCTGTATAATATAAAAAATGAAAAAAAAAACCTTCCTTTTCGGACGCATCTAAAGACAGTATGAATAGAAAAAATTCAACAAAACAAAAAGAAACTATCAATAGATTTTATGCTTTTTAATGCATGTCGTGTTATGTTTTGTTTGGGTTTAGTTTAGCTGTGTGGTGAAAGATACTACATTTAAACTGTCGTCAATGTTTGGCATTATGGTCTGTACTCAATTTGAGATCGTGTTGAAAGCAACGCTTTAAATTTTATGTATTATGATTTTTTTTATATTTATTTCAATATAGTTTTTCTTTTGTCTACACGGTGACTTCCTTCTTTCTTTCACAAAAATCAGTAAAAATTTGAAAGTAAATGAAAAAATATATATAAAAATGAAATTATTAGATTGTCGTAGGCAAATTGTTGTAGGTAATAGACATTGATTTTGATTTAATACATAAAAAGGTAATGAATTTAATTTATACATGAATTAATTTGATTGAATTTAAAGATAAAGTTATTTGAAAGAAGTTAGTTGTTGACATGAAAAAAGAAATTTGTCAAAGATTTTTTTAGTTCAAAATTTAATGCCACGAATAAGATGAATCCCTGCCAATCAGACTCCACCGATGAACCAGTACTAAGCCAAAGGGGTGGGAAATAGCAGCACCTGAAAGATCACTGAGGCCATGAAAGTATGATGGTTCCAGTGAAAGCATTTTACGGCACTGCCAGCGACGGAAACGAGCAGAGAAAGTGTTCGATGATTTCCTCCTCCTGCAGCTCCTACAGAAGTCGTGTAAAGTAACCCCAACATTTGGGTATGCGTTTCGATGAGATAGTGGTCCCTTATTACCGCCACCATATCCAAAATATAGCTCCTGAAATATCGTTTCGCTCCGAATCAAGAGCGGGCTAGATATGATTTACAATCACACCTGCTTCCTTAGGTTATGTAAGGGAATGAGATGCTGTACAATATACACTAGATCCAATGGTACGAAGACGAATCAATAAGTCGAACTTCCCTCGTAGTTATATGAAATGCAATACTGCTCCCATCAAGTACCATCTGTTAATAGACTACTGTCAAATTTTGAGCAAGTTCCGTCATTTACTTTGCGTTTAACAGCAGGATTTTTCGAGGTCCATAAAATGGGAATTTGTTTCGTCAATAACTTCATCGTTGGAGCTAAATCTCTTTCCACCGAGCCATTTCTTTAGGTTTGGAAATAGGAAATAGTCACTGGGGGCTGAATCCGGAGAATAAGGCGGATGTGAGGGCAATTCGTAGTCTACTTCATGGAGTTTTGCCATGGAAACTAAGCTGTCACACGATTCGGTTGGTGGTCGATTGTGAGCGGAAAGCTTTCTCATACCCAAGTGATCGTTCAAAATTGAAACCACTGAGCCATGTGAGATGCCTATGTCTTTCACAATCTATCTCACATTTAATCTCCCATCGGCCATCACCATATCGTGATTTTTTCAATTGTTTTGAGTGTAGAGACCTCAACTGGGCGTCCAGAACGTTCGGCATCTTCCGTGCCTGTAAGGCCACAACGAAATCCAGTAAACCACTTTTTTACCATTGAAATCGATGGTGCAGAGTCCCTATAGTATTTATCAAGCTTTTCCTTGGTTTGATTGACGGTTTTTTCGCAAAAAATAATGTTTAATGAGCTCTCGAAATTCACTTTTTCCATTTTTAAAAAAAGCCACGAGGTTGTATGTTTTGAACAGCTGTTAAACGCAAAGTAAATGATGGAAATTGCTCAAAATTTGAAAATAGTCTAGTAAAAGGTGATAATTGATGGGCGCAGTTTTGCATTTCATATAACTACGAGGGAGGTTCATAAAGTCACGGACTTATTGATCCGCCCTGGTATAGTGTGTAATACACGCGAAATGCTCACAGAAACCATTTTCTATCCAATTTTCCAATGTTTAAGATAGATAACCGTAATGCTAGTCACCAAAATATGACCCCACAAAAGAATTGGGCAAACTATCCATCGAACGATTCTGGGTCCCAGACCCCAGCGACCTCCTTTTCGTTCTTTTCTGGACGTTGTGCTTAAAAACCAGTTTCTTATACAGAATTACTACGAGATACTTCGCTCTGTCAGAAAGTTGGTTTTTCACAGCGTCCACAGTAACAGGCGTAAAAACAGCATCGTTATGCCCTCTGTGAAAGATTACAAGCTCTATTTTGTTAGGATTCATTCCAAGTCCATAGGCCTTTTCTCAGACAGGCAACTTCCTTTCACCACTCCACGTCATTTGTATAGGCCGCCGTATCCCTACCACCCACCCCAAAGAGAGAAGTACAGGATTAAGAGGATGATTCAGTTTTGTTGCTGGCAAATCATTGACCCCTTTCAAAGAAAGATTTATTCAATAAAATTGTAATAGCGGTAACATAAAATGAATGAGAATGCGAAAGAATCTCTAAGTTTTCTATTCAAATTTGTGTTTTAATACAATTTCATAATATCGTAGGGTAAATAAAAAATTTTACTTCCATTTGTTTACTGGATAATTTGTATTAATTTTTACTGAATGGCATTCGTTTGCACAAATACTCGGAAAGAACAATTACAGAATGAAGTGACAGTTCGATGTTGAGATTTTGCATATTTGTACTGGAAAAATTTTTGCTAACAAGAATTTTCAAGAAGAAAAAACATATGATTAATTTTTGTAAATAGAAATAAAAATATTTTACAACTACTGTCAGCTTCAAAAGAAGTTGTACACGTTGTTCCTCTATGTTTGCAGTTAAATTATACTCTTTTGCAATTCCCTTTTGTTTTACATTTTTTGTTTTTTTAATAATATATTTTCTCCTCTCTTAATGTACATAATAAAAACAACAACAATATTACAATAACAAAAATTCATAGAACAAAAACAAAAACATCTTCATATTAATAGCGTCAAAAGAAATTGTACAACACGTGCACCAAATATTTTAAAGAATTTTAAAGGTAAAAAATTACCGTTATTTTTAGTGATTTGACTTTTTATCATGTTGTAGGCAATATTAACTAATTATAATAATTATTAATTGACTTGATGTCGTGAGGATCAGTTCAAATCTGAAGATTTTTGAGTAACGAAATTTATTTTCAAAATGGGTAAACAAACCTCCCTGGATGTTCGCGAACTTGTGCTAAAATATTATAAAAAAGGAAAAACATTGCGTGAAATTGGTTTGATGATTGATAGAAGCCATAATACTGTAAAACATATAATTGATAATTACAAAAAGTTCGAAAATTTACAAAATCGTCCCAAATCTGGAAGACCCCGTAAACTAAATGCGACTCAAATACGATCCATTGTGCGACGAGTTAAGCAAAATCCAACTGAAAGTGCTGTTAAAATATCCGAGAACATTTCAGAATGCTCAGGTGTTAACGTTAGCTCCAGTACTATACGTAGAGCACTACATGCAAATGGACTACGTGGACGAGTTCCAAGAAGCAAACCTTTCATATCAAAAATCAATCAACAGCGACGTCTGAATTTTGCTAAAAAGTATCAAAATAAACCAAATTCATTCTGGAATAATGTGGTCTTTACTGACGAGAGCAAATTTGAAATTTTTGGTAAGAAAACACCAACTAAAATTTGGAGATGCAAAAATTCAGCATTTGCCCAACAAAATGTAATATCTACCGTCAAGCATGGTGGTGGTTCGGTCATGGTATGGGGGTGTATGGCAGCCAGTGGTGTAGGTAACTTGGTTTTCAGATTACCTCACCATTTTGAAAGATAATTTGCAACCTAGCGTCGAAAAATTGGGCTTGGATCAAACTTGGGTCTTTCAACAAGACAATGATCCTAAGCACACTGCTAAAATAGTAAAGGAATGGCTGCTATATCATACCCCAAAACAGCTGGATCATCCCGCCCAGTCACCCGACCTTAACCCTATCGAGCATTTGTGGGAGCATCTGGACCGTCAAATTAGAAAAAGAACGATTACCAGCAAAGACTCTCTAAAATCAGTGATAATGGAGGAATGGCAAAAAATCTCTTCCGATGTAACCCGAAACCTAGTGGAATCGATGCCCAGAAGATTGCAGGCTGTAATCAACGCAAATGAAAAGCAAACAAAATACTAACCTCTTTAAAATTCTTTGAAATAATTTTTTTATACTTACTGTACAATTTCTTTTGACGCTGTGAATTTGAAGTATTTTAAGTTGTTGTTCTATAATTTTTTTTATTGTTAAATTTTTGTTTTTTTTTATAAAATGAAAGAATATACAATATATTTTTCAAAAAACATAATATGTTGAATAAAATGATAAAGCAAACTAGTAAAATAAAGACAAAAACATAACATATTAACGTGTACAATTTCTTTTGACGCTGACAGTACGTAATTGTATGCAAATCAATAAATATTGTAAAATTAATTATCGAAGAGATAAGAAAACCTTCCAAAATGTTTCTGCTTAATATTTTACATCAAATATCCTCTTTTACCACCTCTTTACTACCAGTTATAATATATTTCAGAATTTGGTGTTACATCAGCTGTTTAACAAACTTGTAAATTTTCCGTTCGCGTAAGCTTGTTACTGAGTAATTCTTAATCTAAAGGTTTTCTCTAGAAATTTTCTTTTAAAATTTTAAGAGTTTTATAGGAAAAAGTAATCTGAAAACGCCCCTGGTATAGTCTGAAATATATTTCTTATAACAAATGTTTTCAGAATCTTTAAGCTTCTCTACAGAACTATATAAATACATTTTCCTACATATCAAATATTAGTGACTATAGTCCAAATTATATTTTGTTTCCCTGTTATAAAAACAAAATTTGTATGAACATTTCTCTTGTACAATGTTTTTTTTTATTTATTTGTTTAGAGTTTTACAAAATTTAACCTAATTATGTTCAATTTTTGTTATTGTACATTTTCATGTAATTACCAATCTCGGCTCTGGCATATGAATCAACCGAATGAACATACAATTTTTTGTTTGTTGCAGGTAAAACTACAAAAAAAAAAAAACTTTCACCAACATTTGTTGCAATGACATACTCTCCTAACTAAACTGCAACAATTGCAGCACAAGCAGCAAAACAAAAAATAACACTGAGCTCTAAAATAGCTACTAACAACAATCCAACCAACAATCAGCCATAAAATAGCGATGCAAAATCATCAACATTATAGTTACAGACTGAATGTACGGATTTCTATTTGGGCAATAGAGTTTTAGCAGAGCATGCGCATAATTGGCTATAAATTATGGTTAATTGTTAAACGAATTAAAAAAAAAACGAAAGCAAGAAACAACAACTAACAAACTTAAATCGCGAAAAATTATACAAATAAAAATGTTAGTTTAATTTTTTCATGTTGAACAATCTCCTGTGTAGTTTAAAAATGATTTTGTTCGGCTAATCATTTGAACAGATGGATGAGGGAGCAATCAAATTAAGATTGTTTTTTTTAAATAAAGCGTTTAGATTGTCTTTAAAAGCTTGGAATATGATAAATGACAAATGCAATAAAAACTTTGACAATCATGAAAGCGAGAATAAAATAATTTTAAAAAGTACTTTACATAGAAAACAGATAGGAGGCGACAATCGTTTTTTTTTTTGCGTATCAAATGGTTCGCCTGCTGTATGTGCATTTTGTTTATTTTTTAAGGCAGTTAAAATTCAATAGTCATAGTACTATTTCTATTGGTGTATTGATAAATGTAGGTGGCTTTAAACAAACTGTTAAATGAGAATTAAAATCTGTGGTCACAAATTCTTTTTCTTGATACAAAATTAAAACATATGTAGTCCTATATTTCTTATCACAAAAACGATTTATTCATTACCATGTGTTTTTGTTTTCGTAAAATATTCTTACTGTATGTATATCTACATACTATTTGGTAAATATTCATTAAATTAATTATTTGTTTTCTTTTAATTATTTAAAAATTAACCACAAATTTATTTATCATTTTGGTTTGTAGTTTTTCTTATCAGTGTTAATGCTTGAAAATAGAATAAAACATGTTTTATATTATTTATCTTTAATTTTTTTTGTTCGGTTTTTAACCACAAACTAACGAAAAAAAAACAATACAAAACCCAATAGATAGTCATTGTTGCTTTAATACAGATATCTGGAATAAACATGCAAACGACTACCAACTACACTTTTCACGCTGATAAGAATAGTGACAACACTGAAGAAGAAGATATAAATTTTATCACTAACTACAATTGTTATAGTACAGTAAAACTTGTTTAAGACGAACTCGAATAAGATGAACTCTTTGTTCACACGAGCTAATTTAAAAATTCCAACATTTTCGTAACACATTTCACATAAATAACATCCCAGCAAAAATAAATGGAAGTGATTCTTAAGGAATTAATTTTTCATTGATTATCAAGTATCTTTTAGTTCTGATTTTCAGTTCTTTTTCACTACTTTTAAAAATGTGATTTTTAATAAAATTTAATACTTTTCAAATCTATGGCGTTAACTTATTCAACAACCAAAGTTAAACATTAATCATAGATATTTCTTTATAAATTTGACATAAGTGATTTGTTTCAGTCTTTATCTTACAATTTACCAGATTTTAAATTCTTAAAATCGTAGCTATTATTGCTACAGCCAGAGAAAAGATTGGTTGCAATTCGTTTAAAAGCATTAACATTTATTTGTAAGAATTTTATTTTTTTTTTTTTTGAATCACCTAAAATCCATTAATACAGCAAAAAATGTTGTATTGGGAATTAAAAGAAGGGAAAAGAAAATAAAAATTAATCCTATTATTCAATAACACAGTACAACAGCCAATCTGGGGGGTGAGAAATTCCAAGTCAGGGTGATGGTACTAGGTCAGTATAGTAAAACCCTCAAAGGGTTTGGCGTTCGTATGTGTCAGTTTATTTTTATGACCTTTTAAATTTTTTCCTTATCTTGATGTTTTTCGCTTAGTTGTAACATTTTGGCAAAAACGTTGTTTAACATAACTCGAGAACCACTTGTCCGATTTTGATAAAACAAATTTAGAAAAATTAAGAATTACAATTTCTCTAATCTGTTTCTATACCGTTTTCCTATGTGTGCAACACTTTCGAAGTTAAAAATGAATGTATGAAGGGAAAAAAGTATTTTTTGCCTAAAAATTTAAATATTTTTTTTTAAAAATTCATAAAAAATCCAAAATGGAAAAAAGTGCCAAAACGAATTACTTTCGCGTAAAGTCACATAACTCATGAGCAAAAAAAGGCATAGATCATGAAAATCGATGCACGCGTTTCTCATTTATTCACAATTAGGTAAATGTATGAATTTCAAAAATTTGCTCCAGATATGCACAACATTATTTGGAGAAAACATTGACACAAAGTGATTTTTCTCCAGTTTTTTAAAAGTTAACAAAACTGAACAAAATATGGAACTGTGCAAGCCAGATATAAATAGCTTTTGCTACTGCTGTGGCCAATATGTCTCAACACATAAAAAAAGGGGAAATTTCAGTACTGATTTTGTTCAAACATACGAGATGTACTTCAACCAAAATGTTATAGTGAACGAAAATTGGGTACCAAATATAGTGTGTAAAAGCTGCTACAACCGTCTAATGGATTGGAAAAATAGAAGACGTGAAAGTATGCCATTCGGTATCCCAATGACTTGGACTAATCCTGGCGAAGGTCACAATCCATTGAATTGCTATGCATGTGCGAATAAAGGAGCCGCAAAAAGGATAAGAAAATCGTATAATTACGTTGGTGTTGCAAGTGCCGCAACACCATTGCCTCATTCGGGCCACATTTCTGTGTCAAAAACTTCTAGCCCAGATATTTTCTCTTCTACGACTGCTCCGACATATCATGCACGTGATGATCCCCCATATGAGCCATCAGTATCCAATGAGCCAATTTTAATAAATCAAAAAAAAGCTTGATTCAATTGTTGCCAAGTTGGTATTAACACAGCATAAATCGGAAGAGCTGGCTTCCATTTTGAAATCAAACAATTTGTTGGCACCCGGTGTGAAAATCACAGCTTATCGAAGTCGTCAGGCAACACTCCAAAGTTTATTCCTTGTGAATGATGAAAAAACTTCTGCATATTGCCCGGATGTAGGAAAATTGATGGACGCAATGGAAATAAAATATGAAGCAGATGACTGGAGATTATTTATTGACAGTTCAAAACTCAGCTTGAAGGCGGTTTAACTGCATAAGACCAATAAAAAACCTTCAGTTCCAATCGCCTATAGTACAGAAACGAAAGAAACATATGATGCACTGGAAAATATTTTAAAAATGGTTAACTACATATGTGGCGCATATGCTGCGATTTAAAAGTTGTAGCAATGCTTTGCGGTCTTCAAAGCGGCTATATAAAATATATGTGCTTTTTGTGCGAATGGGACACACGATTTTCCGGTGACCAATATGCATGCCACGGATGGAAACTCAGAGAGCACAGCAGGTTACAAACGGCCAATATTATTCGTGAGCCTCTAGTGCCGAAGGAGAAGATATTGCTGCCTCCACTGCATATTAAACTTGGAATTGTTAAGAATTTTATCAAAACTGTCGTCAAAAGAGATGAAGTTTTCTTGTGTTTGAAACTAATTTACCCGAGACTCAGCGAAAGTAAAATTAAAGAAGGTAAGTTATAATATCACATTAATTTCTCATGATTTTCCATCTTAACAAATTAATTTTTTCCAATCAGGCGTAGTAAATGGTCCAGATATACGAAAGCTGATTAAAAGTGACGCATTCAACAATATTTTTATTGACGCTGAATTGAATGCATGGCAGGCAATCAAAGAAGTAATAGAAAGCTTGTTGGGAAAGCATCGTTCTAACAACTACGATGTTTCTGTCGCAAGGATGTTAAGAGCATTCTCGGAAATTGGTGTCCACATGTCCTTGAAAATCCATTATTTACATCATCATCTGGACTAATTCAGCAAACAATTGGCTACCGAATCTGATGAACAAGGTGAACGCTATCATCAAGTTGCTATGCTATGCCATTTGAAATGAGGTAATACTGATTTTTTATTTTTTCAAACTCATTTTAATAAAACAAAAACTTACAGATATTGAGGCAAAAAGTCGCCGAGTGCAATAATTGCGGAAATTTGCTGGTGGAGTAAGCTTTTGTGGCAAGACAAGGATGATCTTGATGATAAAGAATTTTCAGGAGATGCAGAAGGGCCAACAGTGGAGTCACACATTGACATTATGTGTGGTTCAGAAACTGATGATAGCGATGAATGCGATGCCACTAGTCCCGAACAACCACCATCGAAAAAGTCTAGGCAATATTTATTAAAATAAATAAAAATAAATAAATAAAATAAAAATAAAAAATTATAAAAATGTTTACTTAATTTTTTTAGTAGTTTATGGCCAGAAGTCTGGAGTTATTGGGGATAATTTATAAAGAAGGCGATAAATGACACTTTTTTTGAATAAAAACAAATATCAATATTCTTGTCAAAATGGGATACCTTCATTTAATTGTAAATAAAAGCAGAACGCGTTAATAGATTTCTATGATCTATGTCGCATTTTGTTTATAGGTTATGTGACTTTACATGAAATTAATAACACTTGATCCTTTTTTCGGTTTTGGATTTTTTATGAATTTAAAAAAAAAAAAAATTAATTTTTAGGCAAAAAAATATTTTTTTTTCTCCACAAATTTATTTTTACCGGCAAAACTGTTGATTATAAAGAAAAACGTTGTATGAACGGATTAAAGAAATTGTAATTCTAAATTTTTTTGAGTTTGTTTTAGCAAAATCGGACAAGTGGTTCTCGAGTTATGTTAAACTACGTTTTTGCCGAAATGTTACAACTAAGCGAAAAAACATCAAGATAAGGAAAAAATTTAAAAGGTCATAAAAAAAAAACTGACACATACGAACGCCAAACCCTTTGAGGGTTTTACTATACTGACCTAGTACCATCACCCTGACTTGGAATTTCTCACCCCCCAGAAATGTTCCATAGTGTAATTAGTGTTGCTAATAATCTTTTAAAATAAAATTCATTTAGTATTTGTGTGCGTTGGAAGCAGCCATTTATTTAGTGAGTGTTCGTAAAATTAGTACAATCTATCAAATTTATTAATAAATTGTCGATATTCGCAAGTGGTAACTACAAATATATTATTAAATTAGGAATTAAGTTGAACCAACCGAATTGTGAATTGTATTGATTATAGACGCCACTAAAGATAGGTATTTGTAAACGAATTTCCTGCTGTATTTATTTTCCAAAAAAATTATTTAAATTCGAAATTAGTCAATATAACTTAGGCTATAATTTCCGAGTTCAAATCCCGGTAAAGGCAAACATTTAAAAAAAAATATTTTTTTTTAATTAAAATAATATATTCTAATGTTTAAATAACAAATATATCAAAGAAAATTTAATTGAATTGTGGTGCAGTAAGCAAGGGTGTAAACTATGAATCGGAATGCCCAGGTTTGATACCGGAAAAATCTTAAAATAAGTTTTTTTTTTAAATAAAATTTTGTGGAACGTAATAATATTTCTATGGAATATAAATATTAAATTAGACAACTGAATATAAGCTTTCACAACTAAAAATATTATTTAATATAAAAAAGAATTCGATTGGCAACAAATTCGGCGGCCACAACTCATACTGTTTTCTGGGTGTACAAGTAAAAATGTATTGTACTAAATATTGCAAGAATTTTATAAATAAGGCGCTATTACTGAATGTCCCATTATAATTTCACCAACAATGAGGCTAAAGCCCGGTTACTGATGTCCTTTTAAAATCTATATTAGAAATTCAAAATTTATTTGGGAACGTCAAAAGATCTCGTTTTGACTCCTGAATGGGGAGGGGGTAGAAAAATATTTATTTGTGTGTTTGCCATTAACTATTTAACCAAATTTAGATCGGATTACAATCAAACAGTATTTGTTACGGAAGATACATATTTGAGATATTTTACTACTTGACATTTTTTAACTATTGGCCACCATACGTATGAGTAACAAATAATTATTTAATATTCATCATACGTACACATCTAACCAGATAACTAGAGAAAAAATATTGTTTATTATTTAAAAAGTACTAAATGGATAACACTACATAATGGAGCCAAATTATAAAATATTTTCTTAGACAAGGGCTATCGTAGGACATCCTTTAGAGAAAGGCGAAGGCCAAAAGAAACTTTTGTTGTTTGTTTCAAAACGTACTAAGAATTTGAAAGAGTTTTCATTGGGAATCAATCATACCTATAATCTGTTGGTTTGTTTCATTTTTAAAACTTCGGTGTAAAAAGTTTTTTCTTTTTTCCGATGGGTCTCAAATTTATTAAGTTCTTAGTATCAATTGATAATTGATTTCAAAGTCTTTTTTATTTGTTTTTTTAATATCATGACTATTTTATAAGTAATAGAAAAATTGAAACTACTTACGTAAGATGTGCATGGACATTTTTTATTAGTTAGCCATCTTGAATTACGACTGCAAAAAAAAAAATAAATAATATAATTTATTAGAATTTGAATTAAATAAAATAGATTTATACACCTAAAAACTTAACACATATTTTTATACACCTAAAGGAATATTTACGCCAATTCCTTTGTAAGAATTAATTCCTTTGTCTGATAAAAACGGGTAATAAATCAGTACACTGCTGAAAATTTAATTTAGCCCTGGTTTAGGTATCAAAATTCAAACATTTATTTTTAACTGAATAATCCTTTGTTTTTACTGATTTCTCAGTTGTTTAAACAACATTTAAAAACAAATAACTAAATTCATTTGATTTAAATGAAAAGTAAGTAGATTTAATTTAAGTGAAATTTAATATTTTGTAACTTACATTTTCTGTTATTTTTACATACACACTACGAAGCGGGTCAATAAGTCCGTGACTTTTTTAATTTTTCTTAACTGAAAGGGCATATGTCATATATTGAGCAAGCTGCGTCATTTAGTTTGCATTTACATGATTTGAGGAGAAAATGCAAAAAAGTGAATTTCGTGTGCTCATTAAGCATTTTGCGGAAAAAACCATCACGCAAACCAAGGCTAAGCTTGATAAATAAAATTTCAATGGTAAGAAAGTGGTTTACTGGATTTTGTTGTGGCCGTGGAAGCACAGAAGATGCCGAACAATCTGGACGCCCAGTTGAGGTCTCTACTCCCGAACCAATTAAAAATTTATTGAAAGTGCGAGAGGTTGTGGAAGCCAGAGGTATCTCGCATCACTTGCGTATAAGAAAGCTGGGTGCCGCGTTTGCCGAATTGCTTTCTCGTCTGCCATATTCTCCGGATTCAGCCCCGAGTGTCTATTTTTTGTTTCCAAACCTGAAGAAATGGCTGGGCGATAAGAAATTTGATTCCAACGATGAAATCATCTCACAAGCAAACACCTATTTTTATGACCTACAAATCTTATTTTTTGGAAGGGATAACAAAATTTAAGAAACATTTGAAAATGTGTATTGAGCTCAAAGGAGACTATGTTGAAAAATAAAATTATTTTTTATCCAAAAACCTGTGTTTCATTCAAAAAGACACAGACTTATTGACCCGACCTCGTATGGAAATCCAAGTGAGCTAAGCGGTAATAGACTTCCAAAATATGAATCAGATCTGGGTAATATTCAGAAAAATATTTCTCTTAAGTTTAGCAAGTTTTTTATTAGCAGTTAAGCCGGAAAACGATTTACTTTACTGCTACGTTAACTTTTTTTTTTTACAATTTCTACTAATTAAATTAAAACGAAAAATTGCAAGATTTTTAAATGAATTAATAAAACATAAATTAAATCATAAAATATTCTAAGAAATTCTTTAATAAAAAGAAGCGTCATAATAAAGCAAATAAAAATGCCACCATGAATGTTGGTTAGTTACCAGTAATGGGAAAAAAATATTGTGGTTCGACATACAACAAAATTGAAAACTCAAGGGATAAAAAAATTAATGAAAAAAAGACTGTTTAAAAATAATAAATTCTTACAAAATGAATCAAAAAAGTATTCATATATAACGAATTAACAAAAAAAACTTTCTCACACTCAACAAGCGGCAGCAGTGAAAAAATTCAGATCAATGCCTTAAACAATATAAAATGAATCAGAGAACCAGATACCAAAATGAAAAACGAAAAAAAATAAGGAAAAAAAATCAAATGCAAAATAGCCAGAGAAAAAGGTTTTAATAAAAACAAAATACACAAAAAAAAAGAAGAAATGATGACAAGAATTTAAACAAAAGAATATAATGGAAAAGAAATCGATCGATATAAACACTTGCTACAAGACAGACAAACTGAAATTTAAATGAATTTATTGTGTAATAAAAATGGTTGTATTAACAAGTGTAATAAGTTACACAGGAAAAAGACAATTGTTCGTATCTTCATTTACTTTATTTTTCCACAAAAGTTGTTAGGGTCATAACACCAATCGAAATGCAGGTGATGTAAGAGGCGGCACTCGCGGCCGAACGCCTCTTATCTCTTGGCGAGCTATATTTAGGCGATTTCAGAGCAGGTCATCAGTGTATACTGCGCACGTTGTCCGGATACACACACTCATCTGACATGCCCGACCGCATACCGGAGACGGAAATTGTCGGAAACTGCGAGATTATGATCCCTGATAGGGGAGAATGGTCGAGCGGAACTCTGGAGCAGATGCCCGTGGGGATCTGTTGCTACACAGACGGATCTAAGTTGAGGAATAAAACGGGTATGGGGGTCTATATTGAGAGCCCGGAAACCGAGATATCCTACCGTCTTCCTGATCACAACACCAGCTTCCAAGCGCAAGTCCGTGCTATTACGGAGTGGTGGGATTGATTGAATCGAATATGGGGCGAGTAGACGCTAACATATTAACCGATAGCCAAAAGGCAATTAGGGATAGTAGGGTTAAGTCCACAACCTTACAGGATCCATATTATATGGATATCGCCACTCGGCGATAGCTGGAAACGAAAGGGCCAATACACTAGCCATCGGCGGAAGAGAACTCGAGGCAGTTAACTTGGTGACCACAAAACCGTTTGAGACAACGAAAGCGGAATTAAAGGCGTGGGCCAGAGAAACCACCACGGCCTGTTGGAACAATGGCACGGTGGCCAGGACCACTAAGATTTTGTGGAGTAACCCAGACGGGAAGAGGACTAGAGGCCTTCGAAGTCAGTATGATGGTACGTATCCTGACTGGTCATGCAGGATTACGGGGACAACTGTACCGGATTGGACGGGCAGATTCTGACGAGTGTAGAGCGTGTGGCGAGGGGGGCGAGACGCTGGAGCACTTTTTATGCCACTGTCAGACATTTCCAGAATTAAGATCCAGGCACCTCGGGAGCGATGTTATATCGGACATAGAATCCCTGAGAAACGTCGACTGGGAAACCAGGTTTCTGAATACCGGACGTTAACAATGAATCTTCATGTTCTTAAGGAGTGCACAACAGGCCCAGCAGAGGTCTCGGTGTATATCGTAACGATATGAGGTTGTATTTCGATGCTTCATCCTCCTTTCGACCTAAACCAAACCTGGAAATTACGATTTATAATAACACCCGGTAAGAATGCACTTTTTCATTTTAAAATAAAAACACGTATTTTTGAGATAGTTGTGATTTTTTATTGGATTGTAAAGAAGATATGTTCCGATTAAGTATGAAATAAAATATCCGTCAAATGGCCCCACGGCTGTGGTGGCAGGCCATTACTCTTTGTTTAGGTCTTTTGTCAAAATTCGCTGCGTTGTGCTTGAGAACGATGCCGAATAGATGTTTTCGTGTTTTCGGCCTCACTCTGGTTAACAGCAGCAATGTTTTCAAGGGACCGACGGGTACGTTGACGCACAGGAGTCATACTATTTATTTAAATTTCTAGACACTTTTCGAATGGTTGACACATTAGATACACTTTCTCGACTGACAATTCTTCGAAATTTCCAAAGTTCTTTGGTAAAGCGCTCCATTTTTAATAATCAGAGTTGCCACTTTCACTAAAAAATTACACTAAATTTGAAAAGTGCGCTGTTACTGAGACACCTTGTATATATTATATCTTCTTTAGTGAATCGTCCTTTAAAAGTAAAATTTTATGGAATTTTGGCAACAATTTTTGACAAAACTATAAAAACTCGACATCGGTGATCAAGAATCTGTATTAATATGACTTTTGACAATATTATTTGAAAAGCAACATTTTCTGCCGAATTTTAAAGAATTGATTCTTTTAATATCTGTTTATGTAGGTACAACAGTAACACCAAAAGGAACAACGGCTTATACTTTATTTCATTTTTGATGAAATATTGAGACACATGTACAGACAAATACAGATGCATAAGCAAAAAAAAACAACAACACTTACTGTACTTCCCAGCAAATTAAAATACTTCTTCTCTGGAAGCATAAAAATACCAAAAAGAATTAATACAACAAAATTTTTGGTAAAATTATAAAACATTTTACAAAATTTTGCATTGTTTTGACAAAAAATATTTTTATGTATGAATTATTTTGAGTGTAGAAAGTGTCGTGAAGGGCAGCCTTACCAATAGAGCTTAGATAAAAATGGCATACGTACATAACATTTCTCCAACAATCCCTATATTTAATACTTCTCTGTTATTTTTTCGGAAATTCTTAAGTTAAAAAAAAAAACTATTTTTTATTACATTCGGAATCAAACAAAAAACCGCTAAAATACACATAAATTTAAAAGAGAGTTTACTAATATTTATGTGAAATTGACAGATCGTATAAAGACATTTCTGAATTTGTAAAAACTTTAATATTCTGAATTAACGAATTTTCTGTTTTAATAGACAAGGTTTGAACAATTGAGCAACCAAAATGTCTAAGAATAGCAAGATTTTTAAAAAATTTGCAAAAACTGTGATGACAGAAAATAAAATTTTGTACAACATTTGAAGTTTAGTTGTGTATACCATCACTAGAGGGCGCGATAACAGCAACTGCTTATTGGAAAACCAATAAATCCTACCAAATTTCTTCAAAAAATTCCCACGTTGGTTGGGGTGGGTTGGACAAGAACTGAGGCGTTCAGAGTCAACAAATTGTGCTATAAAAATTAGAGAACAGAGAAGAAGTAAGGATCCCTAGCCTAGAATTTCCCAGTCTTTCTTATAAACCTGAAGAAATAAGGCAGGGGTACTTTTTGAGCAGACTCCATAAATAAGATAGTATTACAAAAAATGGATTTTAGAGAAAGCTGGAGATTAACAGACAAAATGTTTCGTCGTGTCCTCTCCCTCAATTAGCTCTACTTAAAGTGAGTAGGCATCGCGCCACATTCTCATCTGAGGGTCAATTCTCGTTCTGTGAAACGGTGAAATGAAAAGTTTTTTCACGTTTTCATAGTTTCATTCGCGTTCTGTGAAAAAATGTAAAGAAATATCAAAACGTTTTCATATGAAAAAAAGTGGAACGAAACAAGATTTTTTCACGATTGCACAGCACTGGCGATTCTTGTTTTGTGTAACAGTGCAAACAACTGTCAAAATATTTTCATATCAAAAAATTGTTTACACAGACTATTTATAAGTGAAATAAACATGGAGAAGATTGTAAGAGGAAAGCGTGCCAGCGAAAGCCAAAAGGAGTATTTAATTAATTATTAAGAAAAGCATGTGGACATTGCCAACCATAAGTAAGTAGCTTAATAACCATAATCACACTTTTATTAATCCCATATAACTGTAACTGCAGATGGTGCCAAATTTAGAGACGAAAAGTGTAAAGAATTAGCGGCGAGCCTTAACAGTTTTAGTGGGACCCAAAAGGACAGTGCAAAATGGCAAAAGTATGGCATATTTATTTATAGTTTATTTATATTCTTTATGAAATTTTTTTTCTTTAAGTAATATTAGACTTCATACGCGCACCAAATATAGTTCACTTTAAGTAAGCCGATAAAAATCCATGAAGTGCTTGTCGGTTGTCATCTCGAATGGATTGTGGTCAGCACGAAGTATGCGTCTCAGCACTCTCAAAAAATTTCTATAAATTATTAAATTATTTACTGCAATCAAATGCTTGTAACATCATTGTCTTACCTTTGTTCATCCGGAATTCTTTGAGTAATATCCAATAATACAATTAATCCAGATATTTTTATATAATTATTTTAAATAAATTTTACGAACTTAATTCACTTTTGTTTACGTTTTTCTCTGTTTTGACATTTTCTTTAAATTCTGGATAACACAGTTACAAAAATTTCATGGGTACAGTGCGAATGAAACATTTTTTTCATAATACATACGAGAATCGCAATTTATGTATTTGTGAAAAGTTCGAGTGAAAAGTGCTTATGAAAACGAAAATGAAAAGTTTTTTTTTTACTTCACATTATCACAGAACGAGAATTGACCCTCTGGTTTGCCTACAAAACCTACAACCTCTCCTTGAAAATAAATTTCATACATAAGCCAATCCAACATCATCCAATTCACTGCGGTTCCGGATTCATGGAAGTCGAAACCCATCCAGTGTTTTTCAGCGAGTTGACCATTTCAATGTCCGGAATACCCACATGACTCGGTAACCATAGAAGACAGACCCTGTTTTCCATAGAAACCTCGCTCTGCATGCGTCTGAACTCCTGAATACTCTTGGATGAAGTGAGCGAAGATTCAAATGCTTACATCGTAGCTCGACAGTCACTACAGATACTGATATTCCTGTACTTCCATCTATTATAGATAATCCAAATCGCCACATAGAAAATAGCATAAATCTCAGTCAGAAAAACTGTTCTCATTCTGCATATGGCATAAGAGATTCAATAGATCGATAAGTGGTATAAAATGCCTGAAGTTGGCTAAAAACCTTCGATGGTGAAGTTAAATTAATGCTAAAATTGTAGCTTTTGAAAATATCCCTATTTTGATCCAATGGCAAACAGTTTTTAATGACAGCTTGCAGAAATAATATACAAGGTGTCTCAAAATGTATCAGCCTATCGGATGCTATAACTTTTACAAATGACGGCAATTGTTTTTGTTTTAATGTTTGTTAAGTACACATGTACGGAATACATGTCGACTAGACATGGGACGCTATAATTCTCAAGGCCGCGGAAGACTTGTGCCTATTTTAAAGTGGACGATTTTTTGTCCAAATTTAACACGACCGATGAGGGCCATGATCAACGAATTTGTATTACTGCAAATTGATGAATTTGGACTGGAAGAGATGTGGTTTCAACAGGACGATGCAACTGCACACAAAGCTCTCGAGATAATGGACATTTTGAAGGATGCGTTTCTTGGTCTCCTAATGGGCAATTTACAGTCGCCAGCATGATCACACTATTTAACCCCTCCAGACTTTTTCTTTGGGCTTTTTTGAAACCATGGGTCTATATGGGCAAGCACAGACTCTGGAAGCTCCCAAAGGGTGCGAGAACTTATCGCTCGAAGTTCACACCAGAATGATAGAAAATGCGGTAAAAACTTCATTAAATTTTATTTTTAGATTTCTGTGAAAAGAGAAATAATAATCATTTATATACATCGCTGTTTAAGATTCACAGTGAAGCGTTATTTCTATTGAAAAAGGAATTGGACTTAAAAAGTTAAATAACTTAATAACAACCGATTTCCATATGTGTAATTTGTTTTTTTTTTTTTAATTTAGTTGAACTACTTTTCAAATATAACATAAATCAAATGAGCAGCTCTATTGACCACGGCAAAGTGTGCCCTTCTTCTGCATTTTCATACATAACTATTTCGAGCATCTTTGGCAGTATAGCGGGGGTTAGATATGGAGATCTGGGTGAGTCAATGTCGTCTTTTTATGGACATTTTTGATATGCAGTGTGGCATGGTGCATCATCTTGTTGAAACCTGTAACCATACAGACCTTTTTCACTCAATTTCGGGCAGTCATAACGAGTCAACATCCACCAATAGCGTTTCCCTTTGACACTTTCGCCTGTTCTGAAAAAGACCCAAGCAGTCAGATTTTGGTATTCCGTGCATCTCGTGTGGAATCCCTTTTCCCCGAATGCGACAATTTTGCTTGGGCCACGTATATTTATTTTGCGAACTATCTTCAATTTACAATGTAATTTTTGCACGTTGTTTTGTTGTACAGCGATACGTGGTAAAAATTGTATCCAAATTGTCAACCAATTAAACTGACTGGTGGGTAAACCTAGTTTAAGCGTTTCTGATAACTCCTTAGCATTCAAATGAAATTCGTAGTATCTTATATAAATTAAAAATTATAGGCCCTTGTGTAGAAATCTTTACTTCCTCCAAAATTTTCACTGGGTTTTTTTTTGTATTTTATTTAAAGGTTGTCTTTAATCAATAATGGATTTGAATGAACTATATGAATATGTTTGTATATCAATAGCTGGATGGATATCGGTCTGTATATATGGATGATACCTGTTTTTTTATGAGTTAAAACTTTTTATTTTAATATGATTTAAAAAATAAATGAAATGTAATAAATCAATAATGAAAAGAAGAAAATAACAACGCAAATGTATACTACACCTAACTAGTAGAAGTAGATGTGATAGAGTGTATTAAAGAAGGTGATAGAACACGTCTTATTATCATTATTTTTTCAAATATAAAATAAAAGAAATAATATTAAAAAAAATTCAACAATAAAGGTAAAGACGACGCGACTAATGGTATTTCAAACAATACATAAAACAAAATCACCAAGACTATGTCTATCACTTATTCTGGCCCGCCATTAAATCAAACCAACAAAAATAAGAAAACAAAAACAAGATTTCAAAATAATACTTCTATAAAATATAAAGGTATAGTAAACTTCTCAGCATTTATTCATCTATCTTGGCCAGGCATTTCATTGAAAGTCTTTAACTCATCCTCATAATAAATCTATGAGTGATTTGTTATATTAAAAGTCTAGAACAAAAACATGTAGGGAAATTTAAAATTGGTCAATATTACTTATTTAATACGCTACACTTAATACAAAAATATTACATTAAAAAAAAATCTTAATCGAAAATTTCCTTAAACATTTTCCTCAATTTAAGTCATATTTCATTTAAACTAAGAAAAATTTTCTTAAAATTAATAAAAAATTTCTATGTTTGGGTAAAAACGAAATAGTTTATAAACTCAGAAGAAGTTTATATATTTCCTAAGTAATATTTTTGATTATAGAAAAAAAATAAACAAGTATATTAAATAAAAGTTTATAAATTTTTAAGGAAAACATCTTAGTTTTAAGAAATTTTGCATACTAAAATATAATAAATAAATTAAGTTAAAAAAAAAATTAGAAGATTATTTACTCCCATTTAGTTCAAAAAATTGTGTCTAACTTAAAATGAGAAAGTACGTGAACGTAAGTAACTAAATTTTAGAAAGCCATTTCTAAATACAGTCTAACACTTCTAATACCACTTTCTAATTTTTAAGGATTGTTTTCTAAAGATTAGTTCAGGCAATTAAAATCAAAAAAGTAATAATTTTTTTCGTATGTAATAATAATTAGTTATTTAATTTTAGAAACTGAAAAACTATTTCTAGGTAAAATATTCATACAAATTTGTTCAGATAAATTTTAATAATATATATTTTTTTTCAACTAAAAGTTTTCTAATTTTTGAGAAATGAAAACTTTAGGTATAGGATTTTTTTTGTTGGAAGATATTTAACAACAAGTTAAAACAAGCTAACTAGTTTTTCTAATTTTAAAGAAAAAAATATTATTAAAGGAAATAAATTTAAGTATCCTTTATCATGCATGATTGTAATTTTTGTTTCGTGATCTCACGTGCCCATTTCTTATCTTATTTATTTATTTTATTAAACATATAATTACAAAATATATCTTAATTCCCTAACCGAGCACTAGCAACGAAGGCCTTCGGCTCGTTGTAGCGAAAACAGACCAGAGCCTCTGGTGGGAATCGAACCCACGACCCCCGCAATGATAAGCTAGCACGCTATCAACTAGCCCACCGGGGCGCTCATTTCTTATCTTAATACATAAGTTTAGTATAATTAGTACATGAGTTTGGTATAATTCAATTTAATTTAAAGGCAAAAATTTATAGCAAAAAACTTTTTAAAATCAGTGAATTTTAAAATATATATTTTTTTAAACCAAGAAAACACTTCCTTGCTGGCATTAAAATTTAAGATGATAAGGAGGAAATGTTACTGTTTTATAATAAAAATTTGGTTCTCGATAGTAAAATTTTTCTATAATTTAGAAATTTTTAACAAATTTTAAGTAAAATTTGTTTCTTAATTTCAAGAAAAATTTGATTATTCATTTAAATTTTCCTCCAATTTTTTGGGTGTACCTAACGACAACTTTCTCTAGTCCTAAAAAACATCGTTGGTCGCCATTTTTAAGCCTTTTAAAAAATAATCTTTCTAGTTTCTTTATTTTGATCTGCAAGTAATTAGACAAGCAATGTATGATACAGTCTTTGATACAGTTCTTAACTGACTTTCGACTTTGATTTAGTTTTGACTTTAGGCTAAGAAGTCTCATAATAGTTCTTTAATTGTTTGTATCAAAAAGATTTGCATGAATTACTCCTCAATGTAGGGTACTCAACCTAAAGGAAGGTGGTTCTACTTGTTCAATTAAAATAGCGTTAAATATAGAGAAGATATAAAAATTATAGAAAAAAAAATCCCCCGTCCAAAAGTATACAGTAAAACATTTCAATTCACACTTGGTGGCTTGGAATGTTACGCATTAATTCTAGCCATTTGTTAACAATCGTAAAAAAAATAAATAAATAAATATAAAAAACCAGAAATATCAATAACTTAAGTTTAAACTCGGAATAAAAAAAAATATATAATGGTGACCACACTACAAGATTTTAATATCAAACATTATTATAAGAATTCTTTCATACCAACAGCATACACTCTTTTATCATTATCATCATGGAACTCGTCTTCTTAAAAAACTTGATCATCATCATTATTTTTATACTCATAATCATTATCTCCGTCGTCTCAAACATTGTCAATAAACATCTAGAAACATCAAGTAAAATTGGTTGTAGAAGCCGCCGCCGCAGCCGCCTGCATTTCATTCCAGTATAATCGCCCTTGTACTGGATGTACATATTTGTTTGTATGTAAAAAGGTAATTTTTTTCAAATTCAATCTTGTTGCTTTCGCAGTTGTTGTTGATGTTCTTGTCGGCAGCTTGTTGTTAATTTTATGTGATTTTATTGATATTGATTTGATGTACATTGAACGAACACATTCACCATCAATATGGATGGAATGTATGTATGTAAAATGTATGTTATGTATGGTGCTATAATGATGACCATCAAATTATTATACTGTATTATTTATTTGTAAATTTAATTCGTAAAGTGTTGAACCATTATTTGTGTTTATAATATACGGGACTCTCACATAAATATCTAAGGCATGTACCTAATTTACACAGAAAAGTTAACCTAGTAAAAATAAAATTAACTGCTTAATCAATCATTAGTTGATTAAACCATATTTTAATCTGTTTGATGATTAGCAGTAAATCCAAAATTTAGTTTGTTCACTATTTCTAAACGATTCTTTATACCTTTTACTAATTATGTGCAACTCTGTGTTTAAATATAACAAAGCTTTCCAACACCAAAACACACACATAAAAAGTAAGAAAAATATTAGCATGAATCCGCTGGTGCAAAAATATTTCTATCCTGTTGTCATATTATTTCCTCATGCTGACATTTTTCTTGTTAATCTTATGGGAGATCGGTATTGGTGACATCTTTTTATACCCTCTATATACACTTAAAAAAGTTTGTAAGTTAAAATAACTGAAAATATCATTTAAAAGAAATGATATTTCATTAAAAAACCGGTCTACTTAATTTTCATTTAAACTAAATGCCTTTTGTTATTTATTTTTAAATGTTGATTAATCAACTGACACATCCGTAAGAAACAAATGATATAATCAGTTAAAATAAGTGTCAAAATTTTACCTACCAAAGGGTCAATTCTCGTTCTGTGAATCGGTGAAATGAAAAGTTTTCATAGTTTGATTCGCGTTCTGTGAAAAAATGTAAAGAAATATAAAAACGTTTTCATATGAAAAAAAAGTGGAACGAAACAAGATTTTTTCACGATTGCACAGCACTGGCGATTCTTGTTTTGTGTAACAGTGCAAACAACTGTCAAAAGATTTTCATATGAAAAAATTGTTTACACAGTATATTTATAAGTGAAATAAACATGGAGAAGATTGTAAGAGGAAAGCGTGCCAGCGAAAGCCAAAAGGAGTATTTAACTAATTATTAAGAAAATCATGTGGACATTGCAAACCATAAGTAAGTAGCTTAATAACCATAATCACACTTTTATTAATCCCATATTTACAGATTTGTAACTGCAGATGGTGTCAAATTTAGAGACGAAAAGTGTAAAGAATTAGCGGCGAGCCTTAACAGTTTTAGTGGGACCCAAAAGGACAGTGAAAAATGGCAAAAGTATGGCATATTTATTTATAGTTTATTTATATTCTTTATGAGATTTTTTTTCTTTAAGTAATATTAGACTTCATACGCGCACCAAATATAGTTCACTTAAAGTAAGCCGATATAAATCCATGAAGTGCTTGTCGGTTGTCATCTCGAATGGATTGTGGCCAGCACGAAGTATGCGTCTCAGCACACTCAAAACACTTCTATAAATTATTAAATTATTTACTGCAATGAAATGCTTGTAACATCATTGTTTTACTTTTGTTCATCCGGAATTCTTTGAGTAATATCCAATAATACAATTAATCCAGATATTTTTATATAATTATTTAAAATAAATTTTACGAACTTATTCACTTTTGTATACGTTTTTCTCTGTTTTGACATTTGTTTTAAATTTTGGATAACACAGTTACAAAATTTTCATGGGTACAGTGCGAATGAAACATTTTTTTCATAATACATACGAGAATCGCAATTTATGTATTTGTGAAAAGTTCGAGTGAAAAGTGCTTATGAAAACGAAAATGAAAAGTTTTTTTTTCACTTCACATTATCACAGAACGAGAATTGACCCTCAGTTCGTTAAAAAATAAATGTTTTTATCATTTATTTGAAATTGTTTCCCTTTTTGTATTTTTTTTTTTTTTTTGTACAATACAAAATGTACGTATGCATAGCTATAGACACTTTTTGTGTGAATGTGTTTGTGTATGTATGTGTGTTTATGAAGTTCTTGTAATTTGTATTGAAAAATTTTGTATATATACAACCAATTTAAATAAAAAACCAAATTTAAATTTTTTGAATATTTTTTTTTTTGAAACAGACAGCAAACAAAATTTAAATTTGTAATAACTGTTACGGACACAAATAAACCACAAGTTTTCGTTTTGTGGGTAAATTTTTATAAATTTCAAACAAATGAAAAAATAAATGAAACTGAAAAAAAGGTAAATGATAGTAAATTATTTCGAATAAATGTATAAAAAAGTTAATATAGATATTTCTTTAAAAAATAAATGTTTGTTCCTTTATTTTTAAATGGAACGGAAAACTTTTTTATTAACTACATGATATTCTGAGTGTAAATATTAGACAATAATTTCATTAAATTATAGGATTAAGACCATATTGACTATATATTCATGATCCGTTATACCATTTTTAAGCACATCTAGCTCATTTGTTTCACTTCATTTTGACTATAACTCAAAAACGAATCGAGTGGAAATATGGATTTGAACTCTAGAACCCAAAAAATATGCATATAATTTTAAAGTTATCTTTCTCACCTAAAAAATAAAGCAAAGACGAATTTTGTATCTTCTACGGTTTTAAAGTTATAGTCGATTCGGTAACGATACTTTAGTATCGTCATATTGACGTCATATTTTGGAAACCTAGGCCCATGATCTAAAAATTATGTTTCGTTGAGTTCTTGTCGGGTATAATGGTTATGATGAATTCCATATAAATCGGACTCATATGTAAATAGGCCCTCAAATGAAAGCTATTTTAAAGAGCTATCTTGTGATATACAAGACACGCACCTTCATACCCTGATGTTTTTGTTAATTTTTTAATCCTAAATTTTTCTATGGTGTTCGGCTACCAAATATGTGAAATCAACCACCAAATTTATATATTTTAAACGTTACGCGATTTAAGCCGGGCATGTTTCCATTATTTTCGATATTCGTACAACTTTGGTTTTTAGCCGACTTTTCTCGAAGCGCTGCACAGTGCATTGTTCCATAGACAAAAATCAAAAATAAAATGTTGGTCATGAATATTGATAAATATTATATATTTTTGGAAACTAAAAGACATAAAAAAAATATTTGGTTTGACTCTTTTTGGCGCCATGAGAGGGCATAACAAGATAGGCTTTTAGTTGTTTCAGGAAAATTTATTTTTAAAACAATTATTTTAAAGTTTGGTTTTTATTTTGTCGCAATATATTTGTAATCAACTAAAAATATACTATACAGTATAAATCTTTATGGATCTGAAAATTACTCTTTTTGTGTTAAAAAATCGAAATTTACAAAAAAAAAAATAAGGAAAAAAGGGTACTTTTTTTTACTTTTTCAAAGTTAATACTATTATCTCAAAGATTATAAGAAGAATATGTAGAAACATCTTTGTTCCACTTTTAAAGTGACAAAATTTGAAATGACGTAAAAAATAATAAATATTTACTATAAATATGGATGAAAAATATATTTTTGGGAAGATTATAAAGTAGCTTAAAATCTTGTAAGAAAATATTTTGGTTTTACTTTTTTTTGGGGCCACGAGAGGGCGCTAAACTTGGAAGATTTGAAGCAAAAATAGTTAAACACAAAAAAAATTTTAGATATTTCACAAAAAAAAAAAATAAAATTATAAAATTAAGTTTTTCAAACAATGGCTTAAAGTTTTTTTATTTAATTGTTCTAATATATTTGTAATACAACTAAAAATTTTAATATAAATCTTTAAAATATTTTTTTTGGAGCTTTAATTTATACATTTTGTTTTGTTTAAACCCCAAAATTTACAAAACTTTGATGGAATAAAGTTTTTAAAGTTTATACAATTATCTTGAAGATAATAAGAAGAATAGAACCAATATTGTGCCACAAATTATAAAAAATCATGTTTTTAAAAATGTCTATTTTTCATAAATTTGATGCAATTTTGTAGTGTTAAATATTAAAATGATGTCAAATAAAATAAAGTTCCCCGAAAATATATTTATAAAAAAAACTTACTTTTAGAAAGATTATAAAGCGTTGTGTGAAAAAAATTTAGATTTGACTCTTATTTGCACCACTAGAGGGCGCTAACTACGTAGAATTTTAAGGGAAAATTGTTAACAAGAAATCGGTTTTAATTAGAGATATCACGAATTGTATATTCGATTGTATTCATCACGAATAGTGTATTTAAACTGCCGAGCATTCGGTATTCAAGTCAACTAAATGCCGAATATTCGGCCGAATAAAAAAAGAACCGAATTCCAAATAAAAAGGTGATATTCATAACTTTTTTAATAAAAACATCACCTTTAGGCAACAAATAATCGTTTTTCGACTATAACACTTCATTTTCGCTAATAGAGAACCCTTTTTAATAAGTCAATAATAATCTTTAAAAAATTTTGTATTTTTTTTTTTTTGACTTGTTTCGTATTCCTTTAAATAAAAATATTAGCAATATTTGGTAAATAGCCAAAAACATACCGAATACCGAAAAGGGACCGAATTTTCGTGAAATCTCTAGTTTTAGTTGTTTTACAAAAAATATCAAAAATTATTTTTTTAATAAAAGTATTCCATGTTTAAATTTTTAATTCTAAAGTTAATTTTTGTCAAACTTAAAATAAATTATAAAAATTAAAATTATATAATTAAAATATAATTTGTAATATAAACCTTAAACAAATTTTGTTTCTGGCTTTTAATTTTAATATTGAAACCAAACGGATTTTGACGTGTAAATAAACAAAAAAAATTATGCAACCGTATAAAAGTAATTTCAACAATTACAAAATTGAAGAAATGTTTCTTTAATATTTACAAAAAAAAATAATACACAACTTATTATTTCTTATAAATGAAAAGTTTGAGCAACAACACAGCAGTATTAAAAATAAGTTTTGATAATAAAGTCCATCGTCATCATTAATTGATGGATATAATTTGATAGTGTTACCAATATTAATAACAAAAATTAATATTGGTAACACTAATAAATAATAAAATTAATGAATTTAAAACCTTAGTACTTTTTTCAATACCTTCTTTTGAAAAATGTTAAAAATAATTAATAATTAAGAGTCATATAATAAACACAGAAATATTAAAATAAATAGAAAGAGAGAAAAAATTATAAAAATGGGGATCAAGATTAAAAAAATAAAAAAGCTTTTCAATCTAAATGAAGCTCAATATTTATTATATTATAGGAATTACCATCGGTTAAATTTGAGTATTATTTAAGAAGTTAACACTTTATTTACCATTATTAAAATTTATTAAGTTAGATATGCGAACGACAGTGTTTTTAATAAAAAGTTTCATAAAACATTTCTAACATGCGTAGTAATCGAAATAATGCCTGGTTCGGTATTTCGGTAACGAATTTTTGATAACTTCAGTATTTTAAAAGTAAAAAAAAACAAATTTATTTATCTTTAGTGTTAAAAATAATTTTCAATGCATGCAAATTAATAGTGTTTAAGGGGAAAAGCTATTTAAAATATTACAATATTTTGGGGGGTATTGTGTGTAATAAAAAAAGGATATACTAATGACTTTTTAGTTACAAAACTGAATTCAACGAATTTTAGTATACATGTTTGTTATATTTATTTAAATTAATTTGATAAGTTTGAATGCAATCGGTCACTTTTAAATGTTTTATAGCATTTTGTTCAAAAGGGATATATGACAGGTAAGCGAGTCTGCTTCGATTGAAAAGAAAATTGGCAGGCACGTTAGAAACTTTGTTTTAATAATAATAAATTTGAAGATGTTATTACATTTTTAAGCTCCAGGATATATGGGAGGAAGGCGTTTCCTTGCACCAATTTTCCTAAAATTTCGTTTATCTTCTAATTAATTCAAACTAAAATCGAGAACCAAATTTCAGTAAGCTACGATTACTCCTTCTATTTTTACCCACTCGTTATATGGGAACAAAGCACGGTGCGCTGTTTTCACCAACATTTTTAATATTTCAAATATTTTTAATATTTAAATAAGCGACACTCAGAAAATTCATCCTACTAGTTATTGTGTTGCTTTCTTTGAAAAGGGGATAAAGGTGAGTTGAAAGTTGACCCTTCCCCTAGCCCTGAGATTGGGCGGTTAAAAAATTACGTATTGCTTAATTTTGTCCCCTCTATTGGATATCAAAATTTCAGCGGAATCGAACTTCCGACTAGAAAGACTTCCCTGGTCAGTGACAATTGGCAAAAGACAAGTCGCACTGGATATCGATATTTACAAAATTTTAAGCATTATTTATTTATACTGTGAACTTTTGACAAAACAATTTACATCGACCTAAGTTGTTTTGTTAAAAAGAATTATCAAGAGACTTTTCTGACTAGAATAAATTTTTCATACCATACATCAGTTTGTGGGAGTCAATACAATGAGTTTGTGCTTTCTGAAACGATTTGAATGTATTGAGCTTAATTGGTATGTATTCCTAGCATCGATGGTAACCGAAACGATGCGGTTATCGGCAATCGTAACTCTATTTTCTTTTATTTCGGTAACGGTAATTTAAAGATATTGGATTTTCAGTTATTTCGGTAATTATATTTTAAGGGTAACGTTATTTTAGTAATTGCTGTATCGATATTTTAAGGATAACGGTAGTTCCCATGTACAAAATTGTTGGAGCCTTTTAGTTTTATGAACTGCTATGATATTTTATTCTCGGTGAGGTTGTGCTACAGGAACACCGAAGCAGGACGTTGTGATATGTATGAGAGAGCGAAAGCTCATACATGTTTTATTTCTAAATTGATGATGTCGTCGCCGGGGATCGAGCCCGCAACCTTCTGTGTAACAGTCCAACCCTATAGGAATACTTTTAAATATTTGTATAAGTATTCCTATAGGAATACTTTTTGGTAATATGAAAATTTAGGAAGTTTATTGGACATGGGAAAATTTGTTAAAAAATACCTGCTGTATAGGTACTTTAAGGGTAAGGGTATTTTTCACTATTTCGGTAACGGTATTTTAAGGATAACAGTGTTTCAGTTATTTCGGTAAAAGTGTTTTAATTATAAACATAATTGCTTAAGGATAACGATGTTTCAGTGATTTCGGTAACGGTGTGTAACTTGTAGAAGTTTTTTAATTATTTCGGTAACGGTATTTTAGTTATATAGGTTACGGTATTTTAGGAGTAACGATTTTCCAGTTATTTTAGGGTCAACGATAGTCAGTTGAATCGAAAACGGTATTTTAGCGGTATTGCCTGCCAACCCTGATTACTAGACCAACCCAGCAAAAACAGCCATTACCAAGTAATTAAGGAGTAGTACACTAATGGTTTCACTAGTTACCAGGCTATTTACTTGCTTAATTACTTATGTTCGCGATGTCGCAAAATTCATGGGTGGTTATAACCTTCTCGCTAACAAAATCATAGATTAGAAATAAGTGGTTACCTATAATAATAAAGTAAGCAGTTATTCTTAATAAAGCAATAGTGTACCTTAAGTAAGTAAAATTTTCTTACTTAAAGAAATCGACAAGAATAATTTAATATTTAATTTATAAAAAATATTTCAAATATTTACTTTTTACTCAAAAATTTAAGTTTATAATTCAATGCTATTTCACGAACAATGGCTTTAAAATATTAAAAATTTTAGTTTTTCAAATCAAATTAATGGATATAATTGTAAAAAAACAACCAATAGTAAATCACTATTTTGTGTGTACATATAAGTACTTTTTTCACCCATTATCAGTAGGTCATTAGTTTGTTGTTTAAAGCAATAAAAAAAGTAACTACCTATCATTTTTTGGTAATCTACACAGTAACGACCTGTCATTACCATGTTTTTGCTGGGAAAAAAATTTTAAGCGATTTCTTTGACGGAATCTACATGATTTTATTTATGATTTTAGATTGTGCTTGTTCCGGGAAAAAACAACCGGTTAAAATTTAGACTTATTTTAGAACTCCATGGTATTGATTTAACAGACATTCAGTATTTTAAGTTTTTTACAGAAAGTGATCAGCAATAATTTTACTCACGGTGATATTTAGAACTTACCAAATATGTTTTGGGATCCATTTTAATTCAGCCTACCGATACTTGAGGATAGCTGTGTAGGTTCTCCTTATATTATTCAAGGATTTTGATATGACAACACCTGCTTTAAGAACCGATATATGCAGATTATCAAATAGACAAATATTCTGAAAAGATAATTCAAATAGAAGAGTTGAAATTAATATGGAAAGCTAGTAAGGCTGAAAATGACGTTTGGATTAACGCAAGCGCATATTAATAGCATTCGGATTAAAAAGATTTCACTGCAAAAGTGGCTGCACCAATAATCGAACAGTGTAACACTTTATACTAATCCCAAAATATGTATTTTCGTTTTTTCAAGTTTTCGATTCTAAATTTATATGAAATTTAAAGGTCAAAAACTTGAAAACAAAACGAAAATATGTTCATATTTTAGAGATCAGTATTAACGAAGTATAATAAAGGAATAAATAAAGCAATAAATGCTTTAAAAATTTATTAGCAGTTAAATACAAAGATATCAATATAATATTATCTACATGTTAATTATAATACAATGCTTATGGGTTATCTAAACCAACAATCTTAACCAACAGGATCCTTAGATATATGTATGTATATCCTTTAGATACATACAAGTTTTTTTTAAACAAAATCATTCATTCATTTACGAATCTTATATTCATTGAAAATTTACCTTTAGAAACATGTGTTTCTTTCGGTATCTTGTTTATGTAGTTTATCGCGTGCTTTGTGCGTAAAAGGTCCTTGTCTTTTTTTTTTTTCTTTATCATAAAACATCTGTCTCAATATCCTGATGTCACAACTGCTACACAAAGAAACGACAACAATATTTTTGTTGTGTATAGTAAGTAGTTAATATTCAATGATCACATCACATTCAATATGAAATTAAAAGAAATGAACCCCCAACATAAATGTCTTTTAATATTTTGAAAATTGTTTAAATGCGGTCAAATAAAATATTATGGCAGCTGATCCTATTTGATTGTAATGATCATGTCGATTACTATTATATTCCATAAATGATAATAACGCTTATGATCCTTTCATTTTTTTATTTTTTTGTTTGCTTCTTTGTTTTTTGATGGAGGTATGAGATGTATGAAAACGTTTAGAAACGAGGGTACTTGTATTAGTAACAACTTTGAGTTGTTTTCATCTTTAGTCATTATTAACTGCCCTTAAGCGTAAGTGGTGTAAATAAAATAATGATAATGCAGTTGCTTCTGTAAGTGTCTGTAGTTTAAAAAATATGTTGATTCTTAATAAATGGAAATTTCCAATAAATAATTTTAACTATAATGATGGCGTGACTAAAATATTATTATACTTTAATGATATTTACACTTAGGATATTGAAAATTTAATCGCTTTACGTTGCAAAGAAATAATACAAAAATAATTTTTTAATTCAATTTCTTTACTTATTTTTAAGATTGAGCTGAGATTTTTCAAACAACAAGTCATTGTAGAAGGGCTTAAATAACCCTGTGGGAAAGGGACGTCACGTGACTGGTGGGACAGGCACCAGTCACTTTAACATGGGCTTGTCATATTAAGGGGTTGTCATAAAGGGTTGCCACAACGGCTACGGTGGCATACCTCTATCCTATGGTCCAAATTTTAAATGACTCTGAGACAAAATTCAGATTCAATATCGTTAATGTGCCGAATTATCTCATCGTTTAGCTCTTGAAATGTTCTTGGCTTATTGACGTATACTTTTTCTTTTAAATATCCCCAAGGAAAGAAGTCCAACGGTGTCAAAACACATGATCGTGGAGGCCAATTAACATCGCCACGTTGTGAGATAATACGGCCATTAAATTTTTCGCGCAAAAGAACCATTGTTTCGTTGGATGTGTTACAAGTGGCACCATTCTGTTGAAACCGCATATCGTCCAGGTCCATATCCTCAATTTCTGGCCACAAGAAGTCCGTTATCATCTCGCGATTGTTGGGCACGACGACGAGTCCGGGTTGACGGTTCTTCTGCCACACTATCGCGAACAACAGCAATGTTTTCAGCAAAACGAACTGGGCGAGAATGCACAGGCGTTTTCGCATTTCTTACATACCCGATTTGCTGAAATTTGCGCACAATTCTCCCGATTGTGGACACATTTGGTCGATTATGCTCACCAAAAAAATTACTAAGTACATTTTTATTTGAACGCCAATTCTTGTAAAAACTTGACGTTGAGGTGTGACTTACAATTAACATCGTTCATTATGGTTGGACCACCCTGTATTATCGATATGTGAAAAAAAAGCATTATTACCATTTGGAAAAAAATTAACTGGGTTCAGTAGAGCTCGATCACACAACGTTCTGCTTATAAGGCTAACGCTCTACCATCTAAGCTATTGTTGCCCATTCATATTGGCTCTTTGAGGTCGATTGACACAAAATTGAGAATCAAAATGTAAATTGATAAAAAAAAATGTTTCTAAATAAAAAAAAAAAACGTTAAAGTGAGAAAACTACAATAAAAAAAATCAATTAAAATTTATAAAATTAAGCCAAATTCCCAATACTGGAGCACTACACTATGCAGAGTGGATTTTCTGCCTTTCTCATTCGCACTTACATATTTTTTATATAATGCAATATCTACTTTAGTGCACTGCACAGGCAGAGAAAAAACATGGTTGCAACATGATCACTGCTACTATATTTTACTGGCTGCATTCGGGTATGGTTGCCACAATCAAGATATTGGTTTATAAATAGTTGCTAACCATCATTATTATAATAAATATTTTATTATTTCATGATTGAAACTTTATTTTTTATAACATGATTGGCTGTAACCATACTGTAGTTAGAAAAATTCTGACTACGACAAAAGTATGTTAATTATGGGATTATAAAATGTTGACATTTATCTATGAATAATTATAAATAAAATAAAACATGACTTTGACATACTGTCCTGTTTCCATAAAAAAAATTTTATCAGTTCAGTCACCCATGTAAAAATGGTAATGTATGATAATTTTCTCCTGGAGTTATTTATTATTTTTGGAAATGCATTATACATATAATATTATAATTTGCACTCATCAATTCATTGTCGAAACATTCATTGTCAAACAGATTCTATATAAAGATTTTATATTTATAAATTCTTTTCAATAAAAACAATAATAATTTTATTTTAAATATATGTTCATTAATTCATTTTCTGTAAAATAACGACCTTATTGTGGAAAAAGTACTCAGAATATTAATAAAATAATTTTTATAAGAAAAAGTCTGTAGAACCAAAGAGTTGTTTTGTACGAAAATGTTTCTTACACAAAATACTAGATTTTTAGACATTTTTTCTTTAAAAAGTGCTTAATATCAAATTTTTTCGTCAGAAAATACATTTCTTAAAGAAATATTATTAAATTTAAAGAACTTTTTCATAATTCCGAATCATAGTTTAACTGAAGGGACCATATTATGGTAAATTTATGGTTATTTTGTTATCATAATACGATAAATATATTATAGTACGATTATGAATGGCACAATCATAATCCCGAAAATATATGATGCTCTTCGAATACGATTTCAGCGTGGATTACTCCAGCATTGTAAATGAAAATTAATGATAATAACCCTTGTGTTGAAACCCAGGGTACCCGGGTACCCCTAAAAAAAGCATATCTTAAACAAATAACATAATGATATTTAAATTGTTGTTTAAACAACTGAGACATCAGTAAAAACAAAGGATTAATCAGTTAACAATTAATGTTAAAAATGTACAGTTACGTAGTATCAACTTATGATCATCGATAGGTATAGATTTTTAAAAAATCTATCAATTTTGACTGATAAGCTCTCAATTTTAAAAATTTCTCTTTCCAAATTTCTATCACCAGCATTTATCTCACATATGCACCTATGAATGGTTGTCTACTTGCTAACAAAAAACAAATTTCTATAAAATGTTTTCAATTCATTTTTTAAATAGTTGATGATTAGGGCCCTTTTAAATGGCGTAAATACCAAAATTACTAAACAAAGCCAAATCTTTAGTTATGTATACATATAAATACATACAATAACCAAAGAGCAGTACAAAATTGTATTTATGATATGAAAACATGACACATAAAACAACAACAAAAAACTGTGACTGGAACAGCGATTGCGACTGCGTAGGTAGCTAACACACACAACAACTAGGGTGCAACATAATGTAGCTTACAAATTTATAACTAAAGGCATCCGCATAAAACTCTAAAACTAAAAAAAAAACCAAAAAAAAAGAAAATTTTCCATTTAGGCAACAAAAAAATAAAGAGAAATAGAAAAAGATATACAAAAATATTTCAATAAAGGTAAAAACTATGGTTAAACACTATGCTTAAACAACCTAGACGTGAAAATATATCTGCTAGTGATAACCCAGCAAAAAAGCATGGCTGTACCTTGGTAATGATAATTACACTTTTTGGTAGCCGGACAACGGATATTTTACCAATATTCTATTTTGAGATTATGTCAGAAACACTTTTGGACACAACTCTGAATTTTTGTTTTGCAATTCATTGGAAATCGTATAGAAAAGTTTCGAAGCCTTAAATATTTTTATACAAATTTGAAACGTTGGCGTTTAACAACGAAGAAATTTTGAAACAAGGTCATTAAGTTGCTTTGTCAAAGAAAAACTAAAAAAAAAGAGCATTTTAATAAAAAATAATCAGCTTTTCGGAAAATAATCTTAAGGAAAATAAATACTGATTGTCAGATTTAGTGTCGGCCCAGAATAAGAACGCGACGTACAACGACTGTCGCTATGAGAAAAAACGCGTCCAAAAAAGGGCGTATGACGGTGAATGCAAAATTTATATCTTATAAAAACAAAATAAAATTTAATTATTAAAATAAAAATTTTGTTGTAGTTTTTACTTATCATATGTTTTTTATTTACAAACATTTTTAAAAGAGGCAATTCTGCTTAGAGAATACGCAACAAAAAATCAGAGATTAGGAATAAATTTTGTGAAAATAAATTAAATTCTATCTCACAACTGAAATTTTATTAATTTTTCACGGAAAAATGCGGCACTTTGTTGTTCTGTTTCTTCACTTAGAGTAATTTTTTTAATTCTGAAAAAATGAATAACAAAATCTTTGACTTTTGTGCATTTTTCTTTGAAACATTTTTTAGAATATGAGAAATATTTTTCCAAATAAAAAGTTTTTAATTCTTTGATTTTTTTTTTTTAAATCTAAAAAAATTAAAACCGGTATACTAATTTCTTATACAAAATGGGGCAATAAGTATCACTCAGAACGCTCCGGTAGGCTAGTTGCTATCGTGCTAGTTTATCAGTGCGGCGGTCGTGGGTTCGATTCCCAGCAGATGCTCTGGGCTATTTTCGCTACAACGTGCCGATAGCCATTGTTGCTAGTGCTCAGTTAGAGTATTAGGATATAATTTTAATTTATATGATTAATAAAAATAAATAAATATCACTCTATTGGAGAGTGCTGCCATTTTTTCAAATTGTCGAATGTTAGTTGGGGTTTAACATTCGAGAAGAAGACACATGCGAAATTAATAGCGAACAACAATGATTCGCCATAAACCTCAAGAACGCGCAATTTTGCAACTCAAAGACGAATTCTCAGTTCTGGGGGACGGAAAATCCACGCACGCTTAAATCATGATGCACCATTATACGCTCTCGAAGTCACTGTGTTGTGTACAGTTACGTCTAAAACGGTGAGTGGAACTTATTTTTCCGTGAATGATGACTGCTATAAAGCCATGCTGACTAAAGTATTCTTACCGGAAGCTGGTGATCTGTATTTGAACATAAGGTTCCAATAGGACGGAGCGACTTGTTATACTGCGCGCGACACAAGGCATATTTTGAGGGCATATATTTCGTCTTTCGGTCAGCCAAATCACCCGATTAGACTGTCCCAAACTTTTTCCTCTTGGAGAAGTAAAAGTCCATTATTGACGAAATGACACAACAAATGCTGCACACAGTTATGCCTTCAAACCAAATTTTTAAGTGTGAATAAACAGAGTGAGTTAAAAACGAAATGAGTTTTAACTTTAAACAAAAGTTATAACGAAAGAAAATCAAATGATGATTTTCCCCCACCTTAAATTCGGGCATTCCAATTAAAGAATACACCCTACACCAGTCTGATTGAAAGTTAGCAAGCGTTTGGGTGTAAAATTTTAATGGGTTCAAATTGACTTTTCCTCAGCTTATTATTGGCTTGACCTATACTCCAAAAAGTAGTTATCGAGAAAAACGATAAACAAGGTTTACATTTTTTAATTTTTGTATGCAAATCTGGCATTTAGATCAAGGTCGACACTTGCATATCTCAGATATGGAATACTAAAATCAGAAAGAAGATATTTACATTATATAATGTATTCTTAACTCAATTTTTTTTTTAAATGGTCAGTGGGTCAAACAAATAATAAGCAAACAATTTGCCAAAAAAGCAGCAAAAATATTAAAAGACTAGATAAAAATGTAGATTTTGCCACAAGTTAGAAAATATATTTATTAGAAAATCGGGAATTGGTCGGTCACTAGGTCTAAATATGGACCAATACTATTACTATGCTCCGTAATTATTTTTCGTATATTATTTACCAAAGGTGGGACAGGTTCCCAAAAATTTGTCGTATAAGGGTACGAACAAGCATAAGAGCCATGCCTACGGGAAATGAAGGGTCGATTGATCCAAGGTGATAAATCTGTGATAGATAAATAAGGGACATGTCACAAAGCTGGTGTAAAATGTAATTCAGTGTCTGAAAAAGTAATAATTGCTGTAAAATAACCAGTATCCTGGTTCTTTCTGGATATATCATGTAACTAAAGAGAAATGAAAATAACACCAATGTGGACTAAGGAAATTAGAACTGTTATAGTTGAAATAATGACAGAACACGAAACTGGTTCAACAAATTTTGCAGTGTATAAAAGAATGTCAATCGGTGGCGAAAATCCCAATCCCGCTACTGTTGCAAAGCTGACATAATACTGAACTGATCTAAACAGAACCGACCTTGTGACTGCAGAAATGATGACATAACACTAATCTAGTTAAAAAAGAAGTGACTACGCAACTGTTTAAATAGTGACATATAACTGCCAGTCATGAGACTAGTTATGTGTAAGATAATTCTAACCTGTTCTGTTGCGTATTCACTTACACCAATGCAGTGATATGGTACCCTACCCAAGGTCAGCGATATGTCGCAAGTAGCTTAAAAGGTAGAAATTGCCACCTCCTATGACGAGCCCATGTTAAAGTTACCGGTTACTTTCATATAAGAGAACCAACTCGAGGACCGGTTTCTGCTACAAAGTTCCGGATACGTGACTTACTCTGTTACTGGTCCATTTCCCGTAGGGATTATTTGGCTCAAAAACATGGACCAATACTAACTAGTATAAACAGACTTTTTCCTTGTGCTGATAAAAGCCAGTGTAACAAATTTCAAAAGCAAAAATATATCTGTATTTGCAATCTGCAACGCGCGAATAAGTCCATTTGTGGGTGTCCTTTATACGGCTACTAGGTCTTAACATTGGCAAAATTTTAACCAAAATTGATGCTTATCCTGGTACCGATAGAAGCAGTTCAGCAATATTCAGAAAAAATTCTGAAGTTGTGCAAACAAATATACACGGAAAGACATACAGCCGGACATTTCAAAAAGTAATTCCGAGTCGATAGGTCTACTAAGAGGTGGGTACTTTCAATGTTTGTTGTTGCTACAAACATCAGGACAAATTCATTATAACACGTAAAACATGTAAATGATTTTTGACTACACACAACCTTATTTGATAGTGAGATTTTTTGCTTGGTTATACATATGGGTATATTAACAAAATTTGTGTGTACATTTCTAATATGACTCGTGTCATATAAGGTGAAACAAATTGTCATTTAACTAGGGACTTTATAGGAAAGATATGAATTTTCTATAGGTTTGTTTAAATTTTTGGAGTGTTGTTGTATTAAATGATACCGACTGCATAGAAAAGTGATAAAAACTCTTCAACTTGAATTATGAATTGCAGTTTTGGAAAATAACAAAATAATTTCTAAAAATTTTAGAGATCAAAACAATTTTTTTTTTTTGATTCACTTTAAGGGTTGATTTTTGAGAAGTTTGTGTAAAGGAACCAAGAAAAGACAATAAATGCAGTTGTGTTTTTTTTCTTTTTTTTTTTTTTTTTTGTTTAAGGTTTAATAAAAAAAAATTAGTATTATAATGAGACCTCCTAAAAGACGCAAAAGGTAATGTACGACAATATGTAATATTCTCGAACATTTGTGTGTATCATTCATGAATGCATTGTTTGTGAATTGACGAAATGTATTTATATACAATACATATGAAGTGTATAAGATATTGGTTTTACTTTTGATTCATGGTGTTTTTAGAATTTTTTTTTTTTATACAAAATTGAAACTTTTGTTTTTTTTTTTTAAGACGGAGGCAGCTGCTTCTTAACATCAATGCTTTTTTACCAGGACATGTGTGATGAGGTTTTTTATATATTTACAGTTTTTTTTTACCAAAATTTACACTACTTTACACAGGCGTGCAGTATGATTACTTTGTTTGTAACATTTTATAAAAAGAAAGATTTATTTTTAGATTATAGATTGATTATAAATAACTTTTCTTCCGGGATTTTATGGGAACTACCACAAAACAAGGCATCTTATGGCAAAGGAACCTAACAGTTCTACATCACGATGTCACAGAAGGAGGACGGACATTGACCTCTTGTGAAACGCCTCTGAATTCTTCAAAAAAAACACACTTTTGTAACATAGCTTATAGGGTCTGATCTACGGCAGTTCGTAAAAATTCACAAAGGATTCTTAAGCTTGAAATCTGTATTGAAAGAATTTGTTAGAAATTCCCATTGGAAAACTAAAATTTGGGCAAATTTGTATTTTATATTTCAATAAAAATAAGTTTTCATCATTATAATTAAAGGTTTCACCTCATTACATTTGGTTGTTTCAAATGGTAGTTCAAACTAAAGCGCCCTTTACAAATTGGTGTAGGGCCTAAAAACAATACACTCAAATTCATTGTTTCAACTACTCATTGAATATGTGGTATGCGTATGATAAAGCATTTAATTGCAGATAATATCGACAGGATCTTTTGCATGTAAGTCGTACAATAAAAGGACATGCGTCAAACAACAGCTGACAATTTGAATAGTGTCATTTATGCTCAAAAACTAAAAAAAAAACAAAAGAAATACGAATAAAAAATATTTAATGCACAATCAAGAAACAACTTTCCAACTGCCAAGTTGATATACTACTAATTATTTGTACATTAAAATTAATTTTGTCCAGCAGCAAGAAGTTACATATTAAAAAAAATTTCAAGATATTAAAAACAATTTTATAATTAAATTAAAATGTGTTTATTTAAAAATTTTCTTTACAACAGCTTTGTATTTCTTCTGAGTTACCAATTCTTATAAATGTGTTATGTATGCCAACAGTTTTTAACTGCAGTTAAAACACACCCAGATATATGAATACGTTTGTAGTATTTATGTTAGAACTTGTTATGAATCACTGACCTCTTAATTTAACGGTAAAATTTTTTTATAACAAGCAGAGAGTTCAACCTGCTGCTGCTGTTGCTGCAGCTGATGCAACATGATGATTTTTAAGTCAACAATATAAACACAAATCTGTATTTAAATATGAACCGGTTAAAACCACCCGCGCGTTTTTGTGTGTTTTCTTAAATTCTTAAGAAAGTGTGAGAAAACTTAATTTATTTTTTATTTTCGAAAAGAAGTTAAGAGAAGAAGAAATGTCATATCATAAAAACAAACATTTGGGAAAAATGTATTTACAGCCGTTACGAGATGGTGAACTGTACTCAATAACGGTTAACGAAGATCGTAGCATATTTATTCGTTATATTTTATAAAAAAAATAACTTAAATGCTTGATACTTCGTTACCGGTAGTTTTAAATAAGAATAAGAAAACTAAATTATTTCTTCTCAGTAAATGTGTTTTAAACTTTTTGTAGTTGATGTTTCAAGTTTAAGATTTTAAACTTAAAGATTTGCTTAGGTCATGAAAGGGTCACTTTTTTCCCTCTAACTCAATTTTCGTCACACTTTTATTGGAAATACCAAAAAATGTATTTTCAGTGAGTAAGCCCATACTTTAGGGAAGATATATTTTAAATATTACTTTTCTAGACGAGGGTTTGTAAGCAAACAATTAATGTGGAAATTTCCTCCCTTTTCCTAGAATGGATTCCTTAGCTGGAGCAGGAATCTGCACAAAGAGAAAACGGATTCTTTGTGACAATTCAGTTGGCAAGAAATTCGGTGGTCAAAATGAATCCGTTTTCTGTGGAAAATATTTTCTAAAAGAGATATGTCGGGGCTTTGTAGGCTTTAACTCGTAGCCTCATCTCTTAACGAGATGCACCACGAACGACACAGCGATGAGTGTGGTAATTGAAGATTTGTCAAGCACAGCCTACAAAATGTGTGTATTTTGTTACAACAAGAACCTGAATTATTACCGGAAAAAATTATTTTTCAACAAAAATATTTATTTTTTTAATCCTATTGTTTTCTCATTTTTACAAATAATTATCACATTATAATGCGCTTTATTCCTATTTAGTAGTTGGATGCCAATTTTAGGTCAGAGACATCGTTGCCGCGGGATAAGAGTTGTTTTAAATTGCTTTTAACTGTTATATAGACAATCGCAATTACTATTAGAGTTGAGCTAATTACTAAATTATTTTCTAAAGTTCTTATTAACAGGAAGAAGAAAAGAAAAAAATAATTATCATTGACAGATCAAATTTTTTATAAGTGGGGAAAAGTCACTAAAATTTAAAACAAAAATACTATTAAAATACAGTCTAGTTCTATTTCGTTCGCCTTATCAATTCCACTCGATTTCTCTTCCATTTCGATCCTCGTGTTTAGTGTTTTAATTTTACTTGTTACCCGTTTCATTCCATTTAATTCCCTTTCTCTAGTGTTTCAATTCCACTCGCTTTCCGCTGCATTCCATTTTATTTCATTTCCCAACTTTAGTGTTTTAATTCCACTCGTTTCCTGTTCTATTCTATGTTGTTCGCCTTTTTTAGGGTTTCAATTACACTTGTACATTTCAGTCCCCTTGTCTAGGGTTTCAAATCCACTTATCATCTGTTCCATTTCATTAAGTTTCCTAGTTTTAGTGTTTTAATTCCACTCGTTCTATAAATTTTAGGTTTACAGCTAAAGCAGTTTGATCAGATCATTAAGGACAGCACTTATTGTCTTTTGAATTCCCAATTTATCACTTTCCTAGCGAAATTTTCACAAAGTATCATATCAGTGAAACACATATTCGAAATATCAGATTTCTAGTTAAAGGGATTTGGGAAGGAAATTAAGAGAGATACTGGTCCTTTTTTTGCTGGCGAAAATTATGAAAAGGAGTTAGCTCATATAACAGGCAACGCTTTTTAATTTAAGATTTATAGCTGAAGAGGTTCGGGCAGGCCCTTAATGGGGGAGCACTTTTTCCCTTTTGAATCCCTTTTTTTGACTTGTTTCTCACGAAAATTCCAAACAGTGTGTTATCTATAAATTTCCATTTCATGGAACATATATTTTACATTTAGGTTTCTTGTTACTTTGACGAAAATATAAATTAAAAATATCTGGATAAAATCATCCTTGAGAGAACTTCGGGCTATAAGTTATCGTACTTTCGTCAGCTATTCCCTTTGAGAGCTTCCAAAGTTTGTAGATTGTTCAATTAGACACTTTACTTGAAAAAACCCCAGAGAAAATAGTCTGTATAAAGTAAATCGGGCGATCTTACTGGTAACTGCAAATCGGCAAAGCGAGACATTAGGCAACTTAGAAAGGCATCCTTCAAAATGTCCACTGTCACGAGAGCTGTGTGCGCAGTTGAGCCGTCTTGTTGAAACAACATGTTTTCCAGTCATCGTTGATTATGATTCTGTATCGATTATCAGCCGCAATAACCGTGTTACAAACGGCGTTCTCAAATAGTAATAAGGCTCGATGACACCTACATAAATGACGTACCATGAAGTGACTTTGAGTGAATGTGTGAATGATACGTGGATTCTTAATAACCCAGAAGTGCAAATTTTCTTTGCTTAACAATCTCTTGAGATGAAAATTGGCCTCGACGCTCATGATAAATTTTTATTTTTACTGATGAATTATTGTGTAAAAAATAGTCCAGAATATAGCGTTCTATGGCTTTTCGAAGTGTATTTCTTATTTGTTTCCTTCACAAATATTAAAAAAAACTGACAGTTGCCGTCATTTAGTTATAACATCTTTGACATTCATTTCCTTACATTTTAAAAATTTTATATATTTTGACATATTAAAGAAAAACAATATCGGGTTTCGACATGTTATTTAAATTATTTATTTTGTCTTCAGAAAATGTTTAAGATCTTTAAACAAAAATTACCTTTTTTATATACAAATTTTCCGATTACGATTTGGTATTGAAAACTTTCAAATTCTTTTAAAATTCACAAACTACGAGGCTGGGTCAATAAGTTCGTGACTTTTTAAATGAAACACAGTTTTCTTTTGCAAAAAGAAAAAAACATAATCTCCTTTTAGCTCAATGCACTTAGTCCAACGTTTCACCAATTTTTGTATCTCTTCCAAAAACTAGGATTTTTCGAGGTCCATAAAATAGGCATTTGTTTAATTAATAATTTCATCATTGGATCTAAATCTCTTTCCACCGAGCCATTTCTCTAGGTTTGGAAATAGGAAATAGTCACTGGGAGCTAAATCCGGAGAATAAGGCAAATGAGGGAGCAAATCGTAGTCTACTTCATGGATTTTTGCCATGTTAACTAAGCTGTCACACGATTCCGTTGGTGGTCGATTGTGAGCAAACACGGCAGCCATCTTGCGGAAAGCTTTCTCATCCCCAAACGATCGTTCAAAATTGAAACCACTGAGCCATGTGAGATGCCTATGTCTTCCACAATCTGTCGCACATTCAATCTCCGATCGGCCACCACCATATCGTGATTTTTTTCAATTGTTTTGAGTGTAGAGACCTCAACTGGGCGTCCAGAACGTTCGGCATCTTCCGTGCTTGTAAGCCCACAACGAAAATCAGTAAACCTTTTTTACCATTGAAATCGATGGTGCAGAGTCCCCATAGTATTTATCAAGATTTCCTTGGTTTGATTGACGGTTTTTTTTCGCAAAAAATAATGTTTAATGAGCACTCGAAATTCACATTTTTCCATTTTTGAAAAAAGCCACGAGGTTGTATGTTTTGAACAGCTGTTAAACGCAAAGTAAATGACGGAACTTGCTCAAAATATAACACTAGTCTATTAACAGGTCGTACTCGAAAAGTCACGGACTTATTAATCCGCCCTCGTATCTATTTCACATTCATTAGCATAATTTTTTATTGCAATTATATTCTCAATGATCTTCCCCATCCGTTGGCCGTGACAGTTTAAATATGTCACTGGTATAATTTCAAAATATGTGTACAAAAATATAAAATTAAAACAAGAAACGTCAACAAAGAAATATTTACACGAAGAAAAGAATAAAAAAAAAACTAAATTCAAGATGCTCTGTATTGATAGAAAGATTGAATACAATACAATAAATTTATACTGTACATGACGTTATACAGTTCTAAATAGTTTTAAACTTGAGAAAAAACTTGTCACTAAAAAAAAAAAAGTAAGCTACTCATTAAGGTAACACCAATTTTTATGGATATTTTCTGCTAATCACATTGACAAGTGACGAGATAAGATTTTTTCATACATAGAGGCTTTTCTTAAACTTCGGATTTTAAAAAGATCTTTTGTAGGAATAAAATACATGTATAAGACAGCCTTGCTAAAAAAAAATACAACAGTTAATTTTATTTTTATTTTTTGCAAATATGCGGAGATTGAAATCTCCTTATAAATGAATATCAATAACTATTTTATATTTAAATTAACATCTTGTTTTTAGGAACACTTTTAAATTAAGTATACGTCTTACTAAAGTTAATAAATAAATAAATTTGTTCCTAATAAAATTGGTATGCCAGCATTTCACCTTTCTGTTGCCTTTTAAAAATAAGCAGAAACGTATTTAAATTAAAATGTAATCAGACTTTGCTTGATTTCAAATATATTTCTATTTAATGTTATTTATGCTTAATTTTAATTTTTTTTTTATATGTAAATGAGATATTTATTTTTATTTAAATTGAATTTTACTTTAAAACTAGACAAACCCCCTAATATCCGTGCAAAATCAAAATGTTTAATAAAACAAAAACAACCAACAACTAACTTATTAACATAACAATCCAAGACAAACAACAATATCGAAAATATTTTTGTTCAAAGATACTTTACTTTAGATAAGAGCAAAAAATAGTTTTTTTACTTGAATAAAAATGTTTCGATTTTTTTATAACAAAAAAGAAAATAGTGCGTATGAAGGTGTATACATTTCCGGGATAGTTTTTATTTAAAAAAGTTTTATTTTGTTAAAGAAACTTACATTTTTATGAGTTCTCTATATAACAGCTTGTTTAAGATAAATTTACATAAACATAACTACAACAATCAATCCCTTCTATAACTTTTTAAAGCATTTTGTTAACAAACAAGCACAGGGTGGGGCATAAATAATCATTTAATTTTCTTTCGCTATAACTTTTGTATAAAGCAAAAACTCATTTTGTTTTTACCTGATTATATTTATTCGCACTTATAAATTTTGTTTTGAATAATTTTTGAAAAATTCAAGACAAAAAGCATTTATGACTATTTGGGATAATTTTATTAGATTTTGCATAAATGTACTGCTTCAAGGTTCTGGGTCTGTTTGTGTACACCAACGACTTCAAATACCCCCAGAGAAAGAAGATCGAGACAGTCAAAAGGGAGATATGGCCAAATCACCCAATCGCGAGATTATATGTGCTGCAAAGGTATACTTAAAAATACGCTTTGTGTCGCTTGCAATATGTTCTGACAATCACAAGTTGGAATCACAAGTCCCCCAAATCCAGGTCATCAACGTCCTGTTAAAAAAAAATCAGTCTGTATGGCTGTAAACTCAGTAAAAAGTAATACGTAAAGTTTGTTTTTAAATGAAGAATCAATTGAAATTTATATAAAATATATTTTTTAATTATTTGAATCAGTCATTCAAAAAACAAACTATAAAAATTAACAGACATTCAGTAGGAGTTGATATTTTCAGTTAAATGTAAAATTTTACGTTTTCTGCTTCAAAAAAAAAATGCATATAATTCCTTTTTGGTTTTTTTTACCAAAATAGTTCGTATATATACAAAATTATTTCAATGAAAATTACAAGAAATTATTCAAATATACATGCACACATAGAAAATAAAAAAATATACATATGTGTGTGTTGTGTTTTGTAAAATTAGATACAAATAAAAAAAATTTTAAATTTGGAAAACAAACCACAAAAATCTTTTTGTTAGTTAAAAATTGATGGTTATTTAAAACAACTTTCGATTGCTTTTACTACCTTTGTCGATTATTAAACAATGATTAAAAATAAACAACAAAATGGGCTGAATATAATGAAAAATCAGTAGTCCTCTTTTTGATTGTATTTTCGATTAATTTAATATGTATTTTAGATTATTTTTAACGAAATAATATTGTGAGTGTATAGCGGCTTCCCCTTAACTAACATCCAATCTCCTTTTCCGATATAAGTGCACACAGCACGGTAACTGAGAGGGTACTTCAATAATCATTAATAAATTTTCCGTCCCCCAGAACCGAGAATTTCGCTTATTGACGTGACCGCTGAGATAAAAATGAGTCTCGTTACTCATCATCATTTTGGATGGAAAATCATCTATTTCGTCGTTTTCGCGTTCCTGTGGCGTATAGCAATTCATTGTTATTCACTAGAAATTTTGCACGTATCTATTTCACAAATGTCAAAACCAACGTTACATACATACTATGTCATTTGTAAAAATGGCAGCACTTTCCAATAGGGTGATACTTATTGCCCCATTTTGTATTATAAAAAAATTTACAAATAAATAATGGATTAACTTTACAGCGTCCTTAGGTGGAAATTTTTGTGACTAAGTACAATACTTTGACATAACATAGATCTCGAATGGGTTAAGAATTTTTTTTAAGTTTAAATTTTGTACTTTTTTTGTCAAACAATTCAAGATTTTTATAATTATTTATTATAATATTTCTAAGATTTTTATGTAGGTGTAATGAGATATACGAGGTGGTTCAAAATGTATCATTCTATGGGTTATGCTTTAACTTTAGCAAATGACGGAAACTATCAGTTTTGTTTTAATATTTGCCATGGAATACTATACGTACTGCTGAAAAACGAGGAATACTCCTATTTTGCAATGGACAATTCTCTGACCAATTTTATCATGACCGAAGAGGTCCGTTTCCATCTGAACGGACAAACAATATTTGCATTTGAGAATTTACATCCACTGAGTCACTGTATGATGCGCCAACACTGACGCCGGAGATGGCATTGGTCCTTATTTTTCGAGGTAACCGTGTAACCGTTTGTTACACGGTTACTGTGACCGGTGAACGATACAGAACCATGATCAAGGAGTTTTTATTGCCGGAAATTTATTACTTGGGCGCTACTGCACACACAGCTCGCCAGACAATGGACATTTTGAAGGATGCGTTTCAGTCTCCTAATGTGTTGTTTTTTAAATTTGCAGTGACCAGCAAGATCACCCGATTTAACTACTGAAGACTTATTTTTTTGAGGTTTTTAAAGACACGGGTAAACAAGTCACAGACTCTGAAAGGCCTCAAAGAAAAAATCTGGCACGATGGAAAATGTTGTTAAAGATCATCAACAAAAATTTCTAGGAAATCAACTTAAAGGTACAAAAAACCATTTAAAAAAAAATTAAATTATATCGTAAAAGATAAACTAAAACTAGATCGGAAAATGGTTTTGGGCCACCCATATAAAGTTTTTTGTTGTGTACGTATTTGTTTTATCAAAAAAAAAAAAACTTGCATTTTCATATTTTATTATGTAAATTTATTTCAAAATATATCATGTATGTACTTTTTGAAATAGTTGAACATTTCTTAAGTTGTAACAATTTTTGTGAATATGGTTAAAGTGGGGTGAAGTGCGAAATGAATTTTTAAACAAGTTTTATTGCTGATTTATATGTTATATAATATATAGTATAAACGTAACTTATTCAATTGATATAGATATCAGGAATATCAGAACTGCATATATTTTTTATTTTGGTTATATTGATTTTAACTTTTGCAAGTTTTTGCTTTCTTTTCAGATTTATCTTTTTATTCATTTGCTAATAATGCTTAAATGCGGTTAGATTTTTTTTATTTAAGTACCTTTTTATAAAATGTTCCACTTCCAAATCAACACAACATATAATATTTTTTTTTTAATGATAAGATGTTAGCTCAGTAACAAATGGTTGGCGGTTACTTTTTAAGAGCTAGAAAAAAGTGTTACCCACCTCACCCCAGCCTCACCTATAAATTCTATTGTATGTATTGGCATCATAATAAAAAGCTTATCATTTCACCAAAATTGTTTTCAAATTTTCACGCATAACAACAATAAAAACACCCAAATAGGCGCCATTCTTGCACCAACAAAACACCGCAAACAATTGAAACCCAGAAAGAAACCTACCTTATCAAATGATTCTATCTAAATTTCTATACATAAAATGAGGAACAATTATTTGATGTCTATGTATAAACGAGTAAAACTTATATACTTTGCACCAACAACAAACTGCACACAAACAACGAAGCTAACAAAAATGACAACAATAACAAACAATTTATATAAAAATATCATGATTTTTCGAGTAAATAGTTTAGATGCCTTTTTATCTCGCTCTCAGTTTGAGTTTTAATTTACCAGGCTTACAGAAATTCACAATAGGCATAATCAGAACAATACAGACACTACGATGAAAATAAAAAAATAAAACGCATTTCTCCTCAACACCACCATTACACACCAGCACCATAGACATCCATATCCACATCCACATCATCATCATCATAGTCGTCATTATAGTATTAAACAACTACAAACATTTAAAAGGGGGAGGGAGCATTTACTCAATGGTTTCGTTTTCATGTAGAGTATGAAAAAAAGACACAAACATTTCTAAAGTTACTCAGAAGAGCCAAAGTCATATAATTCATAGTCTTAGTGGTACAGAACAGAGTGTAAAGTGTCCAAAACTCAATACTCAAATATTTAATAAAATTACGTGCTAAGAAACATTAACGTCGGAAAAGAGGAACCTCTTAAATTTAAAACCACTTGCAGCCAACAAATCAAGAGGAAAATTAATCTTTTTCGTTTGGAATAGAAAATTTTATACTCGTTTGATATATTAGGGGTAACAAATCAATTGTATAACAAGAAATACCTTCGAAAAGAATTTATAAAAGTCTCTTCTTGCATTAGAGGAGATACATTTATGAGTATCATAAACTCAAATCAAACCAGAACATAAATATAGGGGCATTTAGCCAACATGCACAGATGTTTCTATTGTCCATTGATGATAATTTTAAACAAAAAAAATTCCTACACTCAAAATGTTTGTATGCGCTATTTGTATCTCTGAGTACAGCATCGAATCATTCTGCCGAAAAATATACACTCACTCTTTATGGCAAAAAACCTTCATTTACATTGTACTTATTGACACGTACGAGTATGTAAGTAGAAATGTTCGGAAATAAGAGCATGTGACACCTCTTTTGGTATTTGAAAATATAGTTATCCATCAAATGCTTCTTACGCATAGTAAGTTGTTCGGATTTCACGTGAAAAAAACGAAACTGTTATACATAACATAACAAATAATTTTTCACAATATTGCATTTCTCGTGAAATTAAGTACAATTTTTTTCATGCAAATTTAATAACCGTACTTTTATTTTGTCAGTGAAAAGGTGTCATTTTGAGTTTATTGTGATTGCATTTTTCTTATAAAATAAACATTTTTTTAAGAATTGATGCAATTAAAAACGCCCTTTTGGATCTGGATGTTGAGACTTTCGTTAGCAACTGGATGGTGACCATTCTGGACTCTCGATCTCGATTTGGGAATGCTCGTTAGGGTAACAGCGAGTGGTCAAATAGAGTTAGAAGAGGAACACCTCAAGGTGGCTGAAAAATCAGTATGTTTAAGTCGTTGCTTATGTGGACAATGAGGTGATACTAGTATCAGGGATATTTCTTGGGACCAGTGGCTTTGGAAACTTTCAGCAACAGAGCCAATGGCTGTGTCCTGAGATTAAATTCAAGTAAAATAGAACAGGGCTGCGAACTCACTCTCTCCGAACATGCTAATAATCTTGAGATTGTCGTAGACTCAAAACAATCGTGATACCGTAACACCGAGCTCTGTATTGGGAAGGTGACTGTTTCTTTCTACTCCTGCAGGAAGATGTTAGGTTCAAGATGGGGTTTAAGTCCAATACTCATTTTAGGCTTGTAAGGTACACCAGAACTACCAAGCAGGTAATTACAGAGTTACTGTACAGGTTTCAGCACTCGGCTTGCATTGGAGTTACTGGTACCATAAGCTCTCAATGCTATAATTTCCATTCAATAATTCCCAGTGGTTATTGAAAGATCAGAACCTACAGGCAAGCTGCCTCCACAGCTCAGAATATAATCTGACTTCCCTACTCCTAGGATTAACTTCGATATAGCCTTTCGGGTCAGCCTTCCTGCTAGAGAGAAATGGGCTAAGAGCGATTCAATAGCTGGATTTGACATTGGCATTGGCGCTGTGGTCTACTCTGGTGATTACAACATACAAGGATGTTAAAAGTTACCTTTAAGAAGGAGATTCTGCCTACCAGGGAAGTTGCAGACTCTTGTGTGCGGTTGGAGCTCGTCGAACCGTGGAATCAGTATAATGAAGAACTATCTAGGCTAAGTTACTAGTCCCCGATTACGTTGGTATGGGTCGCCGATTACAGGGACTTTTACGGTAACGAGAAGGCAGACGAGTTACCAAGTGCAGGTTCTGCCATAATTGCCTCCGCAGCGATGTCAGTCGCTATTCAGCTGGGCACTTCAGAAGGCGTGTACAGATAGCGTGGATTGCACAATTGTAGGACCGTGAAGCTAAAGTGGCCCGCCTACGATTTGAAGGGTTATTAATCTCACCTCAGTAGAAGTAGGAGCGATGTTTCGAGAATGACTGATAACTGGTTAATAGGGAAACACGACGAGAGAGTTGGGCGGTTGCGCGATGTACAATGCCGTAGCTATAGAATACGTGGTGAGGAGAAGACTTTATTTCATCTCCTATGTGATTGCCTGGCACTGCAGGGCGATCGTATACAGGATTGGGTGGTCAGTCCACATTGAGACCTACCTCCCATAGAAAGGTCCTATGTATGGGAGGTAGGTCTCAAAATCGTAGATATTTGGTTTAAATGTTATATAAGACCTTTTTACAAAAAATAATGATTATTTATTATTTTCTTTCAATATTTCGTCTCCACATTGGGTGACTTTTTCATAAAATTTCCCTGAAGAAGTCACCCAATAAGGAGACAAAATATTGGAAGAAAATAATAAATAATCTTTATTTATTTATTTTTTGTAAAAAGATCTTAAACTCGATTTAAAAGAATAATATAATATAATATTGAAGATCGAATAAAGAAAAATAAATATAAAGTTATATAAGACCGTTAATCGTGCCCCCAAGTTAGAAACAATTCGGACCATATTTGGACCTAAGGCAGAACCAGAAAAGGTTCAAGTGGCTAAAGCTAAATATAGGTATCAAACGAAATTCATTTTTTTTAGTTAAAAATTTGTATTTCTAAATTCTTGCTTCTTACCAAAAGAAGGCAATTGTAGTTGGGCCTTTGGTCCCCATATAAAACCAAGGACCCTATAAACCAGGATGAACAAACTACCAAATTTATAGCCACCCATAATGCCATGATGCCAAATGGTGCGACTACAAAAAAATTCTTAGTCGAGACCACGAAATTCTTAGCCGATTTACAGAAACATTTAGCCGCTAGCAAGAGTTGTAGCGCAAGTACAGTGATTGTGATGTGAATTTATTCATGTTTGAATTGATGTATTTAAGTAAATAATGAAATGAACTTAACATAGCAACAGTTAGTAAATAAATTTCATCTTAACTAAATAAATCATAGTGGGGTTATATTTAATTATCTTTTCCCTTAAAAGCTCTGGGTTTGATGATGATTGTAAGTGACCAAAAAATACATTCCATTCGGCAACTGTTAAAAAACTTTATCTGCGTATTCTCTATATTACGAAAAATATAATTTTTCTATTCATTTAGAAAGAAAAATGTTCATGATTTTAAAAAGAACGAGGAATATTTCATATAACATTTACATATAACAGATATAACATAATATTCTCTATGAAACCCGCACAAGGTACGGTACGGTTAAATATGTGTTAATCAGAGCAAACAACATTACAATTAAAGATTTGTTGGAGTTGATTCAAAAGGGTTAGAATTTTCTAGAAAGTTTATAAAGAAAAATTGTTATGATTTTATATAAAACAAGGAACATCACACATTAAACAAGTAAAAAAGGGCTAAATTCGGCTGTGCCGAATCTTTAAATACCCTCCACCAATATCCTAAAAAGATGTTCTCTACTGTTTTTGATACAAATAATATAAGAAAACTTTTGAAGTAAAATTATGTAGGTGAAAAAATTTTTTGAGGTGAAAAACTTTTTTAGATGTGAAAAGAACTTTTTTAGAAGAAAAAAATTTAGTGGTGAAAAAAAATTTTTGAGGTGAAAAAATTTTTTGTTGCGAAAAAAAATTTTAGTGGTGAAAACATTTTTGAGGTGAATACAAAATATTTACTGCTAAGCGACTGGTGAAAAAATATGTTATGTATCAGTCGCTACTATGAAATTGTACTAAATTTGTATGGGCAACTTAGAGGGACCTTCACATTTTCACTAGTGTTTTTAACCATGGACTGCACAAAAAAAAAACATTTTAAAGCATAGTTTTTGTCAAATACTAAATTTTGTTCCGGCTAATGGGGACTAGCTCTGTAGCTGAATATGCCTAATGGAGAGAATGTACTTTCTGATGCGCCTCGCATTGACAAACAGTTGCAACGAATATTCTTTCTTTAAAAAATTGAAGTGTGTTTGTCTAATGGAGAGAATATATCAAAGAAATTAATTTGTTAAAGAAAGAACATGAGTTGTAACTATTTGTCAATAGATGGCCCATCAGAAAGTACATTCTCTCCATTAGGCATATTTTGCTGCAGAGATAGTCTCCATTAGCCATATTGTGCTACAATGTGCAGTAGAGTATTATTGATTTTCTATTTTCTTTGTAACATAAATGAATATTTGCCAAAAACTATGAAAAATATATGTTTTATGTGCATATTATACCTTAATTTTTTAAATCAATATTCATTTAGATGTTTAAGAGCACAATATTGCACTTTATTCATGTGTATTTTTTTATGAAAGAAAACATTAACATAAATATACATTTGCCAATCCCTCAATTCTCAAAAATATAAATGGAATAAAAAAATACTATTTTATTACGTTAAACATTTGAAAATTTGACTTTAAAACTGTGTAATAAGTCTACTAGTAACATCTTAATGCATTAGAATTTGACGTTTGTAGTTAATTTAATATTTTTGGTAAATAAATTAATTGAAAGCCTTATCCAAGGCTATATCGCCATGGGGTGCCACCTATTCAAAAGTTGCGGCACTAAAGCTATTATGCATTTTGCTCTTTCTTTATATATCAATTTCTTTGGACCTAGCCATGGGGCAGGGTATTGTTTTAGTTAATTCAGCGCTACCTATTCAAAAGTAGCGGCACTAAAGCAATTATGTATTTTGATCTTTCTTTGGATATAAATGTCTTTGGTTACAAAAACAAAAAATACATTTTATGGAATGAAATGAAAAACCAACAAAGCTTAACAGAAAAACCCAATCAGGTTTACTATATCTCCTATAGTAGCCAAAGAACTGGAGATATTTTAAATGGAAAATCCTAAGAAAATGCATCGGAAAAAATTATGAAAATTTCATAAAACGATTTTTAAATAGTTACGTCTATGAAAATGCCATGTTCTACCCTTCTGTAGGTACGCCATGTCGTTGCAAGATAGATTTGTTGAAAAACTTGACCTACACTATAATTTGCTTGTCAGCCAAATATACGAAAACGAGAAAAACACCATCAATGGACGTATTAACGACAATCCTGCTCCTCTGGACCTTACCTCATTCTATATGAGCCCTGCCTCCAGCAATCATAGGGGCTGAAGATGATATACGTATATACTAAATTTTGCATGAACTGTAATATGAATATGTTTGGTCAATTTATGTAACAGAACTTTTGTTATTTAGCTTTTAATAACATTTATTTAGTTTTAGTAATGTTATTTACAGAGGTCTGCTCTGTTAGCGACTTGAACAATGTTGCTTTTCCGTTAACTTAGTTATTACAGTAACACACATAAAGCTCTAAGAATGTTATTATTCTCATAGTATGTAAGACAATAAATGTAATCGAACAAGAAGAAGACATAATAACATTTTTACTTACTTAACAGAAAATAAAAATAGATACAGAAAAATTGTACAAATTTGTATGGAACATTTAGAGGTACCTTCACATTTTCACTCATATCTTTTGAACCGCTAAACCGATTTCGCTCATTTTAAATACCAAACTGCTCGGGAGGATGTTCAATAATCTGGGTAAAAATAGGCACCCCGGCTTGCGTCTTCGCGTCGTGATCGCCATTTCAACAGACAGACGGACAGACAGACAGACAGACGGACAGACAGACGGACATCGCTAAATCGACTTAAAATTGCATAAGGATCACGAATATATATACTTTATGGGGTCTTAAACCTATATTTCGACATATTACAAACTGAATGACAAACTGATATATACCCTCACCATATATGGTGGAGGGTATAAAAAATAACTTTACACAATATACGACCTTAATATTAATCTGCTTAGTAATATTCCTAATATTAAACAATTTCCAAACTTTAATTTCTCTATCAAAATTGTATTAAAATTACTTAATACGTGATAATGTTTTAAAAATTTACCTTGCTTGAATAAACTTAAAATACCTTTAAATTGTTCACACTTGAGATAAATTTTTCAGCTTTAAGCCTCCCATAGAAAATAAGTAAACTCTAGATAAAAACACATTCAAGCCAAAATGAAATAGAAAAAATTCACACTCATCAAAAAAAACAGGTAAAATAAAATACTTCAGAAATACCCTGCCACATAGAAGAGATCATAGAAAAGTAGCAAACAACACTTTTTTTACCACAAAAATCCCAGTACACTTTAAAATATAAGGAAACAGCAACAGCAACAACAAGCAAAATGAAAAACCAACAACACAAATTATACGGAGTACTAACAAAACGCAGGTAATGCTAAACAATGCAACATTTGTTAAGAGTTAAAGTTAGTAGAAATAGATGGCGTTTATAAACGTAGAATGTTATGGGGTACATGCTCCTTCACTAGGAAGGAGTAGATGCTGTAGATGCTCCCAGCGCACATTAATGTTTGTTTGTGCACGTATTAAAAAAAAAGAAACCGTAGAGTGGGCTATAAAGTTTTATGCCCTGATGTTAGAAGAAAAAAAAATAAAATGGTATAGGTAAGTGATGGAGAAAGGGAGTTGTAATAGAAGTGCATTCATGGACAAACACATACAAACACATTTTTGGGTAGATTTAGCCACCGTAATATTGTTAAAAAAAATCTCAAACTCTTTTTCGTAAATGTCTGAAGTTTGTTGAGAAATAGCAGCAAGAATAAAAAAAAATTAAATAACTTGCATGAACTGTGAAATTAGCGACATTGCCACCATGTATAAACTACTACACTACTACTAGCAGTGCTGATGCTGCTGCTGCTATTTGCTACCATGATGAAATAACAAGGACTATGACCATAATAATGATACCAGAACTTTTTTGATTTAATTCTACTAACTTGCCATATAATTGTATTTTTCCTTAAGGAATTATTTTTGAGAAAATTTTATTTTTTTGAAAAGCGGATTTAAATGAGAACTTTGATTTTTATCACTGAGTCCGCCGGTAGGCTAGTTGGTAGCGTGCTAGCTTATCAGTACGGGGGTTGTGGGTTCGATTCCAACCAGAGGCTCTGGTCTGTTTTCGCTACAACGAACCGATGGCCTTTGTTGCTAGTGCTCGGTTAGGGTATTAGGATATAATTTGTAATTTTATATGATTAATATAAAAAAAAATTTATAATAAAAAATATATAATAAAAATATAGTTTTGAAATAATCCATATTACCATCACAAAAATGTGTAATTTACGGGGTTATAATTTCCGATTTCATCTCAAAATATTTTTCCAACCACAAAATTTTTTATCACATCTACACTCACAGTATTATTTTGTTAAAAACAACTTAAAATACATATTAAATTAATCGAAAATACAATAAAAAAAAGAGGACTACTGATTTTCCATTATATTCAACCCATTTTGTTGTTTATTTTCAATCATTGTTTAATAATCAACAAAAGTAAAAACAATAGAAAGTCGTTTAAAATAACCATCAAATTTTTACTGACAAAAAGTTAGAAAAAACTACTTTTGTGGTTTGTTTTTCAAATTGAAAGTTTTTTTATTTGTATGTAATTACAAAACAGAACACAACACACGCAGATGTAAATATTTTTATAGGCTTTGTGTGTATGTATATTTGAATAATTTCTTGTAATTTTTATTAAAATAATTTTGTATATATACAAACTATTTTGGTAAAAAAAAACAAAAAGGAATTATATGTATGAATTTCTATTTTTTGAAGCAGAAAACATAAAATTTTACATTTAACTGAAAATATCAACTCCTACTGAATGTCTGTAAATTTTTATAGTTTGTTTTTTGAATGACTGATTCAAATAGTTAAAAAATATATTTCTATGAATTTTAATTGATTCTTCATTTAAAAACAAACTTAACGAATTACTTTTTAAATAAACTACAGTCGGTAACGGAAAATATATTGTGAGTGTATATAAGTTTTTCACCTCCATAATTTCACATTATTTTTTTCAGTAAAAATATTTTGTAGGACATTGGTGGAGGATATTCAAAGGTTCGGCACGGCCGAATTTAAGCCTTTTTTTACTTGTTCAACTTAGTCTCCTTTTAGCTCTATACATTTTATTCAGCGATTCTCCAACTTTTTTACGCCCTCTGCAAAGTAAGATTTCGAGAGGTCTTTAAAATAGTCTTGTGTTGCAGACATGACCTCCTCATTCCGCCGAGCGATTTCTTAAAATTTGGAGATGTGTCTAAAAGCCAAATATGGAGAATACTGTGCTTGTGGCAACAAGTCGAACTTCCACTCGTTGTATTTTTGCCATTGAAAGTGCACAAGTGTTAACCTGAGCATTATCTTGATGGAAGATCACTTGTTTTTGGCTAAATGGGCCAGTTTTATTCTTGATTTCTTCGCTTAATTGGCCCAATATTGATGAATAATATTTGAACAATTTTTTCCCCTTTTTCAAATCAATTCGGACAAATCAGCCTTAACTGGACATTTAAAACTGGGTTCATCCTTTGTAGATAAACGGCCACTTTTAAATTTATTTACCCCAATGTAGGTAGTCCTAAACACTGGTGCAGATGTGTCATGGACTTCGTGTAACTCATCTTTGATCTTCTTACATGTTTTGCCATTCAAATAGAAGTGTTTGATGCCAGCACAAAATTAATTTTTTCTCCAATTTTTAGATAGCAAAAGTTGGGTCAAACAATCGATTGTTCAAAAACAACTGAATGTCGTATTTTTTTTAAAATGAAATTGCCATTTTGCCATTTTTTAGTGCTCCTTATTTACCATTGAGACCCAGACACTAAACAAAAATTCATAATTTGTTTAATTTTTGACCTTACAATAAAATATCTCGAAAACTAAAAAAAAAATTATTTTGTTAAGAATTTAATAAAACAAATTTTATACAAATTGATCAACAAGTTTTGAAAATAAAACAAAAAATACATTTTGATTATTTTTTCACGTTCCTCATAAAGCATAAATCAGTAGTAAAAGTTTTAAGTAACAGAAATAATTCTTTTAAAACGCTGTCCTATAAATATAGTGAGTGTTTCTTTTGAAAAATAAAGAAAAATGCTAAAAAAAAGTGAGTAACTAAAATAGAACCATAGAATTCAATGCAACTGCAAGAGAGTGTATAGTCAGTAGTTTTGTTGGCTTGGTTAAAAGTATTTCAAATTGGTTTTTGGTAAACATGGCTGCAATATGACGACGACGACGATGATGATGATGTTGTTGTTGCTGTTGATGGCATTAGTAAAACAACTCTAATCTTTGTCTACAAACACATTGCAGTATAGATGCAACAACAGCAGCAATAACAAATAAACAACAAAACAACAGCAGCACAATTTCTAAAAATGAAGCGAAGAACATTTTTGTGTGAATTTAAGTTTTACTACATATTATTGCTAAAAACCTGCTTGCCTGATGACAAAACTCACATAGATGCAGATGCAGTAATAAACATCAAATCATACCTTAGAAATGAGATCACAAATACACGCACACACACACACACTACGCAACTACATTAACAAACTCTTAACCACCTTTTAAAATTGAGGATTATGTGCGTAAATGTGTTAGTGTTATGTATATGTGTGTGTGTGTGTATGTTTACAGCAACTACAATATGTGCTCTTACAGTTTCCTGATACTTCCGGTACAACAACATGTAATATATGCTTTCAATAAACTCATACTCTTTTCATAGGATTCCATTTTTTGTTGTTGCTGCTGTTGTTTTCGTTTGTCTACTTATATTTCTTTATCGTTTTTGCACTGATGCTGCTGCTTATTTGCGACAACAGATTTTTAGTAAAATGCACAATGATGGTAAAATTGTAAAGCGTATGTTTACTGTTTATATTCATACACTGATATTTTTACTCATGTGCCACATACAAGAAGCACTGTAAGAGGTTTATAGGCAACGAAGTTAACAAAGGCCCTTTATAACAAAAATCTTACACAAAAATTGCATTCTTCTAGAAATCAAACGTAACGTAACGTAGCGTAGCGCCTTATGAAAAATACACTGAGTAAAGGGAGTATATCAGACAGGTTGACTGTTGTTTACACCATTAACTGAGATTATATCAGCTAATTTGTCGCGTAACATAGAACTTATTCAACCTTCATTTGTAAGAACAGACTTTTGTTAAACAACATATTAAAGAATGTTCCATGTAAGAAATTAAAACATTTTGGGCCCCTTTATCTTTCAATGCGTTGCAAAACATCCTGCTTTAGTATGGTTGAACTGAAGTCTCTTCCCCCCACCCTGCATATTCTGCATCCATATAACAATGGTGTAAATATATGACTCTAAGGAAAAGTATGTTTATACATTGCACATTTATACTTACTACCAAGTCATACATACACTCACTACTTACTACTCGACTGTCAGAGTTTTGTTGTGACGCGGTCGTTGGCATCTTTTTTTTTTTTTGAATTTTCGTTTATTCAACGTAGATTTAAATATGTAGCAGCTATTGTCGTTGTACAACACAGTACAACATACATACGTGGTTGTCGACTTCAACATCATCATCATCATCGTTGTCGTTGTCGTCATCATCATCAGCAGCAGCACCGGCACACATATTTAATATTATCGTCATCATCATTGTTTGTGTTTTATAGATGTTGCTGCAGTTAGTGAGTGTTGTTGTCGAATCAATTCAACTCAATGCATTACATTGGCATGGATGCCATTGCAATAATGCTTTTTAAGCTGACAGTAGGAGGTTCCACTTTAAAATTTTATACGAATAAATACAAATACACTCTGAGGCCAGAGAATATGGAAAGGATTGAAGAAAATTCCTAAAATTATTGTATTGAACAAGGCCTCAAATGAACCACCTGAGGAGTGGATGTTTAGGTGGACCTTAGGGTATTCCATTATTCGATTCTTTATTTTAATCGATTATTCGTGAAAAAAAAATTATCGCGTATTTTCTTAACTGAATAAAAATCGATTAATCGTAAAAATTATTTATTTATTTATTTGGTCTATGGAATAATTTTCTTACAGATTAGAATACATTTAATATATAATCAACTATTTAGAGCTATAATAATTTTACTTTTTATAATGTGAGTATTTACAGAGAAATCGATAAATTGGTACACTCGCCTGAGTGGATCAGAGTTAGCATGGTTTGATCTAAAATATTTAATAGATATAGGATAGAAGTTGCGCGTACGACTGCGGGGAACATTGAACTTAACATTGCTAATCAGGAAATCAGAGCAAATATCACCATTTATTAAGTTTTCAAGAAACAACACATTTAGCATCGTTCTGCGACTTTTTAAGGTTGGCAGCTTAATAAGGCAAGACGATTAGTATACGAAGGAAGGTAAAGTGGATTTTATTGCAGACCGCTAAGAGAAAACAATAAAAACTGCTTCTGTACAGATTCAATGCTTTCAGTATGGACTTTGTACAGGGGGTCCCATACGATCGATCCATACTCCAGGATGGATCTAACAAGAGATATCTACAATTGCTTCGTAATATATGGATCAATGATTTCCTTTGCCACCGTTTAAAAAAACCAAGTTACCCCTTTTGTTTTATTAACCATCATAGAAATATGCGCGTCCAGTAAGATACAGAGATCTAAGAAAATTTCTACTTTCTCCAAGTGAAATCAACCCAAAAATATTCACGTGACTTCTTCTAAAAAAACACATATATTTACATTTTTTGAGGTTAAGCTCCATTAAATTTAGATTACACCATTTATGCATAGCATCAAGGTCCTTTTGTAGAAAAATATGATCACCATTATGGTTGTAAGTAAGAAATATTTTTACGTCATCTGCATACATTAAGATATTAGAATATCCGATTATCTGAGGAAGGTCGGTAATAATGGCCCGTGATAACTACCTTGTGGTACTCCAAATAACACTTTAATTTTCTTCGAAGTTACATTCTTGAAATGAACACTTTGTTTTCGGTTCAAATGATATGATTTTATGCATTGAAGGCTATTATGAGTAAATGCCATTAAACTAAATTTTTTCAATAGTAAGAAATGCTTGACTTTATGGAGAGCTTTGCTAAAGTCTGTGTAAATAGTGTCGGTTTGTTTTTGTTGAACAAAGCCGCGATTTACTAAAGTTGAAAGTTACAAAATATTAGTTACAGTTGAGCATCCTGTACGGAAACCATGTTGTGCAGGCGACAATAGAGATTAAATAATAATCGATTCATCGAAATAAAAAATTAAATACAAATTTTTGGAATTTTTATTAATTTTATTCAAAAAAAGGAAAAAATAATTTGAAAATTTTTAAGTATAAAAAATATTAATTTTATAAACATTTAATTTTATCCAATTCAGAGTGAAATATACCGCAGACCTTCTCTGTAACCCAGTCAAATTTTTCAGAACAGTTTACCTTTGAATCTATTCTAGAACAAGGTTTTTTTCTAGAACGGATTCCCGGGAGTCCAAATAAAAAGTTTAACTAACCAATAACCAGTTCTATAACTGGTGTTACAACCGGTTTGAAATTTTATACAAAAAGAACGGGTTGTAGAATCTATTAAAATCTATGCTCATGCGATATAAATTGTTCTGATACCTGTTCTTTAGATTTTTACTTTTAACTGCAAAGTTTCATATTATGTTAACTTAAGCTTGAATTAGGCAAACTTAAACATAGCGCTAAATATACATTTTAAACATATTTGTAATTTTTCTTATTAATTTCAATTGTATTGAATTGTTATAGTTACTCGTTATTTCGATATTTGGGCATTTTGAATAATTCGAACAATTAGTTAAGAAAATTGTTCAATTAATCGAACAACGATTAATCGATTGAATACCCTAGTGGTCAGTCACTTCCCAGTCAAATCGGCAATGAGATATTATATTTTGGACTACTAGTATTGATACCTCATTACCGCCTACATTAATTTAAAATAAAAAATTATGAGTATAAATTATTTCAAAATATAAAATAATGCTGTTTATTATTCTTCTTTTAAAATTAAAAAAAGTATATAATCTGAGAGAAAGAGGGTATCGACAAGTACAAGGATATTTATTTTCATGTTGGTCTATTGCAGGAAGTGGCATCAGTTGTATTTCGAGCACCTGTCACGTGACCGTTGCAAACAAAACCGGACTGAAAGGACCCATCCTGTAACCTGTTCCATGACCGGCAAAAAGAAGACGGGTCTAAAAAAACCTAAGCTATAACTGGTGAAAAGAAGACAGACGTTTTTTTTTTAATTAAAATATTAAAATTTAAAAACGCTTTATTCTAACTTTCAGTTGAATTTTTAACCTTAGGGAGAAAATTTGAAAACGTTTTTTAACTAGTAGAAAAATAGTCATAATTCATATAACTAAATTCGTTGTGGGCAAAGGACCTATACCAAAACACACCGGTCACTTTAACATGGAATTGTTCTAAGAGGGGTCAATTGCCCTCTGTGACATATCACAGGACTGGTCTTAAGGAACATGTCACACAACTAATCCCCATATCACATAACCAACACAGAAAAACATGTCATGACTTTCAAAGCGGTCACGTTGTAGGTAATTTAGGAACCGGTCCTCTTTTCACCTACCTCGTGATATGTACAAGGGCGGATGAATAAGTTCGTGACTTTTCGAACTTCCCTCGTAGTTATATGAAATACAACACTGCTCCCATCAAGTACTACCTGTTAATAGACTTCTGTCAAATTTTGAGCAAGTTGCATCATTAACTTTGCATTTAACAGTTGTTCAAAACTTTCAACCTTGTAGATTTTGCTAAAAATGGAAAAAAAGTGAATTTCGAGTGCTCATTAAACCAAAGAAAAGCTTGATAAATACTATGGTGACTATACACTATCGATTTCAATAGTAAAATAGCGTTTTACTGACTTTCGTTGTGGTCGCACAAGTACAAATGACGCTGAACATTCAGGACGGGCTATTGAGGTTAGTACATCTGAAAATGTTGAAAAAATCCCCGATATGGTGTTGGACGATCGAAGAATAAATATGCGTGAGATTATTGATGCCATAGGCATTTCATATGGCATTGTGATTTCCATTTTAACCCTTTGACTGTCTCCAAGCAAAAAATGTTTTATGTATATAGCTTACGTCCACGTAGATAATCTAGTTAAAGGAAATAATACTAATTGTGTATCACATATGATGCACAAGCGTATCAATGATGACGCCTGTGCATCATATGTGATACATTAGACAGACGAAGGGTTAAATGATCAGTTTTCCATTTTAAATGACACTATGGAACATTTTTACGATTATTGTCTGGGGGGTGAGAAATTCCAAGTCAGGGTGATGGTACTAGGTCAGTATAGTAAAACCATCAAAGGGTTTGGCGTTCGTATGTGTCAGTTTTTTTTATGACCTTTTAAATTTTTTCCTTATCTTGATGTTTTTTCGCTTAGTTGTAACATTTCGGCAAAAACGTAGTTTAACATAACTCGAGAACCACTTGTCCGATTTTGCTAAAACAAACTCAAAAAAATTTAGAATTACAATTTCTTTAATCCGTTCATACAACGTTTTTCTTTATAATCAACAGTTTTGCCGGTAAAAATAAATTTGTGGAGAAAAAAAAATATTTTTTGCCTAAAAATTAATTTTTTTTTTTTTTAAATTCATAAAAAATCCAAAACCGAAAAAAGGATCAAGTGTTATTAATTTCATGTAAAGTCACATAACCTATAAACAAAATGCGACATAGATCATAGAAATCGATTAACGCGTTCTGCTTTTATTTACAATTAAGTGAAGGTATCCCATTTTGACAAGAATATTGATATTTGTTTTTATTCAAAAAAGTGTCATTTATCGCCTTTTTTATAAATTTTCCCCAATAACTCCAGACTTCTGGCCATAAACTACTAAAAAAATTAAGTAAACATTTTTATAATTTTTTATTTTTATTTTATTTATTTATTTTTATTTATTTTAATAAATATTGCCTAGACTTTTTCGATGGTGGTTGTTCGGTACTAGTGGCATCGCATTCATCGCTATCATCAGTTTCTGAACCACACATAATGTCAATGTGTGACTCCACTGTTGGCCCTTCTGCATCTCCTGAAAATTCTTTATCATCAAGATCATCCTTGTCTTGCCACACAAGCTTACTCCACCAGCAAATTTCCGCAATTATTGCACTCGGCGACTTTTTGGCTCTATATCTGTAAGTTTTTGTTTTATTAAAATGAGTTTGAAAAAATAAAAAATCAGTATTACCTCATTTCAAATGGCATAGCAACTTGATGATAGCGTTCACCTTGTTCATCAGATTCGGTAGCCAATTGTTTGCTGAAGTAGTCTAGATGATGATGTAAATAATGGATTTTCAAGGACATGTGGACACCAATTTCCGAGAATGCTCTTAACATCCTTGCGACAGAAACATCGTAGTTGTTAGAACGATGCTTTCCCAACAAGCCTTCTATTACTTCTTTGATTGCCTGCCATGCATTCAATTCAGCGTCAATCAAAATATTGTTGAATGCGTCACTTTTAATCCGCTTTCGTATATCTGGACCATTTACTACGCCTGATTGGAAAAAATTATTTTGTTAAGATGGAAAATCATGGGAAATGAATGTGGTATTATAACTTACCTTCTTTAATTTTACTTTCGCTGAGTCTCGGGTAAATTAGTTTCAAACACAAGAAAACTTCATCTCTTTTGGCGACAGTTTTGATAAAATTCTTAACAATTCCAAGTTTAATATGCAGTGGAGGCAGCAATATCTTCTCCTTCGGCACTAGAGGCTCACGAATAATATTGGCCGTTTGTAACCTGCTGTGCTCTCTGAGTTTCCATCCGTGGCATGCATATTGGTCACCGGAAAATCGTGTGTCCCAATCGCACAAAAAGCACATATATTTTATATAGCCGCTTTGAAGACCGCAAAGCATTGCTACAACTTTTAAATCGCAGCATATGCGCCACATATGTTTGGCGTAGTTAACCATTTTTAAAATATTTTCCAGTGCATCATATGTTTCTTTCGTTTCTGTACTATAGGCGATTGGAACTGAAGGTTTTTTATTGGTCTTATGCAGTTAAACCGCCTTCAAGCTGAGTTTTGAACTGTCAATAAATAATCTCCAGTCATCTGCTTCATATTTTATTTCCATTGCGTCCATCAATTTTCCTACATCCGGGCAATATGCAGAAGTTTTTTCATCATTCACAAGGAATATACTTTGGAGTGTTGCCTGACGACTTCGATAAGCTGTGGGTGCCAACAAATTGTTTGATTTCAAAATGGAAGCCAGCTCTTCCGATTTATGCTGTGTTAATTCCAACTTGGCAACAATTGAATCAAGCTTATTTTGATTTATTAAAATTGGCCCATTGGATACTGAAGGCTCATATGGGGGATCATCACGTGCATGATATGTCGGAGCAGTCGTAGAAGAGAAAATATCTGGGCTAGAAGCTTTTGGCACAGGAATGTGGTCCGAATGAGGCAATGGTGTTGCGGCACTTGCAACACCAACGTAATTATACGATTTTCTTATCCTTTTTGCGGCTCCTTTATTCGCACATGCATAGCAATTCAATGGATTGTGACCTTCGCCAGGATTAGTCCAAGACATTGGGAAACCGAATGGCATACTTTCACGTCTTCTATTTTTCCAATCCATTAGACGGTTGTAGCAGCTTTTACACACTATATTTGGTACCCAATTTTCGTTAACTATAACATTTTGGTTGAAGTACATCTCGTATGTTTGAACAAAATCAGTACTGAAATTTCCCCTTTTTTTATGTGTTGAGACATATTGACCACAGCAGACGCAAAAGCTATTTATATCTGGCTTGCACAGTTCCATATTCTGTTCAGTTTTGTTCACTTTTAAAAAACTGGAGAAAAATCACTTTTACTGTTCGCGTTCTTCGGCACTTGTTGAATGACAAAAATCACAGAACCAGTGTGAGAAAGAGAAGAAGTATAATGACAATGCATGTTTTATGTGAACATTACAGAACCAGTGTTGCCACATCAATATTTCTCTTTTAGCACAGTAGAAAAATATGAGAGAGTTCGGCTTGTGAATGTCAATGTTTTCTCCAAATAATGTTGTGCATATCTGGAGCAAATTTTTGAAATTCATACATTTACCTAATTGTGAATAAATGAGAAACGCGTGCATCGATTTTCATGATCTATGCCTTTTTTTGCTCATGAGTTATGTGACTTTACGCGAAAGTAATTAGTTTTGGCACTTGTTTCCATTTTGGATTTTTTATGAATTTAAAAAAAAAATATATTTAAATTTTTAGGCAAAAAATACTTTTTTCCCTTCATACATTCATTTTTAACTTCGAAAGTGTTGCACATATAGGAAAACGGTATAGAAACAGATTAGAGAAATTGTAATTCTTAATTGTAAATTTGTTTCATCAAAATCGGACAAGTGGTTCTCGAGTTATGTTAAACTACGTTTTTGCCAAAATGTTACAACTAAGCGAAAAAACATCAAGGAAAAAATTTAAAAGGTCATAAAAAAAAACTGACACATACGAACGCCAAACCCTTTGAGGGTTTTACTATACTGACCTAGTACCATCACACTGACTTGGAATTTCTCACCCCCCAGATTGGCTGTTGTGTGATCAGGATTTAAGAAAGCTTTCTGCAAGACGGCTGCCGCGTTTACTCTAAATTAACCATAAACGTAATAGTGTGACGTGTGTAGTCTCAATGGAAAAATTCCACGAATTGGGCTACGAATTGGTACCTCATCCGCCATAGTCTCCGGATTAAGCTCCCAGTGACTATTTCCTATTTCCAAACCTAAAGAAATGAAATTATTGATCAAACAAATGTCTAATTTATGGACCTCAAAAAATTCCAATTTTTTGGAAGGGACACAAATTGGAGAAACGTTGGACTAAGGACTAAGTGTATTGAGCTCAAAGGAGATTTTGTTGAAAAATATCTTTTCTTTTTTAAAAAAACTGTGTTTTATTCAGAAAGTCACGGACATATTGATCCGCTCTCGTGTTTTCGGAACCGGTCCAGTTTTCACCTATCACGGGACAGGTCCCAATAAATGAGTTGAAATCTATTTTTGGATAGTCAGTTTTGAGACTGGTTTACTTCAATGCGGATTTTTGGCAAAATTTCCTGACTCGTTAATATGTTCGCCCATATAATAAGGAGCAGGATGTAATGGAACTCAAAAGAAACTATGATACCAACAAGAGCAAACTGGGAATCAAACCCAATATAGCTAAATGAGAAAGCCTAGAAGTGGTACACTGATGGCTCCAGAACCTTAAATGAAGTGGAAGCTGGAGTATACAGACCTAGATGTAGACTCCATATTTCCCTAAGTAAAGAGGCTACAATATTTACAGCACAATTATATGCAATTAACACAGCTGCATCAAATACTGTTACAAAAAAATCTTATTCGATCTAAAATCAATGTAATGTCTGGCAATCAAGAAGTACTTACTTGTGGTTATGATGGCAACGAAAGAGCGGATGAGCAAACAAGACTGGGCTCAGAAAGGCCATTTATTGCCGCAGGTCCTCAGTGTGGCTTTACTAAAAAAATATGAATACTGCGATCTCCAACTGGATGAGACATCAGGCAATTAGAAACTGAAACGAACATATGGGGATCAGACACTCAAATAGATTGTTATCTTACAACACTAAGAGAAGTAGGGATGCACTTCAATTGTATAGACCTGTTCTAAGACTCCTTTGTGAAGCACTCACGGGGCATTACACATGCTATGACCACTTATTTAAGATTAAAATTACTTAGGTCGATGAGCCTTTTCTAATCAGAGTATGAATACATTTGGTAGATCCGAATTATGGAAGGGGCAATAGAGAACCATGACAGTGAAGGAGATAATAATACTCCTAAGAGCCGTGTAGACTGAGTGTAGACATCGTAAATCGTAAGGATCAGGTATATTTATCAAACTTGGATCGCTTCCTGGATTAAAACAAAAATCGAATTCTGGTGTAGGATATTTCTTGGCGCGTTTTAACGTTTATAATTTATTTTACTTTGTTTTTATTTTTCAAAAATTAGTTATGAAATTAGTTCTCTGTTAATGATTTATCTCATTCGTAAAAAAATTTCATACAAAATATTAAAAAAAAGCTCTGAAAAATGCTTTATTTTGGTTGCAGAACATTGCTGTTTGTAATTCTTATTAAGTTTGCATTATTGTTTACTTAAATTTTTTTAAAAAATAAATATTTAAACAAAATTTATCATATTGATGAAACATCTACATAAATGTTAATCTACATAAATGTTAAGGAAATATTAAGAAACTTCTTTATAAATACCAAGAAGTATTTCCTAAATCTTATTAAATTGCTTTTAAAATATTTCATAAATATGATCATAAATTTGAAGCTTCCACATAATTATTAAGTGTTAAATAGAACGAAAATCTATGAAGTTCTTCATTATATTTATGAAGTTTTAGTAAAATCGAGTATTTAAGAGAAACGATATTTTACAACTTTACATTATAACTAGTGAATATTTTCAAATACTCTCTTAACCGATTGTTGGATATTATTGAATTGACCTGCAGTATATTTAAAAGCTATGTACTTATAGATTTTTGCATCTTACGTTTGTAAACGTCTTTCCCCTCTCATGCCATATCGTATAGCATGAGAATGATGTCTACATGTAAGAGATGTCTAAGTATGTATGTATGAATGCATGTTTAAACATGCTGTATTGACGACAAAATATAGTAGAATTTAAGTAAACTGTAGAAATGAAAATACTACTACTACTTATATCGTATACAATTGATTTGTATTAAGTTATGAAGTTTTAGCTTAGCCCGTTCATTTTTTTTTTATTCGAATGTTAAAATCTTGTTCATCTTTAACTTGTATATTTTTCATCATCATTATTTTGGGATCTTCTTCTTATTCGTTGTATAAATTTTTGTGTATTTTTTTTTTTATTATAAAAGGAAGTTGTTGCTTAAAAAAAAATACAACATATTTCTGTATTTTAAATTAAAAGCTTTCCCACGCATTTAAATGTATTTAGACTGATGGTAGAATACAGCAGAAAAACAAACTCATCCTTAACTTTAAGAAACTTACAAAAAAAAAACAATATCTTTTAAATTAAGTTTAATCTTTAAACACGGTTATTGATTTTCCAATTTAAAATCTTAAAATGAATTTCATACTTTCTCTATCAAATTTTCTTTTGCTTTTCTTAAACTTTTATTTCTTTTTCCTCGCAAATATTGACGAAAATAGCTTAAATTTTTATTAGGCATCAAGCAAGTTTAGTAAGTGAAAAGTTTGTTTTTAAAATATTCTTGATATTAAAGTTGAGTTGAAAAGTTTATTTTTCGGCAAAATATACTGCAATCCAATGAATAACTTTTGTTCTTTATTTTTTTTTTTTTTGTGATTTTGCTTTTAGAATTTTTGCAATAAGTTTTTTGTTTAGGGGTAGAAGTAAAATTCAGCAGGTTAAGTTGAGTGGTATGAAAAGTTAGTGCCAAAGGTGGTAAATAAGTATTGTGTATTTTAAAAATATCAAACAGTCAAAGCTGTCTTAAAATATTTTCTTCTTTTACTTGTGCCTTTTGTTTTCTCACTTTTAATACTTTTGTTAATATATTATTAAAAAAGCAACAGCAAAAGAAAGTTGAAGAAGTTTCTTTCAAAAGTTACAAGTACATACATACATCTTAAACTTGTATACGTTAGTAGGAGAAATATTTAAAAATTTATACTTACTAAGTGGAAAAATTGAAGCTATAATACCCAGTTAACAAAATTTGAAGCATTTGGAAACAATATTAAAAAATTAATCAAATGGTATTTTAAAATTGTACCAAAATGCACTGTTTGGCATGAAAATTTTAAGTGTTACAGTTGATGGACATTTTATGACCAGATTCCTATAAGAATTGAAAATATGTATAATGTGTATAATTTATGAGGTTTTAAGCAGATATAATCAAAGCTTCACCCTCATTCATATCGAGCCATAACTCCCAAAGATACCAGCTCTAAAAATAAAATTTAGCAGTAAAAGGTTAACTAATTATTTTTGACTTTTTTCTCCGGTTTATCCGATGCCCAGCAAAACTTAGATAATGGGTGCGATATATTCATGCGTTACCTTCTAATGATAGCTCGTTAACTTTTTTATTTTTTGCAAGCATAAAGTAATAAGTTACTGATTATTGATTACGTAATATATGATTTTTAAATGTAAAGTAATAATTGAAATATTTTTGAAAATCTATTTTTAGATACATTACTTTGTGTTCTTTGTAAGCAAAAGTGTAATGTATGTTTGTTTTGATAACATTTAAGTTTAAAGCAATCAAAAGTTATATGCGTCGATAGCTCAGTGGGTAGAGTTCTCGGCTGGCAACCAAAGTTTCCACGTTCCACTCCCATCACGAGCAGATTCTATATAATAACTTTGAAAATATTTGTAATAATATTTTTTAATAAAAATTCCTCTTTTTGAAAATCTATTTTTAGACATTACTTTTTCCATTCTCGAAACCATATATATAACTAACCCCCTTATCACTACTAAAGTAATGGGTCTATATATTACTTTGAGGCTCATCGCCTGTAAAATTCATCAGATGTAAAGTAAGCCATGAGCCGCTATGGCTGCACATTACTTTACACATTATTTGGTAATGTGTGGTTTTGCTGGGTGATGCTTATGGGAGATCAAATATCGACTGTAAATTTGACAAGTGTTTACAAAGGTATAATCAAATGAAACCTTGGTTTGTACCAACAATAATACAAAGGAATACGATTGCACTGTTTTTTAAAATTTTTTCTTAATTTAGGAAAAAAAATGCGATTTAAAGTAAGTAGCAATAACGCGAAACCTCTTGACCGATTTTAAAAAATTTTTATATTTTCATGCTCAGCGTACCAAAATTAGATAGAACTAATATGTCGTATTACGAGCAAGTGCAATAAAAGGGGGAGTGTTAGCAACTCCTCTTGTTCTCCACCCAATGTGAAAGGATTTTAATAACCCGTGTAAAAAAGATAATTCTATTTATTTTATTTTTTATTTATATTAATCATATATAATTGCATATTATATCCCAATATGCTAACCGAGCTCTAGCAACAAAGGCTATCGGCTCGTTGTAGCGAAAACAGACCAGAGCCTCTGGTGGGAATTGAACCCACGACCCCCGCACAGATAAGCTAGTACGCTACCAACTAACCTACCGGGGCGCTCAAAAAAAAAAAAAGATTTTATCTGATCAGATATATACGATCATATATGACTGGATATAGCGTATGAGATACACTTTTTGGACAGGTCTGCACATATCAAATGGTATCTGAAAAATTTTGTGGTTTTTGTGGCCAGATATGAGCAAATCTGGTCATATGTGAACATATGTAGTGTCAGATGTGGTTATATCTAATAACAGATCTAGTACAAGATCGTAGCCATTTGAACCGTTTTCAAAGATACCAAAGTAAAAATGTATACAGAAATAAAGGTGTTTTTTTTTAATTTTTTATACAGTTTTTTTATAAATATACAGTGTACAGCAAAAGTTATGAAAACCCTGTCAAAATAAAAAATCTCTACAAATTTCTTAAAAATTACTTAACTGAAAATGTGACACTTATTTTTATGTTGTGTCTTCACTTGTATACAACCGCAAATCCAAAAAATATTTCACTTGTTTAACTAAATAAAACTTATAAAAATTGTAGACCAATATAACTCCATATTTAAGCACAGTCAAAACGGTCTTATTTATATTTGATTTTATTGCAATATTGTTGGCATTCCTTAGACTTTTGTTGAAACACGTAACGGTACTTTCCAAATTTCCAAGAAGCATTTGTTTATGACTAGAAGTGAAGTGAAGTCAAGTAATTTTTTAAAATGTCGAGAAAATAAAAGAGCGAAAAATTATAATTAATATAGTTACGAAATGGGTAAATCATACACCGAAACTGCTAAAATTATAAATATGAACAAATCAATAGTGCAGAGTTATAAATCTTTTCCAAAGATGAAAAATAATTGAATAAAAGACACGAACCGGCCGTCCACTAAAATTTAAACCATTATTAAAAAAAGACTTATTCAGAAGTACATCTAAAATATCTTCGGAGTTGAAGGAACCATTGGGGAAGCTGTTTCTGCAGGCACGATACGTGGGTGCATTCTGTAGGCTCGTACTACTCGCAAGAAGCTGCACTTTAGCGTAACAAATAGAAAAAAGCTTATGGATTCGCAACGGAATATAAAATTACAGCAAACCACTCTTGAGAAAAAGTAATTTTCTCGGACAAATCAAAATTTAACATTTTTGTATCGAACGGACTTAAATTGGTGTGGCACAAAAAGTGCGACGAGCTAAATACAAGGATATTATAAAAACTTTGAAATATGGAGAGGGTGGAGTAATGGTATGGGGTTGCACGTCAGCAGCCGGTGTTGGCAGTTTAGTGATCATTGAGGAGGCAATGGACAAAACGGTTTACATGAGCATTCTGATAGAAAATCTTTATCAGAATGCTGAAAACTGAATATTCGAGATATTTATGATGACAAGCATACACCAGCTGTCGTTAATATGTGGATCACAAATAACATATTACATATGCTAAGGACCCCTCCTCAAAGTCCCGATTTGAATCCTATTGATTTCAGGGGCACTATGACTTTTGCTGTGCAAAAATGTGAAGTTGCCATGATCTTTATTTTTTTATTTATTATTTAGATAAATAAATGAAATATTATTTTGATATGTTATATTAAATATATAAGTTAACACATTAAATAAAAATAAGTGTCGTTTTTTTTGAAATTAAGAAAGATATTTTATTAAAGCTACACTCAATGGCAACTGAAAATTTTCCTGTAAATATGGGAAATTTTGCTAATTTGAGGCCAGCGGTATTTTTTGCTTATCTTAGCAACACATGTCTACTGACGTGTAGTACAATGAAATTAGTAGAAAGTTAGTAGCCGCTACTAAATTTTAGTAATTTTTTCCTAAAGTGAAATTTAAGATCAGTTTGCTAAAATCAGCAAAAAAAAATTTAATAAATATTATGAATATTAATACAACCAAATTAGTATAAAAAATTAGTGAGCGCTAATAATTTTAGTAAATTGCTGTAAACTCAATTAATTGCCAAATATAGCAAAATTTTAATTTATAAAAAAAATATTATTAAAATGCACAAATTAACTTAATTTTTTGAAATCCTCTTACGAATTCGAATATACAAATTTATATTTTTTTTATCAAGCAACATATTTTTTATTATACCCATGTAAAAATCGAAATATATATGAACATACATGATCATACATGGGCTTGTATATGATCATACATGGGCATGCATGGTCATATACTTCCATACATGATCTCATATATGACCATATATTTTCGGATCCAAAATTTTAGGGGTTTATGGTGATATATGTGCATATATTATCATACATGCTTATATATTATTCATGTATGCTCGTATATGATCATATACGTCCATATACCCTCAAATTTCAGATCCGAAAATATATGATCATATATGAGATCATGTATGGTCATATATTGAACAATGTATGGACGTATATGACCATGTATGCCCATGTATGATCATATACAGGCCCATATATGATCATGTATGCTCATATATATTTTGAATTTTAGATGGGTATTTATTTTTTTTTTTTTTCAAAAAATATTTTAGACAAAATTACAAAAAATTAAAGGGTTAAAAAATAGTAAAAACATAAACGAATTCATCATTTGCTAATTTTTGTTTTGAAAATATTTTTATAAAATTTTTTTCGAATTTAGTTGTTTTAAGGGCTGATTTTTAAAACTATCAAAGTTACTGGTGTTATTTTAAGTGGAAAAGTATCGTCACTTCCGATCCATTTTTTCAACCTATGTAACAATTCAATGCAACTGAAGTTTGTAAGTATAAGTTTTAATTATTAGAAATAAAATTTCTTTTAATAACCACTTTTTTAAAATTAGTAATTTTTTTTTTTTGCTAATTTTAGCAAATCGGTTTTCAAAAATTTGTAAAATTATTTCTGAAGTTAACAACAAATTTTTTTAAATATTCTGCAAAAATTCTGTGATTTGTAAAATGTAAACAGCAAAAAAGTTTGCTAAATAATAATTTTTTTTACTAAAAATCAGTATAAAAATAGTACAGCGGGATTGAAAACCGTTTACAAATTTTACTACTAACTTTTTTTTCTAAGTGTAGGGACCAAGACTTTTGCTGTACACTGTATTATAATGTCCAGAGCATATTGTATGATTAAATTATATCTAATGAGATCTGTTCAGATTTGATCTTTTTTACACGGGGAAACTTAATGTAACTATTCCCATTCCGCTTACGTCTCTTTGACGCATAGGTCTCGATATGATCATTTGCATTTAAATCTGATCACCCATAATAACATCAACACTAGCGACGTGATTTAGCAAATGGGTTGATATTATTGTGAGCTGATTTAAACTCCTCCACATAACGTCATCGTAACAATGTATGTGATGTAGAAAACTATATTGTGCTCGTATAAAATGTCATATGTACAATACATTAATGCATTCATATGTACCCTGCGGAAAAAAGGGGTCAGTTGGGAATTGGGACCTGTGCCGTGAAAGGTGAAAACTGGGCCGGTTCTGACAATACATATGACGAGATTAGTTCAAAGAGGACCGGTTCCGGTCCTGACATGTTCTTTTGCGTTGGTTCTGTGATATGTTCTTTAGGGTTTGTTGTGTGGCATGATCTTTTAGTCTGGTCCTGTGACATGTCACAGAGGTCAATTGACCCCCTCCTAGAGCATTTTAAAGTGACCGATCCTTTTCATATATAAAAAACCGGTCCCATGACCGGTCCCCATCATCAGTCACGTTACTTGCCCTGGTGTAGGTCCTTTTCCCGCAGGGTATGTGTATGAATATCTCTGTACATATGTAAATATTGCACTCATTCTGCTTCATTTATTGATTAAACCTTTCTAATTGCAGTGACACAATAACAACAAATAGCAATATCAACCAAAATAATAACGTCAACAATGACTTTTCAAATTGAAAACTATTTAGAAAACAATAATAAATTTAATCGAACATAAATAAAATCATGTGGAGTAAAGTGGAAAACTGAGGTGGCTTAAAAACAAAAATATTTATTTTAGATTCTTTTGAGGATTTCATTATATAGAGAGGTCTACCTTTCTGCTTTATTGCATTTTGTGCTATTCATTTACTTTTTAGAGGGATTTTTCAAATTTACCCAATACTCCTCTATACACTTCACTTAATAATAGAGTAATGAAAAAAGTACCGATTTTTCATTAGTTTTACAAATTTAACATTACACTACTCTACCGAAATAAACTTTGTGCACTTTAATACGTATTAAATTACTTTTAGTTTTCACTTTTGAAATAAATTTTTAAATCAGATATTTCTTTATTAGAAAAAAACATTTGAGAAAAAAAATGTGAAAGGACCAATTAAAAGCTCAAAAATCTTAAGAAAATCTACTGGAAAGACCAAAAAAGCAGAAAAAAACAAATATGTGTAAAAAAAATGCAAAAACATGCAAAAAAAAGCAAAACCAATGCATTAAATAACTAAGATCTAATATTAGATATGATCCTATCAAATATGATCCTATATGACCAGATCTGCTAAAAGCTGGCCACAAAAATCATCAAATTTTCGAGATTCCTTTAGATATAAACAGATCTGGCAATAGATCTGATCACATCTGACTATAAAGTCCATCCCATATGCCATATCTTAAAATATATGATAAGATCTTACGCCACCACTAATTAGGTTCAATTATATCTAATAAGATCTTAAAAGATTATATCAGATCTAATCCTTTTTGCACGGGTCTGTACAAAAACCTTGTGGATTAGTGTTGTTAGTGTTAGCACTACCACAATAATTGCTTAATACAACCAATACTTACACTCACCAAAAAAAGTCTGTAATGGCAACTGAAAATTTTGCTGTTATTACGGGAAATTTTGCTAATTTGAGCCCAGCGGTTTTTTTTTTGCTAATCTTAGCAACACATGTCTGCTGACGTGTAGTACAATGAAGTTAGTAGAAAAATTAGTAGCCGCTACTAAATTTTAGTATACTTTTTGTAAAGTGTAATTAAAAATCTGTTTGCTAAAACCAGCAAAAAAATTACTAAATATTAGTACAACATTTTAAATTTATTTTTTTTTTATCGAGCATCAAATTTTTTTTATTTTATTTATTTTTTCAAAAAATATTTTATATTTTTCATTTTCAGACATGAGTCGGTATATTCACTTCTGATCCATTTTTTAATCTATGTAACATTTTAAGGCAATTTAAGTTTTTAAAGTTAGTAAAATTTTTTTTGCTAATTCTAGCAAATCGGTTTTAAAGAATTTGTAAAATGATTTCTGAAATTAGCAACAAAAATTTGTAAATATTCTGTAAAAACTCTGTAATTTGTAAAATGTAAATAGCAAAAATATTTGCTAAAAAATAATTTTTTTACTAAAAATCAGTACAAAAGTTGTAAGTGGGATTGAAAACCGTCTACAAAATTTTCTACTAACTTTTTTTTCTGAGTGTATGACAATCATTATCAACTTTGTTTAGATATATAAACTATTTGAATACAATTGCATCAAGTGCAATAATAATACGTTATAAAAACTGTCATAAACAATTGTTGTCATTGAGTTGAATATAAGACTATTCAAATTAAAGTCACTACTTACAAGGAAAGTACACTCAGAAAAAAAAGTTAGTAGAGAAATTTGTAAACGGTTTTCAATCCCACTTTACTATTTTTGTACTGATTTTTAGTAAAAAAAATTATTATTTTTTGTTACTTACATTTTATAAATTACATTGTTTTTACATAGTACTTACATATTTTTGTTGCTAATTTCAGAAATCATTTTATAAATCGTTAAAAACCGATTTTTATAATTTGAAAAAAAAGAAAAATTACTAACTTCCAGGTAATAAGTAGTCAAGCGTACATAATCGTTCTTCAGGGCGGCTAATTCGTCACTGTTCGGCGTCTCACGGGATGCACATTATTTGTAATAGTAAATGTGGTCCGAAAACGATCTATTGTTCTTCGAATTAGCAGGCTCGAGATCATAATTTTAATGTTACTAACGAATAGTAAACACTAATTTTTTATTAAATGGAAAAAATTGTAAGGATCAGCGCTAGAGGGAGTGCACACTTCCGAACCGAACGACTAGGTCATCTTCAGCCTCCTTATGAACCACCCAACACACAAATAACTCATGGTTTTGAACATGCTTATATATCACACACTCTAAAGAAAATGACTATGAGAAATTCCACTTTTCAGTTTAGTAAATGTTTAACGGTACAAAAGAGCTTTTTCCATATATTTATAGAAATGCCCTTTGGCAACCATCTTCAATCTTCGCAGCACGAATTGAAAATATTAGTGTTAACTATTCGTTAGTAACAATAAAATTATGATCTCGAGCCTGATAAAATTAAAAATATATAATTAAATGTTTTATTTTAAAAAATAAAAATAAATAGTTTCGATAAGATATAGGATATATGATACACTTTATGGGCAAATCTGATAGATGTATATGGAAAATTTGGTGATTTTTGTGAAAATTTTGTGATCAGATCTGGTAATAAAAGATCATATCTGGTGACAGATCTGTTTATATCTAAAAGCAGATCTTATATAAAATGCGCTAGATCAGTCTGTTTGATGTAATGAGATCTGTTCAGATCTGATCTTTTTTACACGGTACTTCTACTATTTCTAAGGACGTCCCGAGAATTAATAAGATGAATTTGAGGGAATAAAGCCAGAAATATTTGGTACTTTAATAACAATAATGTAATATTTAAAAGAGCGTGTCTGATATATAACAGGTCAATTGAGAAGTCCTCGGCCTGACACATAGATGGCGCTAGTAGACTTAAATAATTTTTAGTTAGCCCTAACCTTCAAAAAACACGTGTATAAATTGGACAGCTGTCGGATCATTAGTTTGTGAATTATAGCATTTTGAGTGATGCAACATTTGTTATTGTGAAAAAAATGGATAAAAAGGAATTTCGCGTGTTGATTCTTTTAAAATCTGAGAACAGGAAAAATTGCTTTTTGAAGGGAAAAAATAAAGTTGAAGCAAAAACTTAGCTTGATGACGAGTTTCCGGACACTGCCCCAGGAAAATCAACCATCAAGTATTGGTATGCTAAGTTTAGACGTGGTGAAATGAGAACCGATGAAGGTGAACGCAGTGGACGCCCAAAAGAGGTTGTTACGGAAGAAAACATCAAAAAAATCCACAAAATGATTTCGAATGACCGTAAATTGAAATTGAATGAAATAGCAGATACTCTTAAGATATCAACTGAACTTGTACATCATATCATTCACGAATATTTGGGTATGAGAAAGCTGTGTGCAAAATGGATGCCGCGCGAGCTCACTTTTGACCCAAAAACAAGTCAGTGAAAACGAAGACGAAAATCCATGAATTGGGCTTTGAATTACTTGCGAATCCACCGTATTCTCCAGATGTGTTCTCAGATCTCAAAAGAATGTTCGCTGGGAAGAAATTTGCGTTTAATGCAGAGGTGATCGCCGAAACTGATGCCTATTTTGAAGAAAAGGACAAATCGTACTACAGAAATGGTATCGAAAAGATGAGGGTCGCTATAATCAGTGTATCACCCTTGAAGAAAACTATGTTGAATAAAAACAATGTGGCAAAAAAATTAATTAGTTATCAAGTTGTTGAAAATAAAGGGTGTCCCAAGAAGAACGCAATTTTTAAATTTTAAATAAAACACAGATATTTAAAAAAAATCGTGAAACTTTATTATATCGTAAAGTAGACAGAATGAGGTTATGTATGGAACAATATATCGTGCAGATGGCCGCCGCGGCTTTGCTGGCATGCACGCGATCTTTTAATGAAATTTTTAATGACCGTTTTGCATGAATGCTGCGGTATTTCATTAATGCAGCGTCCAATTTCCTCTTTTAAGGCTTGAGTCGTCGTCGGCTTATTCGCGTAAACCATCGACTTCAAAAAATCCCAAAGAAAAAAATCTAATGGTGTTAAATCGCACGATCTAGGCGGCCAATTCTGATCTCCAAAACGCGGAATAACACGACCGGGAAATGACTGATGCAGCAATTGAATTGTTTCTCTGGCTGTATGACATGTGGCGCCGTCTTGTTGGAACCACATGCCCTCCACATTCATTTCTTCAATTCTAGGCAAGAAAAAACTGGTTATCATTTCACGATACCGAACACCATTGACTGTTTGCGCTTGACCTGCCTCATTTTCATAAAAAAAAGGTCCAATGATTCCTCCAGCCCAAAAACCACACCACACAGTGACACGTTGAGGATGCATTTGCTTCTCTTGAATCACTCGAGGATTTTCCTCACCCCAAATGCGACAATTCTGCCTATTGACGAAGCCATCAAGATGAAAATGGGCCTCGTCACTGAAGATGATTTTATCGGCAAAATCAGCATTTTCATGTTGTCTCTCCAATACCCAATTAACGAACCCCCTTCGCTGTCCATGGTCAGCTGGCTTCAGTTCCTGAGTCAATTGAACTTTGTATGCATGAAGATGCAAATCTTTCGTCAAAATTCGCTGCAAAGTGGATTTGGAGACACCAATTTGCTGAGCTCGGTGTCGAATTGAGGTGGATGGAGTTTGAGCGACATCATCACGTACAGCTGCGACATTTTCGGTCGATCGACCTGGTCGATGGCGCGTTGTTGTCTTTACATCACTAACAGACCCAGTTTCGGCAAATTTATCCATTAATCTCTTTACAGTTGACTCTTTTGGAGCATTATTGTGACCCAAACTGATCGCAATTTGCGAACTGTAGCCGCAAAACTTTCACCATTTTGGTAAAACAATTTCACAATGAGAATGCGTTGTTCATTCGTGTAGCGCTTCATTTTTACTAACCTCGTACCTTCTACTAGCAAACAATAACAATTGTTCAAATGTCAAACAATGACACTTCGAATGTTGCCAGATTTAAAAATTGCGTTCGTCTTGGGACACCCTTTAGTACCAAGAAAGGGATTCGGGAAAAACTCGCTAAAATCGAAATTAACACGAATATTTCTGCATATAAAGTAAACCTAAAAAAAACCTATATGCAATATTTTTACAACAACACTCTAAAAATAAGTTAAAAGCTATCTAAAAAGCTATCAGTAGTGCGATTCCGTAACTTTTTAACGACAAAACTTGAGAGTTACTTTACCAAAATTCGATAATTATCAACAAAATTCGTTAAAAGTTACTCTGGAACTTTTTTCTACCGATACTTGTAGTTGAAAATCGTTAATTTATCTATAGCAATTTTTTTAAAGTTCAAGTTTTTGTCGTTACTTTATAAAATTTCAAAGTAAAGACATTTGAATTAACAAATTTTTTTCGGTATGTCTTGCAATAATTTAAAAAAATAGAGAATCGATAAAATGAAATCGAACAAAATCGTTAATAAAGTTACAGAATTGCACTACAGGGCTCTTTAAGGTCGCCTCCTAACGATTTACATTGAGTTCCTTAGAATAAAATGTTATATATCATATGGTAGTTGTTCTTTTTTTTAAATTAAAAATGTTTTTTAAAATCACTTAAAAATAAATTTTCAAATTTGTAAAATTAACAAATAATTATATTATTTTATTATTTGTTAAATTTCATAAAACCATATTACAAAAAAAAAATAAAACAATTTGAAATACTTTGGTTGTTTTATGGCGGCATTTATGCTTTTATGTTAAAAGCACAAAAAAAATTGCAGTCAATGAAACAACTTATAACAAGCAATTCGATGGTAAAGGTATAAATATGAACCAACAACACAGCAACTAACAAAAAGGCATAACAATTGCCTATGGTTGGTTGTTAGATGCAATTGTTATATGTTGTTGTTGTAGTTGTTTATCTGTAGCAACCTTGTTCCAAATTTTCCAAAACACTAGCTAATGCTTGAGCGCTAATATAGCGAGAGCAACAATAACAACTACAACAACAACATTATCATCAGTATGAACAAAAGTAGCTGCAGCAGCAGCAATAACATTAAAGGCAGTCACAATAATAGTGATTTGCTAAAGCTAAATTTACAAAAAAAAATTATAGAAAAAACAAAGAAAATCAAATAATAACTAAAACAATAAAAATGTTCTGTCACAAGTTAAATAAAACTAATATTTATTATAGAGACTCGGCAAAGTTTCTTTGAGAGGGGTAAAAATTTTACCCACACCAATTTGTGGTAGCAAAAAACTGATTATAAAACAACTTATGTTCAAAAGGAATATACTGGAACTAATATTTTTTGCATTCACTTTTTTAAAGCCAAAAGCTAAAATAAGTCATTCTACATTCAGAAAAAAAAGTTTGTAGAAAAATTTGTAAACAGTTTTCAAATTACAGAACTTTTACAGAATATTTACAAATTGTTGTTGCTAACTTCAAAAATCATTTTACAAATTTTTGAAAACCGATTTGCAAAAATTATCAAAAAAAATTCACTAATTTTAAAAAAGTGTATATTGCAGGAAAAATGTTAGATAGGTTGAAAATAGGGATCGAAATCAAAGATACTTTTCACAACTGGTTCATGTCCAAAAATAGGACGTCTACTTAAAATAACAATAAAAACTTTTTTAGTTTAAAAAAAAAATTAAAATTTGACCTTAAAATCAAAAAAAAAAATTTACTAAAAATATTTTTCAAAACAAAAATTAGCAAATTAAAACAAAATGATAAATTCGTTTCTGTTTTAACTATTTTTTAAGCCTTTACATTTGTTTTATTTTGTCTAAATATTTCCATAAAAAAATATATAAATTTGTACGAAGGCAGATCAATAAGTCCGTGACTTTTTGAATGAAACACAGTTTTTTTTTTCAAAAAATAATTATTGATCAACATTATCTCCTTTTAGCTGAATACACTTAGTCCAACGTTTCTTCAATTTTTGTATCCCTTCCAAAAAATAGGATTTTTCGAGGTCCATAAAATAGGCATTTGTTTGATCAAAAATTTCATCGTTGGAGCTAAATCTCTTTCCACCGAGCCATTTGTTTAGGTTTGGAAATAAGAAATAGTCACTGGGGGCTAAATCCGGAGAATAAGGCGAATGAGGAGGCAATTCTTAGTCACTTCATGGATTTTTGCCATGGAAACTAAGCTATCACACGATTCCGTTGGCGGTCGATTGTGAGCAAACGCGGCAGTTATCTTGCGGAAAGCTTTCTCATACCCAAGTGATCGTTCAAAATTGAAACCACTGAGCCACAATCGGCACATTCAATCTCACATTGGCCAACACCATATCGTGAATTTTTTCAATCGTTTTGAGTGTAGGGACCTCAACTGGGCATCCAGAATGTTCGGCATCTTCCGTGCTTGTAAGGCCACAAAGAAAGTCAGCAAACCACTTTTTTACCATTGAAATCGGTGGTGCAGAGTCCCCATAGTATTTATCAAGCTTTTCCTTGGTTTGATTGACGGTTTTTTTTTCGCAAAAATAATGTTTAATGAGCTCTCGAAATTCACTTTATTTCATTTCTGAAAAAATCCACAAGGTTGTATGTTGTGAATAGCTGTTAAACGCAAAGTAAATGACGGAACTATCTCAAAATTTGACAGTAGTCTATTAATAGGTGGTCCTTGATGGAGCAGTGTTGCATTTGATATTACTACGAGGAAAATTCGAAAAGTCACGGACTTATTGATCGGCCCTTGTATGTTCGAATTCGTAAGGCAATTTCAAAAGAAATTAGCAGCTTTAAAGTAAACAAGTGTATCTTAAAATAGTTGAGTTAATTTGTGGATTTTAATAACTTTTTTATAAATTAAAATTTTGCTATATTTTTCTATTCATTGAGTTTACAGCAATTTACTAAAATTTTGTAGCGCTTATTAATTTTATATACTAATTTTATTGTACTAATATTAATAATTTTTAGTAAATTTTTTTTGCTGATTTTAGCAAACCGATTTTAAATTCCTCTTTACAAAAAGTTTACTAAAATTTAGTAGCGGCTACTAATTTGTTTTTACTAAGTAGCGGCTACTAATTTGTTTTTACTAATTTCATTGTACTACACGTCAGCAGACATGTGTTGCTAAGATTAGCAAAAAACACCACTGGGTTTAAATAAGCAAAATTTCCCGTTATAACATCACTTTTTTGGTGAGTGTAAGATATCATAATGTCATAAAATCTAGAGATTTTAGGCTGACTTATCTATAGCTACTTTTTGTGTTCTTAAATCGATGATCTTGTTTAAAATTGACACAAAATCAGTCATTTTTGTTAGTTTAAAACAAAAATTAAAAAGTTTTTCAGCAAATGAAAATCCTGTTAGTCTTTTTTCGCAGTTAAATTTCAAACAAAAATTTGTCTAATTTTAATATTTTTAATGCCAGATATTATACAGAGAAAACAGATTCATCGCGACAGCTAAATTTATTGCCTACCGAATATTTTGGTTACAGCAACCGAATTATTTAGTTGTCACAATCAAATGTATTCCTGGTACAATTTAAAGGTATGGTTTCAACCGAAATTCTGTTATATTAACCGAATTTTGGTTGCCATAAAAAAAATATATCGGTGGCTCCAATCAAATCATTCGGTTGGCAAAATCTTCGGTTGTTCACAATGAATCTATTTTCTCTGTGTATTTTTTATAATTAGCAACCCTGTGGGAAAAAAGGGGTCAGTTGGGAATTGGGACCTGTCCCGGGATAGGTGAAAACTGAACCGGTTCCGAAAAAACATACAACGAGATAGGTGAAAAGAGCACCGGTTCCTAAAGTACCTATCCCGTGACCGGTTTAAAAGTCACGACTTGTCCTTTTAGACCATTCCTGTGACATTTCACAGAGGGCAATTGATCCCCTCCTAGGACAAGCCCATGTTAAAGTGATCGGTCCCTATCACAATGAACCGGTCATATGACGTGCCCTGGTATAGGTCCTTTTCCCGCAGGGAAAATATTCCAAAAAGCTTGGAGTACCTTATATCTCGAAATGCGTTGATAGTCCTTTCGTCTTTGGTACAGAAGTTATATATAACAAGAAACAAATTTATATACATACTTATATCTACTTATGTATTGTATCGTATCTACAATAGAAACAAACATAAAATAAAATCTCAACTTAAAATGTCAGTCAAGTGTACTTGGGTTTATGATGCTAATGTTTTTTTCTGTCTGTCTCTTATTTTGTCCGTCCATTACGTTTATATGCCTTTTTTTATGTTGCCACCACCAGAGAATGCAACAAAACAAAATGATATTATATTTTTCCATTAGAATGATTATTTATGCTTTTGAGCAAAATTATACTACATACAAATAAAAATTGTATGGAATAATTGAAAAATATTTACACAAATTAAATGCGTAAATATATTAAAGTTTTTTTTTAAATATTAATATATAACATATTACATATGTGGATTTTACCACTAAATGTTCCAAATGCGACCAAATATCAACTTTTGATAAGAAATCTATGAAATCTCATTAAGGATTTTTTCTTAAATTATCCTATATGTGACCTTCTCCGAGAAAAGGGACCTAGTGTGTCAAAAAAACGGAATTGGACTTAAAAGTGGATTCTGGTACCTAAAAGGGTGTAGAATAAGATAAAATGAATTAGATTTCTGATGAAAACGTACAAAACGAACTTGGGAAAATCGATAAAAATGAGAAAAACATTAAAATTTTACTTTTTCTGATTTCAGATAACGTCATATCGATCTCATCATCGCCTTAAACCGAGTCTAGTATTTTTAAATCATCATCAAAACTGTCAGAAATATCCATTTTTATAAAAATTACTTCAAATTAACGTTAGCTTAGTAACAAAATTACAAAAGAATCAAAATTGCGAAACAACTTTTGAGATATTGATAACACTCTTTATACAGTTGGCACAAGTCTGAAGCGTCACTTTATTCTTTTCCTTTCTTATAAAGGGTGTCCCAAGAAGAACGCAATTTTTAAATCTGGCAACATTCGAAGTGTCATTGTTTGATATTTGAACAATTGTTATTGTTTGTTTGTAGAAGGTACGAGGTTAGTAAAAATGGAGCGCTACACGAATGAACAACGCATTGTCATTGTGAAATTGTTTTACCAAAATGGTGAAAGTTTTGCGGCTACAGTTCGCAAATTGCGATCAATTTGGGGTCACAATAATGCTCCTAAAGAGTCAACTGTAAAGAGACTAATGGATAAATTTGCCGAAACTGGGTCTGTTAGTGATGTAAAGACAACAACGCGCCATCGACCAGGTCGATCGACCGAAAATGTCGCAGCTGTACGTGATGATGTCGCTCAAACTCCATCCACCTCAATTCGACACCGAGCTCAGCAAATTGGTGTCTCCAAATCCACTTTGCAGCGAATTTTGACGAAAGATTTGCATCTTTATGCATACAAAGTTCAATTGACTCAGGAACTGTTACGTATTACTTTTTAAATAAACTACAGTCGGTAACGGAAAATATATTGTGAGTGTAAAGTTACTCAAAAATTAAAATATAAAAAAGAAAAACAAAATTTTTAAATGCGATTTTTGGATTCAGGAGACTCAAATCAAAAACAAAAAAATAGTCGCACGCTTGTCGCACAAAATTTTTTAAGAATTGTTGACCAGTGTTATATCGAATCAGGAAGATATTCTGAGTCAATTTTAGTAATTTTTTTTTATAAGAAAGATAATAAAATCTTTGTTTGAAAGATGATTCGAATGTTGCCTCCGACGACCATCTTTGTTAGCTGAAGTTGTCACTATTTCTATGGAATGTTCTTCGAGGATATACTACGTTGTCTTTGTGGGGAAAACATTTGAACTATAATTGACTACCAAAAGTCTTATGACATTATTATATTGCATGTGATTATTAGAATATCTTATTTCTTTCATAAATATAAAATTAAAATAACAAAAATATAATTTATAATTTGGCGCCACTGAATTGTTTGTCATTTATTTGCATTTGTGATTCCATTCACCTCTACAATTTAGTACGTAGCTTTTATTTACAGCGATTTTTTTTGTGTGTGTGTGTTTTTTTTGTTTTGCTTTTTTTTGGAAAGCAAAACAAAATAACAAACTAATTGTAAGTCAAAAACTACAAACGTATTTACAGAACTTTGAAGCAATTTACTTATTAATAAATTTTGCTACCGAATTATTACACAATTTTTGGAATTTACTATTTTCCTCATGAAACGTGTTGTTTGACCTGATAAACTGATAAAAATAGTCATAAGTTTTTAAATTATCCATAGATTTTTTTGGAATGTATTGTATCACGTATTTTTACACGAACTATATTTTAGCTGATGTTTCCTTAATTAAAAAAGAATTTTGAAAAAATTTTAATCAGTTTTCATATTTTCGCTTATTGTGTTTAAATTTATTACACTAAAAAAAATTAATCTGCTTCTAGCAAGGACTTTTTTATTTACAATCTACTAAGTGTTTTTACTAAAAATCACCTCGTTGATTTTCAACAACTCGATTCTTCTGAAATTAGCAATTTTTCTTCAAGCACACGCCTGACAAAAATTTAATGCTGACTGAACTAATTTTTTTTTATTGTATTTCTGACTCGATTTATAGGCTCAATAGTCAAATGCATTATGCATTTTATTGTGATTTTTAATGTTAGCAGATATTTTGATACCAACCTTTAAATTAGTGCAATTTGTATGCGAATAGAATTTATTCTTTGTTGCTCTGCTTTATATTTTAGTTGTACACTCGTAATTGTCATGAAAATATACACACACTTTACACGGGTAACAACAACAAAAACACTAACAAACACAAACAACAAAACTAGTAAATGTTGGCAATACATGAAAGCCTACAATTTGCATTTTATTAAAAAAAATTATACTATTACGATTTTGTAGTTCATATGATTTTCAAATTGTTGTCGATGGTGGGGGTACAGTACAGTTGTTGTTATTTTTTTTTTGTTTTTGTTCCTCATTAAATCGGTGACAACATAAAATAACAACTTATGTTGAAAAGGATTTTTAGAAAATTTCCTATGAATTATATTTGTTATTAATTTTGAAATATAAAACATTTTGTGATGCACTCAGGGATTTTATAAATCATTTGTCAATTATTCCTTATCATATTTATGAAGTTTTTATTATTAGGATGAAGTATTTCATGAAAATTTATGACAAACGTTTAATAAATTTTTAACATTTCAGACAAAAATTTAATTAAAAAATTCTTAAATATTATTTGTTTCGCTTGTGAAACAAGTTTGCAGATTTATTAACGTTTGCGTTTGGTTTTAAAGAAATTATATAGCGGTCTGCTTGGATGGATTCTATAACCCTTAATAAAACTTGGAAAGCTTGTAGAGGGGGAAAAGTAATAAAAACATTTGCTAAGAATGGGTAACTTTTGAATCAATTTTATAAGTCATAAATGTAGTATTTAACAGCTAAAAATTAAATATGTGTTTCTTATTTTATCTATTTTAAAACATATCCGCCTTTCATTAAGATTTAAGGGCTGCCCCCGGATACCTTCCTTATGAAGGAGACACAAAACGATATTCAAGCTATTGTACAAGATGGGGCAATAAGTATCACCCTATTGGAAAATGCTGCCATTTCTTCAAATAGCATCGTTTTCAATTTGGTTTTGACATTCGTAAAGTGGACATGTGCGACATTTATACTGAATAACAGTGAATCGTTATAGCCCTCAAGAAGGCTTGATAATTGTGGAAATATTGAAGTGGATGATTTTCCATCAAAATTGTTGCGACGAGGCTAATTTTTATCTCCGCGGCCACGTCTAAAAGCAAATTTCTCCGTGCTGGGGAACTTAAAATCCACACGTAATTCATAAAGCATCATTGCACCCTCTCAAAGTCATCATGAGGTGTGCAGATACAGTGGTGAGCAGCGGTGAGTACATATTTGTATTTCTCGCACTAATATACGCATAAAAATTAATAATAACAAAGCGATTTCAAATTTTTTTTTTATTTTCTTTCTTTTTTAATTCTTGACAAAATTGTAATTAAAACAATTTAAAAAGCAACAAATTAAAAGAAAAAACTAAGTAAAACTAAAATAACTCTCTTGTACTCAACTTCGCACCCGCGTGCTATTAACTATATTATTTGAAAATATTTAAAATTTACCGTTACTTTGAATTTGATTGTTGTTATTTATGTTTTTGTTAATGGACAATTTAGTTTAAGATCGGGTTTGATTAACTGCGTAAGCTTAAAACAAGGTGCATTTTATACATATAATAAACTTTTTTAAAATCATTTAAAACTATGAGAAAGTTATCGCAAACCGTTGAGAATTCGATTTTAACCATGGCAAAGAATGACTCATCGTCACGAAATATTGTGTCCCAAGAACAATCTACAGGTGGCCGAAAACTTTTAGCGGATGCGGAAGCACGTCTAATGATGAGATATATAAAAGCTGACAAGCTACAGGTTGGTTGAAAAGTTCCTGCGCTCACCAAGAGATGGCACTGCGAGCTCCAAACTTTTTTTTCTCAAGTTGGTATAACTGAGAAACACATGCAAAGTTGCAAGTCACTCTGTCAATTCTTTTTTTGTTTACAAGCCATTTGAAGTTGACGTGTCGTTGATTTTTTTTTAATATGGAAAAAATTGAATATCGTGCAGTCATTAGATTCTTTGTTTTGAAGGGTTTAAAAGCAAAGGACATTTATGAACAATTTTTAAAAGTGTATAAGGAGTCCTCACCTTCAAAACTTACCGTTGAATTTTGGGCTGGTGAATTTAAACGTGGTCGTACCAGCCTCAAAGACGATCCACGCGAAGGACGACCAAAAACTGCAACCACAGCAGAAATCATTAAGCAGGTACATAATATGTTTAGTGAAGATCCAAGTTTGACTAAGCATGAAATTGCTAATACCATAGGCATCTCAGACGAATGAGTACTCCATATTTTACATGAAGAATTACGTATGAAAAAACTGTTTGGAAAGTTAGTTCCGCACACATTAACAATTCAAAAAAAAACTGGATCGAAAACAAATTTCTCATTTCTCGAATAAAACCGACTTCTTGCGTGGTTTTATAACTATGGATGAGACTTGGATCTACCACCATGATCCTAAATTGAAACAAAAACGTTTACAGTGGACTGTAGCTGGTTGTTCAGCTCCAAAGCAGATGAAGTCACAACGATCAGCAAAGAAGGTTATGGCATCAGTTTTTTGGGATTCAAAAGGAATTTTGTTGATTTATTATCTTCAGAAAGGTAAAACAATCAACTCTGAATATTATTGCAGCCTTTTGGATCAGCTGGATGAAAAAATTCGTGAGAAAAGACCTGGTTTAAAGAAGAAAAAAATCATTTTTCATCAAGACAATGCACCTGCTCACAAAAGTGTTTTGACGATGGCTAAATTCAAAGAATTAAAGTACGAATTGCTTAAACATCCACCGTATTCACCAGATTTGGCTCCCAGTGACTACTATCTCTTCAGAAATCTCAAAAAATTCCTTCGTGGAAAGCATTTTTCGTCGAATGAAGAGGCCATAGCAGCCGTAGACGGTTATTTTGCAGAGCTTCCGGAAAACCATTATAAGGATGGGATAAAATTATTGGAAGATCAATGGAACAAGTGTATTGAGCTTCTAGGAGATTATATTGAATAAAAAAATATATTTCGTAACAAAAACAGTATTCTTTCATTTCGAGCGCAGGAACTTTTCAGCCAACCTGTATTAACGCCATGGAAAGCTTGCAAGGCAATAAATAAAAATGTTAGCCGATGGACAGCAAGAAGAGCGCTACACAAAATTGGCTGTGAAAAACCCCAAACCTGCATTGTCGGAGAACTATGTTGCGGCACGATTAAAATTTGCCAGGAAACACAAAAATTTGACTGTTGACGACTGGAAACATGTAATCTGGCGAATGAATCTAAATTCAACCGATTTCAGTCCGACGGTAAGCAGTATTGCTGGCGCCGACCTGGGGACACCATGTTTAACAAACCGTTAAACATGGTGGTGGCAACATCATGGTATGGGGTTGCTTTACTTGGCGGCATGTTGAACAATTGCAAAAAATTAACGGTATCATGAGAAAAGAAGACTTTTTGAAAATTTTACAGACCAATCTCCCTGATTTTGTCGACATGAGCGCATATGCTGAGAAAGAAGTTATATTTCAAAAGGATGGCGACCCAAAACACACCTCCAAAATCGTAAAGGAATGGTTAGTTGGGCAAAATTTCCAATAAAAGCAGTGGCCACTGCAAAGTCTCCACCTCAATCCAATTGAGAACTTGTGGTCAATTGTGAAAAGACGGTTGGGACAATACTCCACAGCCCCACAGCAGTTGGAGTGGTAGCGTATTTCAGATCAAGTTATTTAGAATTTAGTCGAAAGTATGGAAAATCGCATACAAAGTATATTAAAGAACAAAGGGCTTTGGACTTAGTACTAAAAATATAAACCATAATTATTATGGCCGGAGGGTGCAAAATTGAGTACATTAGAGTTATTTAGTTTTCCTATGAATTTGTTGCTTTTTAATTTATTTTAAATACTGTTTTGTAAAGAATTAAAAAATAAAGAAAATCAAAAAAAAAATTTTTTTTGAAATCGCTTTGTTATTGCTATTTTATGTGTTCACCTCTGCTCCCCACTGTACGTCGGAAAAGTGACTGGACCTCATTTTTTCGAAGGAGCCAACGGTAACGCTATTACTGAGAACGGCGATAGAGTAATGCTGTGACATATGGTTCCAAGATACAATCTCGCGTTTCGGTATATTGGCTTGGCCAGCCAGATCTCCCGATTTGAACGTCCCGGACTTTTTCTTCAGGGGATATTTAAACAAGCCCCGCAACTCGGAGGAGTTCAAGAACAACGAGCCGAGTTTGACAAAGTGACACTACGATTGCTGCGCATAGCTATGCAAAATTTAATCAAAAGAGTCCAAATTTGCCTCAACGCAATAGCCGCCGATTTGTCGAACATAATTTTCCGAAATTAATTGAAACAAAATTTATAAGTGTAAATAAACATAATCAGTTAAAAACTAAATCTGTTTCCTCTTAAAGCAAAAAATATAGCATCTCATCCAGTATTTTCGAGATATGGTAGTTTTTTTTAAAATTTGGAGTTTTCAAATTATGGGTATGTTTAAATGAGGCCACTAATAATATCAATTCTGGTTTATGTTGACTTAAGCTATTACAGCTTATTGCCACAGATATTAGTACGCATAAGATTATTATTTCATTGCATTCAGTAGATTATTTTTTTATTTTCTAACATGAGCAATTATTTTATTGTTGTTGTTGTTGTTGCTGTTGCCATTGCTGTATTTGTTAGTGAACATTTTGTTTAAACGTTGTTGTTGTTGTTATTGTTGTGTGCATGTAAAAGTGCACACAAATTGTGGTTAAATTTCATGTTGTTGTTGTTGTTGCTGTCGTTTTGTTGTATTTTGTGTGTGAGTGTGTTTTTTTTATTTGTATTTTAGCTGGTATATTTTTGATTTACTTATTATTTCACGCGAATTGCATCATAAATACCAAAGGAGGAGGGGGTAGAAAAATATTTATTTATTTGTGTGTTAGTCGTTAACTATTTAACCCATTAAGTTTAGATTATAATCAATCAATATTTTTTAGGGAATATATCTTCTTGAGAATTTACTTTTACTTTTAATTTTTTGACCTATTGGCCATCATGCGTATGAGTAACAAGGAATTTATTAATATTCATCATACGCACAGTTATATTCGTAATCATATAACGGAGGAATAAAATTATTGTATATTATTATATAAAAATTACACTCCATAATTAGGTCAAATTTTGAACTATTATCTTTTTAATAAATCTTAGGCAAGCGTCATTAAAGGACTTCCTTTAGAGAAATTCGAAGGTAAATTAAATCTTTTGCATACCGAAAATTTTAAAGAAAGCGGCCATAGAATCTGTTGGTTTGCTTTATTTTTAAAACTTTGATTTAAAAATGTTTTCTATTCTTCCGATGGATCTTACATTTATTAAGTTCTTAATATAATTTAAGAATTGATTTTATAAGTTTGAGAAAAATTTAAACTACTTACGTGAGCTGTGTGTGGTAATTGTGTATTCGTTAGCCAACTTGAATTACGACTGCAAAAAAAAAATAATTTAATTGATTAGAATTTTAATTAAACAATGGATTTATTTTTTCGAATTTTATATAAAAATTCCATACAAATTTAAGTAGATATAGCTAATTAAAATTTAAGAAGGTATAAAAATGCTGCCAAGTCTTAGAAATTCTTAGCTTTTCTCTTTTAAATGTAAACATAAATATTTGTCATACAAATTTTTTTTTTAATTTTAGCTTGACAAAATATGGTATACACCAAAAGCTAAAAATTAAATTTTTTAGAAAAGTATATATACGAAAATAGCTTTTCCACAAAGTAGGTCCCAAATGTTCAAAATTCAGTTTATTAGGTTAGTAGTTATAAATATAAAATTAAAAAAAAACAAACCGAATACAGATTTATATGCCTAAAAACTAATCACATGTTTTTATAATTGCGAATGGAATAATTCCGTCATATAAATTTTATGAATTATGTTGTTGTAACAAACAAATACAAACAATTCTTTTGTAGGAATTATTTCCTTTGCCTGATAAAAACGGGAAATAAATCAGTACACTGCTGAAAATTAAATTTAGCCCTGGTTTATGTATTAAAATTCCAACAATTATTTTTAACTAAATAATAATTTGTTTTTACTGATTTGTCAGTTGTTTAAACAATATTTAAAAACAAATATTAAATTCCATTTGATTTAATTGAAAAGCAAATAGATTGGTATTTAAGTGAAATTTAATATTTTGTAACTTAAAACTTCTGTTGTTTTTACTTACATACTACGAAGAGGGTCAATATGTCCGTAATTTTTTGATTTTTTCTTAATTGAAAGGGCAACACTGCTCCTGTCAGTTGACTCCTGCCAAAATTTTAACAAGCTGTGTTATTTAGTTTGAGTAAATTTCGTGTGCTCATTAAGCATTGTTATTAGCGGAAAAAACCATCACTCAAACCAATGCTAAGCTTGATGAATACTAGGCAAACTTTGCACCATCAATTTCAATGGTAAAAAAAATGGTTTACTTTATTTCGCTGTGGCCGTACAAGCACGGAAGATGCCGAACATGCTGTATGCGCAGTTGTGGTCTATACACCCAAAACAATTGAAAAAATTCACGATATGGTGTTGGCCGATCGGAGGATGAAAGTGCTCAGTACTTTCAATTTTGAATGATCACTTGGGTATAAAAATGCTTTCCGCAAGATGGATGCCGCGTTTGCTCACAATCGACCCTAAACGCAATTGTGTGACAACTTTGGCAAAAATCAATGAATTTGGCTACTAATTGCTGAATCATCCGCCCTATTCCCTAGATTTATCACCGAGTGACTATTTCTTGTTTTCAAGCTGCATTTTGTTTTAATTTTTGCAAGTATTTGAGATAAATCTTACCGATTAGATTGTAGAACAATTTAAGGCGATTTTGCAGTTCGAATTCAAGAGGGGGTGGTAAAGAAAAATTTAAGCTTTATTTATACTGTTAGCTTAACTAACTTATAATCTGGCCTTCTTACTACAAAAATTTCCTTTGATCGCAAATGATATAACAAATTCAGGGACGTGGTCTGATTCTTTTTTTTTTTTTTGTATATAAACAAGATGAAAAATATTGTGAGAAATTGCCGAAAAAGTTAATTTAAGCAAACACCTAGAAAACAGTATCAGTTGTGGCCACCGAATTTGTCGCCAATCGAATTCTGGCGGTTACGACAACTGTTTTCATATTAAATTATATTTTTAGTTGTGAAAGTCAACATTTAGTTGTTCAATTTAATATTTATATTTCACAGAAATATTATTAGATTTCAAAAAATTTTATTTAAAAAAAAAATTTTATTATTAGATTTTTCCGGTATCGAACCTTGCTTACTCCACCACAACTTGTTTTAATTTTCATTGACATATTTGCCATTTAAACATTTGAATATTTTCTTTTAATTAAAAAAAATATTTTTTTTAAATGTTTACCTTTTCCGGGGTTTGAACTCGGAAATTCGGAGTACTGAGTTACCTCTCTGCCCACCACACCACAAACACTTATAAATTTTTATAGCTAATTCTGAATTTAAATAATTTGTAGGGAATATTTTTATTTATCAATACCAATCATTAGTTACTTCTATAATCAATAGAATCCACAATTCGGTTGGTTCTACTGAAACCCTAATTAAATGATATATTTGATGAGATAACCGTACTTGTAGTTACCACTTTTTAATATCGACAATTTTTTAATAAATTTGCTTGATTGTACCAAATTACTAAAATATTCACTAAATTCTAAACGAATTTTATTTTTAAAGATGATTGAAAATACCAATAATTGAATAAAAGCATTGATTTTTAGTTTCTTTTCCTTTTTTTTTTTAATTCCCAATACAACATTTTTGCTGTATTAATGGATTTTAGGTTATTCCAAAAAAATTAAATCCTCACAAATAAATGTTTAAAGTTTTGATCGAATTGCAACCAATATTTTCTCTGGCTGAATACTAGGCAATTGGGGTATATGGGGGACTAGCTCTAAATTTCTATAAATTTGGAGGGAGGCAGAATTTATTGTTTCAGAACTAACTTAAAAATAAATTGCCCTTTCGAAATTGTTACTTAAGGGTTAAATTATAAACAAACCAAGAATTGAACGGTATAAATGTTGACAACAAATATAAAATTAGAACACAATTTAGAAATGTGAAATTAAAGTGAATTTGAATGCAAACAAAAACAAAAAAGGAAAAAAAATCAATAAATGAATTGTACAAGTTGTAATAACATACAGTTAAATTAACCCCTTTTTACGCCTTTTCAATGACATGCAAATTTTTACACATGTTTAGATTTTTATTAAAAATAACAAATTTTTAATTTTTTTTATTTTTTATTTTGTTTAATAATGATGTTTTACAATGAAATTTATCCATATACTATGAATATATGTACGACTTGAAATCAAAAAAATAAAAATCATACAAATAGTAGCAAAAAAAAATTTGCCCTTTTAAATGACGTTGACATTTTCGAATGTAATATTTTTATTTAAAAATTTTCTGTATTTATATTTTATTTTTTTTTCTTGTTCACAAAAAATATTGTATATAATATACTGCAACGAAATATATAATGCATTAAATATTTTTGCATATGAGTAACCATTTAATAAAATGCGACAACAACCCAAAATTGTGTGTAACAACAACAATTTACCAACCAGCTACATATTGGCGACAATATGTGTATTGACAATTGTTACGGCGACGACTAAATCCAGCAATAACAAACATTTAATATGACGCGTCATATCTACGTAGTATATTTATTTAAGGCCGCTGGCTATAAATACAAAAAGGCTGGTTACATTTGTGATTTATAATATTTATTTATACACTTGGGGAAAAAAATGTCAATTTTTATTGAAAGTTTCATATGATATAACAGATTTTAAACATTTGCAGCATTAAAAAAGGGGAAAGCTTTAGGTACCTAAAATAATCTGATGACATTTGTGATAGTGTGTGACAGTGTTAGATTATTTAAAACATTATTATATTACTAGTTACAATCCCAATTTGTATACCCTTCACCACAGGTGGAAGGGTATATATAAGTTTTTCATTCCGTTTGTAATTTCAACAATATTGATCTTAGACCCTATAAAGTATATATATTCAGGGTCCTTATGAAGAGCGAAGTTGATTTAACGATGTCCGTCTGTTCGTCTGTCCGTCTGTGTGTTGAAATGGGTTTTCCAAAGAACCCAGACATGATGAGGACTTCATTGTTATTTATTTCTGTTACATGTGATCCATTTCTGATTGCTATTGAAAATCAGACAGATCGGTTAATAAATGGCTGAGATATTAGCAAAAAACAAGGACTACCTCTTATTTATTCCGTAAAATCCCTTTGTTTAATATGTATGTAGAATTTTAAGCATTACAAACACATCCATTTGTTAAAATTCTTTTCTTTCATCTCCACCTTTTATACACAAACAACAAACACATACAAAGATTTGTCATTTAAATAAAAACCAAACAAATCTCTAATGAACGAAGATTTTTTATATATGTACCTCTATTAACGATGATTTCGTGTGAGCTTCAATAGCTCAGTTGTCTAGACGCTATGTCACAAATACTTTTTTTTTCTCTAAGGCTGCGGGTTCGAATCCCGGTCAATTCACTTTTTCTTTTGTACATTTTTTTTTTATTTTCTTAAGACTTTTTTTTTGTTTATTTTTTGTTTTTTTAACATTTAATAATTAACTTATATAAAATTTTATATTAATAATTAAATAATCCATAAATAGGCTAAAAACATCAACATTTTTATAAAAACCCTCTGATACAAACGGTTTTATTTCTATTTTTTGCTCCGATTCACAAGAATTTATAAAAAGATTTTTAAACCATTTTATTTCTCATATATTAAGAAAATTTTTTACATAATTTCCCTTTGAGTGGCAACTATTTTAGGTCATAACTTATATAAAAAAATGTATAAACTATTTTCCTTCAAATTTTTAAAATTAAGCTAAAGAAATTAAAAATATTTTTTAATAAAAAAGCGAAATAAAATTCCAAATGCAAATTTGCCAGCTAAATCAAACGTTTTTGTAGAAATAAAACACATGCAGTTGTAGTGATTTCTTTTAACGATTTGTTGAAATTCTTTTCTTTCACCTCTTCACCTTTTATACACAAACAACAAACACTATTCTAGAGCTGTAATATGACCTATGGATACGTCTTATATAGCAAAAGATCGAAAATCTTTAGTATAACATATTTGCTGAAAAAACTCGGAAATATCGGTTCAGATACAAAAAGTTATGCCCAAAACATAAATTTTTTTTAAATACCTATTTTCTGGAACCATAAATCTTCCCTAGTCCAAGTTTTATCACCACACTAAATGGTTAATTTCCTCTTAAAGGCGTCCGTATAAAAATCTGTCCATTCCATATATGTCCATATATAAACTTCAGTTTTTTCCCAACCATGGTGAAGAGTATATAAGATTCGGCATAGCCGAATTTAGCCGCTCTTACTTGTTTTTTTTTTAAGTTTAACTGGATATCGAGATTTCAAAATTTATTTTTTTACCAATATAAGGCAAAATGTAATAAAAATAGTTACAGTGCAAATAAATCTACCTTTTTCGTAATGCCATAAAGAAAATCATATATATTTGGAGAAAATCCATGGATAAACACCAAAGTTATGACCAATTATGTAAACAAACTATTTACTCGAAAATATAATAAAAAAGTAACACTGTGCGTATGAGTAACACAGACAAATTAATGAATTTTGTAGCAATTCAGTGGCCATGACTTTCGCATTTTTGCCCTAAAAATGTATGTATTTATATTTTTTTAGAGTGTAATACTGTACCAGTGTCTGCTTATTTATAAGAAAAATATTTAAATAAATTATTAAAAACTTTATTCCATACTTTGCGCATGTGCAATGAAGTTAATTTTTTGACAAATTTATTCAGTACGTTTAATAACCCGAGTAAAAAAAATATCTAACGCAATATATAATCATATCCAAAGTGATATTCTTTAATATCTGCTGTAATATCTAGCTTGATCCGAGATATGGTGGATCAAATTAAATTCAGCGATATATTTGGGGTTGTAGTAAGACCTTATGTGATCCGAAAAATGACAGATCAAATTAGGTATATTAAAAAAAAATTATTTATAAAATGACAGATCAAATTGTATCAGATTATATTCAACAATATATTATGTGGTATCTAGTTTATTAATAATATAGAAGCATAAAATTTGTTCTAAACTTAAAAACTTTAAATGAAAAATAAAAAATAAAAAAATATCTACGCAAGAATTTGACGTTGGTAAGCTAGAGTTGAAGTCGACCAAACACTGCTGTCCATAGTGTTATATATACCCTTTGCGAAATGGGTATATGGAAGGGACAGGTCACTTTTATACGAAAGGCACCGGTCGGTCACTTTAGCATGGGCTTGTGAAAGGACTGCATAGGACTTCTCGATAACATAAGGTTGTGCTTACTGTCCAAGCTAATGTTTTGATTTTCTGTTCAAATAAATTCAAAAGAAAGAAAAAACAAAGATTGAAGGCAATAAAAGAAAAAACAACACTACGAAAAATAACTTGTACCTATTTAGTAATATACCCTCGTAGGGTAACTAAAAATGTTGAAACAAAACATAAATCGAATTCAACTGATCCCTATTTTCATTATATATTTTAAAAAAACATTAACATTGAACCGCATTCAAAATATTATGCAGTTAACTGTTTGCAGTTTAATAAAAAAAAAATGTTCAGTTAAAAATAAAGAAACATACATTTATTTTTCAATGAAATATTTATTTTACTTTTTTTTATATATTTCTTCAGTATTTTTTCATTTTCATTAAATTTTTTTTTTATTTATTTGTTTCAAAAAATTCCCATTTTGTTTTTTATTTAAATTGTTTGTTAGCATACCAAATTATTTCAATTCGACTTAAAAGAACTTCGTAAACACACCTACATAAGACCCCAGCAAAACTTTGGTAATGTGTGCGATATTCTCATGCGTTACCTTGTAATGGTAGCTCGTTAAGTTACTCAATATTGCTTACGTAATATATGATTTATAAATGTAAAGTAATAATTGAAATATTTTTGAAAATCTATTTTTAGATACATTACTTTGTGCTTTTTTGTAAGCAAAAGGGTAATGTATGTTTGTTTTGATAACACTAGCGAAAAAAAGAAGCCAGCCAAGAAGAAGTTCTTGGCTGGCAACCAGATTTCCCTGGTTCGATTCCCATCTTGACCACATTATTTTTGATTACAAATATTTTAAATAAAAGATTTGTAATAATTTTTTTACCCAAAAATAAAAAATCTATTTTTAGACACATTACTTTTTCCATTCTCGTAACCATATAAGTAACCCCTTACATTATCACCTCTAAAGTAATGGGTATATACATTACTTTGAGGATCATCGCCTTGAAAATTCATCAATGAAGTGAGGTGTAAAGTAATCCATCGGCCCCTATGGCTATACATTACTTTACCCATTATTTAGTAATGTGTGGTTTTGCTGGGACATGTGTGATCAACATTTTGTAGATTAAAAAACAAACAAAAATACAAAAAACCGAAATAATTTCATACAAATGATTAATCATTTATTTTTGCGGAATTGGTAAATTTTTTACTGATTTGTCAGTTGTTTACACAACATTTAAAAACAAAGGAAAAAAACCATTTGATTTAAATAAAAAGTAGGACGACTTTGAAATGAAATATCATTTCTTTTAAATGGTATTTTCTGTTATTTTAACTTGCAAATTATTTTAAATGCATATATAATTATATAAAAATTTTCTACGTGTTGTTGTGACGAAATAGGTTAAAATTTAAAATCTGCAAAAATAATGTTAATTAAAAAATAGAAATAAATTAATAAACACAAAGAAAAATATATTTTTTGTACTTACTCTGGCTGAGATTCGAACCAGCTTTATTTTGCCCTTAATATTGATGCTCCCTTTTAAGCAAACATTTTAAAATTTCCAAGAGGGATAGTGTATATGCGCCAAAGAATTGTAGTCGTTTGCCGCGATGCCTAGGACATACGCAGAGTATGTTTCGCCGAATCAGTCCCTAAATGTAATCTATGATTACAGTGCCCAATAAAAAGTCCCGTTAAGGTCCTTAAGTCCATCGAGTCCAGAGAGAGAAGTGTACACTTTATGGAGCGATGATGCTCTTCGCCAGACGCTGGACAATGGTAGCATTTCTGAATTCAACGGACTTGGATTCCCTCCACATCCTAAGTTGTTCTCTGACGGGCCACGCAGATGGCTAACCCCAGTCAGCCAGTTTATTGTCTACATGCCCCTTGTGCCCAGGCACCACGCTTAGAATTAGTCTGTTGCATCCAAGGTGTCAATCATTCCAAGGAGTCTATCATCATAGATAGTCTTGTATATGATTGTACATGGTTATGCATGATCATATACGTACATGTATATTTCAAAATATGATCATATCTTTGGATTAAAAATTTAAGGATATATGGTCTTATATGATAATATTTGCTCACATATACCGTAAAATTTCGGATCTTAATATATACGGTAATATATAAGATCATGTATGATCTTATATTGAACTGTGCATGTACGTATATTGCTTCATTGACTATACAAGGTGGCGCAAAAGTAATCCTCCTATCAGAAAATGCTATAAAATTTGCGATTGGCCCCTAATGTCAGTTTTGTTTTGACATTTGTGTAGTAAACACATGCGAAATACACGTTAATAAACAATGTTACGCTACACTGCTCCAGAACGCGGAATATTGGTGACTATTTATTTGAGCAATAATGAAGATGATTTTTCATCAAAAATAATCATGAGTGATAAGGCCCATTTCCATCTTAGCGGGTACGTAAATAAGCAAAATTTACGCTTCTGGGGCACTGAAAATCCGCGTGTAACCCACGAAGAGCCATTACACCCGCTCAAAGTCACTGTATGGTGTGCTGTTTTCGCTGGAGGAGTCATCGGACCTTTTTTCTTCGAAGACGTCGCGGGCCAAACGGTTACTGTAAATGGTGAGCGCTACAGAGCAATGATCAACGAGTTCTTTTTGCCGCAACTTGATGAATTGGGATTGGAAAACATGTGGTTCCAACAGGACGGTGCAACGCCACACACTGCACGTGCCACAACCGATATTCTGAAGGATGCATTTCCCGGGCGCCTAATCTCCCGTTTTGGCGATTTGGACTGGCCAGCAAGATCGCCTGATTTGACCGCTCCAGACTTCTTTTTGTGGGGCTTTTTGAAGTCGCGGGTTTATGTCAACAAGCCTCAGACTCTTGCAGCTCTTAAAGACAATATCCGTCAAGAATGTGAGGACCTATCGCCGGAAGTTTTGGCCAAAGTGATGGAAAATGCCATAAAAAGGGCTCAAATGACAATCAACTGTGGCGGCGGCCATTTACATGACATCATATTCTCGAATTGATGAAAAAAAATTAAAAGACCAAATAAAAATAATCCACAAGAAGAATCAAAGTTTTTAATTTTTTTTTTTTAAATTACAGCCAAAAAACATCGGAAGGTTATTTTTGCGCCACCCTGTATACAAGACCATATATGATCATATATGTTTATATATCTCAATTTTCACATAGCATATCTTATTTTAGACAGGTCAATGTATGTGGTTATATGGCACAATAAAAATGAATTTAAAAAAATAATCATGTAATATGTATATAATTTTATATGGTAGTGCATACCGGCACATGTATTTATATAAAATAATACAATATATTAACAGATAAACCCACATGTGTTTATATATAATCTTTTTTACCCGGGAGTAAAAATAAATAAAATTATTGGCAATGAAATTAAGGAAAGAAAAACCTCGTTACAATTACCTCATCTTTGAACTCGTATGAAAAGCGAGTCAAAATTCACTCTTTGAAAAATTGTTAACAGGCTACTGAATTAATAAGTTGCTTTTCCTTTTTTCCTAAAATTGTCTATGCCATTATCATATGTATATATAAATATCTGTCATACAAATTTTTGATTTTTTATCTGGGGTCTTTCTTTATTAATAAAAACATTTAAACTCAAACTTTTTACAAAATTCTAACGTACTTAAAATTAATTATTTGGCTGTCCTTACAATCTCTTCGACAACAACACGTACTTTAATTTTTATTTTTTTTTTTTTTTGAAAGCCACGATTTTTATTTATAAAAAAAAACACCACTCAAAACTCTATAACAACCTAGTGTTGTTTAACATGTGTGCCTACATTTTTCCAATTTTTTGTTTTTTTATTTAATCCAAATAAAGTCTAACAACTAACTAAACCACAGCCTTAATTCAAAGTTTAACTAAACTTAGAAAAATTAATTACTTCTTCAATGTAAACTGAACTTGTAATTTAACTTAAACAACAAGCTTCCGTTTTATTAAAGCATTTAGTTGTTTGTTGAACTGCAAATAAGCAAACAAAAAAAAATTAAATTGGCGAATCACACACATGGTAACAAAATTGTAAAAATGCACTTGTTTGCCACACAAAAAAATATACAAAAAAAAAAATGAAAATGGAAAAGCTACAAGAAAAAACTTGGAGATCGTGTAGAAAATCATGTTTGTTCACATGTTTATTGGCGGCGCAATGAGATCGATTACACAACACACTCTTTGCAAGAACAACAAACAAACAGCAGTAAATAATACAACAAAAAAAAATAAAAAAAAAAACTAAACAATCATGATCAATACATTGATCGTGTGTTTGATTAGAAATCTTTGGCAACAATGAAGAAAACTAGATGCTTTAAGCGGCAGCAATTTAAGTGGCAAACATTTTGTGTGTTTTTGTGCTATTTTTGTCATTCTAAATATTTCGTGGTTGGTTCACACATCCAGCAAAAAGATTTGTCGTTCTAACCGAATTTGTCGTCACCCGCAACGTTTAGGTGTAACAAAATTGCATTTTAAATGTTAAACGGGAATTTTAAAAATTAATACCACATTCCCATTAAATGAAGAAGTTTAGAAAAATATACACTCAGAATATTATGTAGTTAACTGTTTGTAGTTTAATAAAAAAGTTTTCCGTTCCATTTAAAAATAAAGGAACATACATTTATTTTTCAAAGAAGTATCTATATTAACTTTTTTATACATTTATTCGAAATAATTTACTATCATTTACCATTTTTTTCAGCTTCATTTATATTTTTCATTTGTTTGAAATTTAATAAAAATTTACCCATAAAACGGAAAGTTGTGGTTTATTTGTGACCGTAACAGTTATTACAAATTTAAATTTTGTTTGCCGTCTGTTTCAAAAAAAAATATTCAAAAAATTTCAATTTGTTTTTTTTATTTAAATTTGTTGTATATATACAAAATTTTTCAATACAAATTACAAGAACTTCATAAACCCACATACATACACAAATACATTCACACAAAAAGTGTTTATAGCTTTCATATGCATACATACATTTTGTATTGTAAGAGTATATTAAAAAAAAAAATACAAAAACGGAAATAATTTCAAATAAATGAAAAAAAAAACATTTATTTTTTAAGGATTGGTAGTTAAAATTTTGACATTTATTTTAGCTGATTATATTGTTACAAGAAATTTCTAGTATTAGAAATTTCTTTACACTAATTTTAACAGCTGGAAAAATCTAGTGTGGTAATAAACTAGAAATAACTAGAATCCCTGACTACTCATATAAATACTCAATGATGCAGTAGTTCAGTTTATAAGTAAAACGCAAAGTGTGAAGAACTAAAGTGTGGCTAACGTTTAGTTTATCTAAATCGTGTAAATAAAGTGTGCTATCAAATTGTATTTCTGTAATTTTTAGTAACGGTTATAAATAAATAGAGCAATAAATAAATAATTATAATAATAATAAATAATCAAACAGTGTTTATTATTTGCAATATAGAAAGAACTCGATTTATTTAAAAGGTAAATAAATCAACGGTTATATAAAGTGTAAAATCGTAACAATATCATTTGTTTCTTACGGATGTGTCAGTTGATTAATTAACATTTAAAAATAAATAACAAACGGCATTTAAGTAGACCAGTTTTTAAATGATTTTTTAAAATTTGACGCTACGGGTCAAAAGTCGGGACATCAGAATTTGTTTTATAGGTATGGTTCCTTCGGCAAAGTTTCTTATTTTGATCCCTAGAATACGATTTTCCTTGCACGTTGAGCGATTTTTATGCCTGCCTACAAATCGACCCGCCCTAATACATATATACTTCGCTTGACTCTCACGCGCTACTGACTCCGTTACATACATACGTATTTTGTTAGTGCCTTTTTTTGTTCATTTGGTTTTGCAACACTTCCAGTACAAGGCGCTGCTGTTACCGATCTACCTCCGAGTCTGGATAATGTGTCCCTGCAAGCCGAAACCGTTTTCACCAATCCGATCAATGTGAATTATGCAGATTGGACACCCGTGATTGAAAAAATTGCACCACAACCGCTAAGTCAAATCGAATTGGAACATTGTGGCTAAGATGGGACAATCACAAAAAAATTCAGATTTTTTGACATCATTGTTGAAGCATAAAAAACTCACAGAGCAAAATGTCAGCGCAACATCATACCGAAAACGCCAAGCTGATTTTCAGAAAGTTTATTCCGTTGACGAAGCAAATACGTTCACTTACTGCCATGATATCCCAGATTTGAAAAAATGAGAATGGATTATATCGCTGGCAACTTGCGTTAAGATTGGAAAGCAAGTCCTCCCGAGCTCGAGAAACAATTGTTGCCATCGCTCCACATGACATTAGGAATAGCTGGGAAATTCGTTGAAGTGGTAGTTAAAGATATTGAGGACGCCTATGACTATTTGAAATCCATCTTTCCAAAACTCAGTAAAGCTTAAATTAGAAAAGGTTCGAATTGTTGTCTGTATTTGCTTTTTTTACGAACTGGTACTCTGAATGGACCGCATATACGAAAGTTAATGAAAAGCAAATCATTTACAAATATGCTCTCGAACCTTTATAACCACCTATGTGCATGGAACGCATTGACACAAGTCATCGAAGGCGTTTTAGGAACGAACCGTGTACAGCGAGATGACACACAGGGACGAGTGGACAAATTGCTGTATTATTTTGAAAAATTCAATGCATCCATGACGTTAAAATTACATTGCATGTATTTCCACCTTGATACCTTTTTGGGACAATTACCGCAGGAATCTGACGAACAACGAGAGAGGTTCCACCAGGTGACCATGTCAATGGAAAATCGATTCAAATGTAAAAAATTAGATGCATTGCTTACGAAGGTTTGTTGGTGGACTTCTAAAATTATGCACTTTGAAGATGAAAGCACCGCTGAAGATGACACTGAAATTGGTGGACACACTGAAGAAAACATGCCCTTGAATATTATGTCTAACTCGCATGATCATGCAGACTCAGAACATGAAAATGAACAACCTACGACGAAGAAAACAAGCTAATCAGAACCACAAGCGTCAACTTAAACGAGGATGGATATTGAAACTGTTCTAAATTTTGTTTTCATGCATAGATAACAAATAAATATCTCTTATTTTCTGTGTAAGAATAGCTGTAATACGAATCGAAATTTTTATTTTTATGCAAAATAAAGTTTATAAAGCAGAAAACAGCATATCTCTGGATTTGTAATCCAGTTAATGAGAAAAAAAGGTGAAATTGGTTGGTTGGTAGGTTTGTTTCGATTTTTTTCTCCTATTTAATATCTGCAACTTTGCTTTAGATACAAAAGAGATATTCCTTACGGAATACCGAGATATAATCGTGTTAAAATATAGAAAAAGTGATAAAAATTCACCTTGATCTAAAAAAATTCATATGGACAGCTAACTAGAGAAAACGAATGATGCAAAAGTTTTTATTTTTGGGGCTACTTTCACGTGAAATTCTCAGAATTGAGTCCGAAATCAATGAGCTAAAAAATGCTGTACTGTGTTATTCTGTACTAGTATTTTTTTATTACGATTTAAATATACAAATTTTCCAAAAAAATTATTAAAAAAGTAACAGTTTTATACTAACAGAAATAATTTTTGTGTCAGTGTGAACAGGCTAGCAATATCGGATTTTACTTCTTGTACTTAAGTTTAAACTGACAAAATGTTTCGTTTTTTTCTGTCGACTTAACAAGTTTTACGTGATTTTAAATATATTTAGTTTTATATCCACTGGATTAAATTTTGATTTTTGCCAGGTGATGTGATTAAAGAACCTCGTTTTTTTTTTGTTTCTTTGTTCATCTAGGATCAATGACCTTGAACAAAATGTGCTAATTATGATTTACACTCAACATCCGATTAAGATATAGCAAAAGTCATTTAAATTAATTATGCCTAAATGAAATACCAAAGTAACACTTAACTTTTTTTATTCACTTATTCTCCTCTTTCGATGTATTTGAAAGCATTCAAACAAAACCAAACCAAACCAAAAAAAAATGGTTAAAATAAAATTATACTTATTGAATGCACGAATGCGTTTTAAGAATATAGAATAAATTCTTCTACATTATAGAGTCAATTATAGGAAGGGTCTTTTATGTTGTGTTATATTTCGTTTACACTCCAAGCACTTGAACACCTACAAAAGTGGTAGACGTTTAAACAGGTTAAAGGCACAAAAAAAAAGAAGAAGCAGCTTCAAACATTCAACGTACAAAGAAAGAAAATAGACAAATTATTTTTAATAAATGTAAATAAACGAAACATAATACATAATGTGAGTATAAAAGTCTTTGTTAACCTGTTGTTAAATACTTGTTCTTATTATGTTTTATTAAATAAAGCAATAATTTGCTTTAACCCTAAAATGGTAAGGTATTTGTTTTTTATTTAAAAATTATTAAAAAGAAATAGTTCCAATCAGGGAAGGAAAATATGTTTTCTGTTATTGTACCAACCAGACAAACAAATTGTACTTTTTCGATCCTCACGGTACCAAAATTTTTTCCGCTTTTTTTTAACAATTTTATCGTATTGACTCAGATTTGCTTAGACACTAAAAAGATTTAAAAAAAATTAAATTTACGGGGTGAAACAAAATTTATCGTTAATTTTATGTAGTCGTATAATTACCACAAAACTTTGAGGGCAATTTAACTTTTTCAGGATTTGCTATTAAAAAATTTAAAGACATTTAATTGCTTTTTAACAATAATACACTTTTTTTCTTATTTTCTTTATTTTGAGAGGTAATTTAAAATCAGCTGTTCAATGTTGCCACTTCCGAATATGCAAACATTTGGTACATTTGAGGTGACACCAATTTAGAGCCGGTTCAACTTAAAACTGACTTTATTTTTTACTATAGTAGCTGAATAAATAAAAACAGGTTTTAATTTAAAGTTGCTTTTAAAAAAAGTCGACTTTATGTTATGTTGTTTTATCAAGTTATAAATTAAAAATTTGAAAAAATTTAAAATTGTACTAAATAAGCCGCGGTAGTACCACGGTACAAACCAAGGTTAAAATGTACCAAAAAAGTACAATTGTACCATGTTTTCCATCCCTGGTTCCAATTTATTATTTTACTACGTAAAGTGTTATAAATACTCTCAGCAAGTGGACCGCTGGCTGTGGGAGTAAATGCGAGTGAAACGGAATAGGACCAAATCTAGCTCCGAACATGCTTAATATAACATAACATAACTCAGCAAATAGCTTTCTTTGAAAATTGCTTTCTTTGGTAAGTGGATTGTGCGGCATTGCGCGACATGATAAATCTTAGATTTTGCCCGCTATCTGATAGCTGGCGAAAGGGTTGAACATTTTTAGTTCATAACCATGTTATATTATTTTTCTTCGGTGGTGTTAAGTGTTATGGGAACACCGAAGTTGTACGTTGCGATATATAACATATGAGGGATAAAACACCCATTCATATTACTTTTCTAAATTGATGTTACTATCGCTAGGGATCGAACCCGCAACCTCCTATGCAATACGCTAACCATTTAGGGCTATGATCTCACCCTCTTTTAATATGTTAAATATCTAGACTTCAAACTCTAATGGAATCTAAAGGCGACGGTTACTTTCTTTTTCCGCAGAAAGATGCTTGTTTCAAGTCGGGGTTTAAGTCCAAAAATAGTTTTATGGATGTACACTAGACCGTACCACCTTATAGGCAAAAAAAAAGTTCACCGTACACCCTCAAATATAAAGTATTTTAACAAGAAAATTTCGAAAAATTTTTTTTTTTTTTGGCCGAACGTAGGGGTCGCCATTTTATATTTTTCTTTATATCTTCGCCATTTACCGTCGGATCTTAAAGTGTTGTATATCAATATTTTTTGTCTCGCGGAGACCGATGTTTTCCTCGAAGGAGCCATTGACCTCAAGTAACCTGTTCTTGTATTAACCCACCAGATCTCAGTTGCTACCACCTTAATGTACCACCCTAATATTTTAAAATGAAAGCTCGCAAAAAAGCAATAAACTTTTGCTAGTAAAGTATTCCAATAATTCCAGCGGAACTATTATTTTATTTTTTTTTTTAATTTTTTTTTGTTGCCTAGTGTAGGGCATTTTTAATTTTTTTGTCTTATCTTCTGTATTTACAGTCGGATCTTAAAGGGTTATATATCAATGTTTTTGTCGCAATGATACCAATTTGTTATATCAAAAATCATTGACGTCAAGCACCCTTTTATACTACTTAAGGGGTAACACCTACGTAAGAAGCCTATATATAAAAACTTCCTTTTTTATTTTCTTTATTTACGGAGATGTGTTAACAAAGATTGGTTTTCACAAGATTTATGAAGGAGTACAAAAAAATATTTCTTTTACACAAAGTTTTACAAAATGATAGTATATTTACAATAGAGGCCCACGGCACGCAGCGTTACTTAATCAGTTTTTGGTGGATTTCTCTGAAATTTATAATGCATATGGAAAACTAAATTTTCTATGGATGCGCGTAGTAGTTTTTGATAGGTCAAATACTTTTTGACTTAGAGCTGTTTCTTTACGAGTATAAAAAATAGATATTTTGACTTTAACACTTCGCTCTTTTGTCAAAAATTAATATACCCAAAAACTCATACGCTTTTCTTTAGATAATTTAGTTTTCTATATAAAGTGTATGTTTCAGAGCGATCCACCTAAAATTGGTTAAATTATGCTGAGTGCCGTGGATCACTTATAAAATAACACAAATTTTAATCGATCATATTTTGACGTGATTCAAGTTGGCTGTATTATTTGTGTCAAGAGAACTTCAATATGGACTTCTTAATAGCTATTAGTTGCGATGGAACTCCTACCAACACTGGCTACAAAAATGGAATCATTGTAAGAATGGAACGCCATTTACAGAGACCTTTGCAATGGTTCGTATGCCTATAATTTAACCAATTTTAGGTGGATCGCTCTGAATCACACACTTTATATAGAAAACTAAATTATCTAGTGAAAAGCGTATGAGTTTTTGGGTATATTAATTTTTGACAAAACAGCAAAGTGTCAAAGTCAAAATAACTATTTTTTATACTCGTAAAGAAACAGCTCTAAGTCAAAAAGTATTTGACCTATCAAAAAATCCTACGCGCATCCATAAATAATTTAGTTTTCCATATGCATTATAAATTTCAGAGAAATCAACCAAAAATTGATTAAGTAATGCTGCGTGCCGTGGACCTCTATTGTAAATATACTATCATTTTGTAAAAATTTGTGTAAAACAAATATTTTTTGTACTCCTTCATAAATCTTGTGAAAACCAATCTTTGTTAACACATCTCCGTAAATAAAGAAAATAAAAAAGGAAGTTTTTATATATAGGCTTCTTACGTAGGTGTTACCCCTTAAGTAGTATAAAAGGGTGCTTGAGGTCAATGATTTTTGGTGTAACAAATTTGTATCATTGCGACAAAAACATTGATATATAACCCTTTAAGATCCGACTGTAAATACAGAAGATATGACAAAGAAATTTAAAATGCCCTACATTCGGCAACAAAAAAAATTAAAAAAAAATAAAATAATAGTTCCGCTGGAATTATTGGATCTATTGTATGGTGGTTATAAAGAAAATGAACAGGGTATAGTGCTTGGCTTGTATTGTGAGTTACTGGCGCAATAAAGACTTGTCGCTCCAAAGCTATCTTCTTCATATTATTCCCATTGATTTATATGTAACGGCCGCAGGACTTGCTGCTACGAGTTCTTGAAAAGTCATAACCTACGGAGATGCTAGACAGCTAGCTGCCTCTACAGCTCGGACTACAATCTGACTACCCTACTCCTATTATTGACTTCGATAGATCTTTTTGGGACAGCTTTTCTTCCAGACAGGAATAAGACAGGATGGATTCAACATTTGGATTTGACATCAGAATATACATCGATGGTTCAAAAATGAGTTGTGGGGTTGGCTCAATTGTCTTCTCTGGTAATTGCGACATACACCCAGAGAAAATATTGGTTGGAATTCGATCAAAACCATTAACATTTATTTTATTTTATTTGGAATAACATATAATCCATTATTATAGCAAAAATATGGCATTGGGAATTAAACAAAAGGGAAATGAACTGAAAAAGAATACTATTATTAGTATTACCAATCAACTTCACGAATGAAATTCGTTTAGAAAGCAATAATTTATTTAGTGAATGCAACCATTTATTTAGTGAATGTACTGGAAAATTAGTACAATCTATCAAATTTATTAATAAATTGTCGATATTCAAAAGTGGTAACTACAAATACGGTTATTTTGATCTAATATATCATTATATTAAGATTTCAGTTGAACCAACCGAATTGTGGATTCTATTGATTATAGAAGCCATTAAAGATTGGTATTTGTAAACGAATTTTCTGCTATATTTATTTTTCTAAAAAATTATTTAAATTCAAAATTAGTCATTAAAATTTATAAGTGTTTGTGGGCTAGTGGGTAGAGATCTAGCCTAGAACTCCCAATTTCCGAGTTCAAATCCGGTAAAGGCAAACATTTAAAAAAATATATATTTTATTATTTTTTTATTAAAATAAAATATTTAAACGTTTAAATAACAAATATACAAAGAAAATTAAATTAAATTGTGGTGCGGTAAGCCAAAGTGTGAACTATGAATCTGATTGCCCAGGTTCGATGCCGGAAAAATCTAAAAATATTTTTATTTTAAAATGAAATTTTGTAGATCATAATAATATTTATGTGAAATATACTGTTGTTGTTACGAAATAAAGTTTTTTATTCAATATAATCTCCTAGAAGCTCAATACACGTGTTCCAATGATCTTCCAATAATTTTATCCCATTCTTTTAATGGTTTTCCGGAAGCTCTGCAAAATAACCGTCTACGGCTGCTATGGCCTCTTCATTCGACGAAAAATGCTTTCCACGAAGGAATTGTTTGAGATTTCTGAAAAGATAGTAGTCACTGGGAGCCAAATCTGGTGAATACGGTGGATGTTTAAGCAATTCGTACTTTAATTCTTTGAATTTAGCCATCGTCAAAACACTTTTGTGAGCAGGTGCATTGTCTTGATGAAAATGATTTTTTTCTTCTTTAAACCAGGTCTTTTCTCACGAATTTTTTCATCCAGCTGATCCAAAAGGCTGCAATAATATTCAGAGTTGACTGTTTTACCTTTCTGAAGATAATCAATCAACAAAATTCCTTTTGCATCCCAAAAAACTGATGCCATAACCTTCTTTGCTGATCGTTATGACTTCACCTGCTTTTGAGCTGAACAACCAGCTTCAGTCCACTGTAAACATTCTTATTTCAATTAAGGATCATGGTGGTAGATCCAAGTCTCATCCATAGTTATAAAACGACGCAAGAAGTCGGTTTTATTCGGCTTAAAACGCTCCAAATTACGCTGAGAAATTTGTTTTCGATCCAGTTTTTGTTGAATTGTTAATGTGTGCGGCACTAATTTTCCAAACAGTTTTTTCATACGTAATTCTTCATGTAAAATATGGAGTACTCGTTCATCTGAGATGCCTATGGCATTAGCAATTTCACGCTTAGTCAAAGTTGGATCTTCACTAACCATATTATGTACCTGCTCAATGATTTCTGCTGTGGTTGCAGTTTTTGGTCGTCCTTCGCCTGGATCGTCTTTAAGGCTGGTTCGACCACGTTTAAATTCACCAGCCCAAAATTCAACGGTGCGTTTTGAAGGTGAGGACTCCTTATACACTTCTAACAATTGTTCATAAATTTCCTTTGCTTTTAAACCCTTTAAAACAAAGAATCTAATGACTGCACGATATTCAATTTTTTCCATATTAAAAAAAATCAATGACACGTCAACTTCAAATGGCTTGTAAACAAAGAAAGAATTGATAGAATGACTTGCAACTTTGCATGTGTTCTCAGGACAGTTATACCAACTTGAGAAAAAAAAAGTTTGGAGCTAGCAGTGTCATCTCTTGGCGAGCGCAGGAACTTTTCAACCAACCTGTATTAAAGTTTTTGTTATGACTAAAAAAATGTTTGATTTAAAATTGTATGACCTGTCTTAGAATTAATTCTCGAACTTGTATTGTATCAATATATAATTTTTCGCAATGAGTACCGTCATCCACTTTTTACATTTTCATAAACTAAAATAAAGTTATATTTAATGGAGAAAGGGCTATATTAAATATGGCTCATGAAAAGGTTAATATTTGGTAAGCTTGATATGAAAGACTTTTGTGAATTTTTCTTTACCCTTTTTTTATTATTATTTAGTTATTATTATTTAAAAATTCACGTTTTTCCCATTTTGTGAATTAACTTTTATAAATTGTAATTAAAATAAGAATCATGCAGCATTTTAAACTAAAACAATAGACTTTTTTGTAGCGAATGAGTTTAAAAAAAGTATTTGTATTTACAAGACATAGTGCATAAATTAGCAATGGTTGGTAAATTTTTTAAGAACAAATGAAATACAAAAAATTAAAAAGAAGAAAAATGTAAAATTTATATTAATAAATGCAGCCATCCCTTGATTAACAGGAGTCTTTATTTTATATAAGATTTTAAGTTTTAGGAAAAATACATATGATGCCCCAAGTAATTTGTGAGAAAACTATTGTAAGTCGATGTACAAAAAAAAATAGTTTAAATCGGTTTAATGGAGATTTAAGTAACAAATTTGAAATTTCAATGCACGAGGCTGTGGTGTGACATTGTTAATCTTTTTGATTTGTTTTTGTTTTTTTTTTTTGGGGGGGGGGGGGGGGGGGGGGAATTAGTGATTTTTAATTAAACTAATTCAATTATTTAAAATTTGTGCAAACGAAAAATTATAAAGAAAAAACAAGTAAGAGCGGCTAAATTCGGCTATGCCGAATCTTATATACCCTTCACCATGGTTGGGAAAAAACTGAAGTTTATATATGGACATATATGAAATGGACAGATTTATATACGGACGCCTTTAAGAGGAAATTAACCATTTAGTTTGGAGATAAAACTTGGACTCGGGAAGATTTATGGTTCCAGAAAATATGTATTTTAAAAAAATGTATGTTTTGGGCATAACTTTTTTGTATCTGAACCGATATTTCCGAGTTTTTCAGCAAATATGTTATACTAAAGATTTTCGATCTTTTGCTATATAAGACGTATCCATAGGTCATAATACAGCTCTAGAATTGTGTTTGTTGTTTGTGTATAAAAGGTTAAGAGGTGAAAGAAAAGAATTTCAACAAATCGTTAAAAGAAATCACTAGAACTGCATGTGTTTTATTTCTACAAAATAGTTTGATTTAGCTGGCAAATTTGCATTTAGGATTTTATTTCGCTTTTTTATTAGAAATATTTGTAATTTCTTTAGCTTAATTTTAAAAATTTGAAGGAAAATAGTTTATAATTTTTTTTATAAATTATTATAAGTTATGACCTAAAATAGTTGCACTCAAAGGTAAATTATGTATAAAATTTTCTTAATATGTGAGAAATAAAATGGTTTAAAAATCTTTTTATAAATTCTTTTAAATCGGAGCAAAAAATAGAAATAAAACCGTTTGTATTTTGTTTGTATCAGAGGGTTTTTATACAAATTTTGATGTTTTTAGCCTATTTATGGATTATTTAATTATTAATATAAAATTTTATTTAAATTAATTATTAAATGTAAAAAAAAAACAAAAAATCTTAACGAACCCGCGACCCTTCCACCTGTGGTGAAAGGTATAAAAACGTTTGTATTTTGTTTGTATCAGAGGGTTTTTTATAAAAATGTTGATGTTTAATAAAAAATTTTATATAAATTAATTATTAAATGTTAAAAAAAAACCAAAAATAAGCAAAAAAAAAATCTTAAGAAAATAATAAAAAAAATGTACAAAAAAAAAGTGAATTGACCTGACCGAGATTTGAACCTCGAACCCCGCGGCCTTAGAGAAAAAAAAAAGTATTTGTGACACAGCGTCTAGACAACTGAGCTATTGAAGCTCACACAAAATCATCGTCAATAGAGGTACATATATAAAAGTCTTCGTTCATTAGAGATTTGTTTAGTTTTTATTTAAATGACAAATCTTTGTATGTGTGTTGTTTGTGTATAAAAGGTGGAGATGAAAGAAAAGAATTTTAATTATTAATATAAAATTTTATATAAATTAATTATTAAATGTTAAAAAAAAACAAAAATAAGCAAAAAAAAAGTCTTAAGAAAATAATAAAAAAAAAAATGTACAAAAAAAAATTGAATTGACCTCACCGAGATTTGAACCTCGAACCCCACGGCTTTAGAGAAAAAAAAAGTATTTGTGACACAGCGTCTAGACAACTAAGCTATTGAAGCTCACACAAAATCATCGTCAATAGAGGTACATATATAAAAGTCTTCGTTAATTAGAGATTTGTTTGGTTTTTATTTAAATGACAAATCTTTGTATGTGTGTTGTTTGTGTATAAAAGGTGGAGATGAAAGAAAAGAATTTTAACACATGGATGTGTTGTTATGCTCAAAATTCTACATACATATTAAACAAAGGGATTTTACTGGAAAAATTAGAGGTATTCCTGTTTTTTTGCTAATATCTCAGCCATTTATTAACCGATCTGTCTGATTTTTAATAGCAAACAGAAATGGATCACATGTAACAGAAATAAAAAAGAATCAAGTCCTCATCATGTCTGGGTTCTTCGGAAAACCCATTTCAACACACAGACGGACAGACGGACATCGTTAAATCAACTTCGCTCTTCATAAGGACCCAGAATATATATACTTTATAGGGTCTAAGATCAATATTGTAGAAATTACAAACGGAATGACAAACTTATATATACCCTTCCACCTATGGTGAAGGGTATAATAATAAATGTGTTCTATAATAAATTTGCACTATTTGTTAAAGCATACATAATAACTCAGACTATTATTGTACTTTTATTTCTTGCAATAACATTATAAATTTGTTAAACATTATAAAAAATAAAAAAAAAATTACTTAAACAATAAAAACTAAACACCAGCCTCAAGGGGTTATAACATGACATTATCATGGATACTACCGCAGTAGCCTTAAACAAAGATACGGTGATTTACGTGGCAAAAAACAAAAACAATATCGAACTTAAGCAACAAAATTTAAAAAAAAAAACATTTTGATTTGTTCAAAAACTAAACTACAAAGAAAAACTTAATTTTTCAAAACTTACAATAGTTTATGTTAAAGCATAAATGTTACCAATAGCTTCGAATAAAAAAAATATAAGTTTGTGTTAAACGTGTGACATAATCTTAAGCGGCAGCAGTAGCATAAACAAAAATTTAGTAAACAACAAAAAAAAAACAAAAATCAAAATAAAATCACTTTTCAAAAAATTGCATTTAAAACTTGTCTTGTAATCAACATATACATAAACATAAAAACAAATAGCAAAGCATACATTTACACTCTCGAATACTATATTAAATAAATATGTATAGTTTGAAAATTATGTACAATTTTAAGCTAACTAAATTGAAGGAAGACCTAATTTTATAAATCGTATGTAACATTTTGTGTACAATTTTTCTTAATAAAAAGGACTCACGAGTCATAAATTCAACTTATCATAACAGGGACGGAAAGTTTTGATATACTTTGTTGGAATATCTGAATGAAAAATTTGTTTTGATACGACAAAGCTAAAAAATCATTAATAGTGACATCGCTTAAAATCGGTTGTAGTCGCCAAAATTTATATACATTTAAAATGCAAATAAATCGCCAAAATCGGTAAAAAAAAAATCACTTAAATCTATAAAGAATTGGTAAAGAAAAAACTGCAATAAAATCGATAAAAAAAAAGTGAAAAATTGGGATAAATCATAAATTTTCTGAAATCCAAAATTTTTTTTAAGTAGAATGAATTTTCGGAATCAAAAATTTTAAAAATTTATTCGACTAATTGTGATAAAAATTACTTTCATTTGACGGTTTACTTGTATTGCAAACTTAGGGCAGTAGCCAAATTTATGCAGTTTTTTGTCTAAAAAACTTTCAATTGCAAAAATGTTTGTTTTTTTTTTAAATTTAAATAAAAGCTCTTCATCTCTAAAACAAACTACCCTATATAAAAACTTAATAAAAAGTGCAAAATTGGGATAAATCATAAATTTTCTGAAATCCAAAATTTTTTTTAAGTAGAATGAATTTTCGGAATCAAAAATTTTAAAAATTTATTCGACTAATTGTGATAAAAATTACTTTCATTTGACGGTTTACTTGTATTGCAAACTTAGGGCAGTAGCCAAATTTATGCAGTTTTTTGTCTAAAAAACTTTCAATTGCAAAAATGTTTGTTTTTTTTTTAAATTTAAATAAAAGCTCTTCATCTCTAAAACAAACTACCCTATATAAAAACTTAATAAAAAGTGCAAAATTTGTGAATAGTACCACAAAAAGTACCATAGTACCACAAAAAGTACCATATTACCACAATAAGTACCATAGTACCACGTTTATCATACCTGAGGGTCAATTCTCGTTTTGTGAAACGGTGAAATGAAAAGTTTTTTCACGTTTTCATAGTACTTTTGATTCGCGTTCTGTGAAAAAATGTAAAGAAATATCAAAACGTTTTCATATGAAAAAAAGTGGAACGAAACAAGATTTTTTCACGATTGCACAGCACTGGCGATTCTTGTTTTGTGGAACAGTACAAACAACTGTCAAAAAATTTTCATATGAAAAAATTGTTTACACAGACTATTTATAAGTGAAATAAACATGGAGAAGGTTGTAAGAGTAAAGCATGCCTGCGAAAGCCAAAAGGAGTATTAAATTAATTATTTAGAAAAGCATATGGACATTGCAAGGTGATAAGTAAGTTGTTTAATTACCATAAGCACACTTTTATAAACCCCATATTTATAGATTTGAAACTGCAGATGGTGCCAAATTTAGAGACGAAAAGTGTAAAGAATTAGCCGCCAGCCTTAACAGTCAAAAGGACGGTGAAAAATGGAAAAAGAATTGGAGCGACTTAAGGTTTATTTATTTATAGTTTATTTATATTCTTTATGAAATGTTTTTTTTTTTTCTTTAAGTAATATAGTTCACTTAAGCAAGCCGATATAAATCCATGAAGTGCTCGTCGGTTGTCTTCTCGAATGGATTTTGGCCATCACGAAGTATGCGTCTCAGCACTCTCAAAAAATTCCTATAAATTATTAAATTATTTACTGCAATGAAATGCTTGTAACATCATTGTCTTACCTTTGTTCATCCGGAATTCTTTGAGTAATATCCAATAATACAATTAATCCAGATATTTTTATATAATTATTTAAAATACATTTTACGAACTTAATTCACTTTTGTTTACGTTTTTCTCTGTTTTGACATTTGCTTTAAATTTTGGATAACACAGTTACAAAAGTTTCATGGGTACAGTGCGAATGAAACATTTTTTTCATAATACATACGAGAATCGCAATTTATGTATTTGTGAAAAGTTCGAGTGAAAAGTGCTTATGAAAACGAAAATGAAAAGTTTTTTTTTTCACTTCACATTATCACAGAACGAGAATTGACCCTCTGCCCTCCACAGTGTTTTTGTTACAAATAATATAACAAAATTAAGATGTAAAAATTTTATAGAGTTGAAAAATAATTCGTGCTGAAAAATATGTTTTTATGGTGAAAAAAAAAATGTGGTTAAAAAAAAATTGTTGTGATAAAAAAGTTTATTCAGCCCCAAGCGTCTTCGATTTTCAATTGTTTCTGGTGTAGAGACCTCCACTGGCGTCCACAATGTTCGGCATCTTCCTTGCTTGTACGGCCACAACGAAATTCACTAAACCATTTTTTTACCATTGAAATCGATGGTGCAGAGTCAAGCAGTCAACTGTCAGATGCCAGTTGACAGGAGCAGGTAAATTCAAAAAATCACTGACTTATTGACTCGCCATCGTATGCAATTGTATCAAAAAACACCAATTTTTTATAGTGAATTTTGACATATATTCACACGCTGATCGATTTTCCCTATTTTCAATACTAAGCTGCTCGGGAGGATATCCAATAATCTAGCTAGAAAAAAAGCAACCTCTATTGCATCTTCGGGCTCTGATTGCAGTTGCAAAAGACAAACATTGCTAGATCGTTTTAAAACTGCACAGGTCTGGAAGGACTATAGAATATACAGAGCCAACCATAAAGCCACCGAGCTTAGTTCTGACATTCGAACTGAAAAACCGTAGACTCTAGTTTATATAATATGAGCCAAGTTGAATCTGTGGTTTTTTGGCTCGATTCGAGTTTTTCAACTCGAATTTCAGATTTGGGCTCCTTAGGCTTTGTGGCTTCTTTTGTCCCTGCAAAGCTTAAGTTTCAAGATAATCGCGATTTAAAAAAGAACTTTGGAGTTACCAGAAATTTTATGTTGGGCCAATTTGGTGACCACTTGTGGGAGAACTCTGTCATAATGATCATTTTATGTAATTAGTTGTTTTTTGAAATGAGCTTCATATATGCCAGTAATTTCAGCCAGCTGACGTAAATGCACTACAGAGCATTATCTTCATATCTTAACTTTAGTCTTTTTATTAAATTTGACACTCAAAATTGCATTCAGTTAATCTTACAAAAATTTATCCATTACGAAATTGCTCTATAACACTCCAGAGCCGGTATTAAGGTTTACGGACTGTTTTTTTGTTTTTGTGATTTAGCAGTATTCTAAAATAAAAAAAAATTCTTCTGTACAATTCTTATTTTTTTGAGATAATCTCGATCAAAAAATCTAACCAATTAAGTTGAAATTTAAGACTGATAATATGGTTTCAATGAGCAAATCTTGTTTTCAAGATATGATACATTTTAGTTTTATTGAAGTGATTTCCATATGAAATCCCTGGATCAAAGCCATTTTATGTTTTCATATCAATTGAGAAGTCCCCGGCCTGACGCATAGATGGCGCTACTAGACTTAAATTGATATAATTTTTATTTAGGTCCAACCTTTAAAAGACATGTGTATAAATTTGAAAGCTGTCGGATCATTAGTTTGTGAATTGAAGCATTCTGAGTGAAGCAACTTTTGTTATTGTGAAAAAAAATCTATAAAGAGGAATTTCGCGTGTTGATAAAATATTGCTTTTTAAAGGGAAAAAATAGAGTTGAAGCAAAAACTTGACCTGATTACGTGTTTCCGGACACTGCCCCAGGAAAATCAACCATCAAGGATTGGTATGCCAAGTTTAGACGTGATGAAATGAGCACAGAAGACGGTGAACGCAGTGGACACACGAAAGAGATTGTTACTGGCGAAAACATCAAAAAAATCCACAAAATGATTTCGAATGACCGTAAATTGAAATTGAATGAAATAGCAGGTACTCTAAAGATATCAACTGAACGTGAACATCATGTCATTCACGAATATTTGGGTATGAGAAAGCTCTGTGCAAAGCGGGTGTCGCACGAGTTTACTTTTGACCAAAAACAAGTCAGTCAAAACGAAGGCGAAAATCCATGAATTGGGCTTCCAATCCACCGTTTTCTCCAGATCTGACCCCCAGCGATTATTTCCTGTTCTCAGATCTCAAAAGAATGCTCGCTGGAAAGAAATTTTCGTCGAATGAAGAGGTGATCGCCGAACCCGAGGCCTATTTTGAAGCAAAGGACAAATCGTACTACAGAAATGGTATCGAAAAGTTGGAGGGTCGCTATAATCAGTGTATCACCCTTGAATAATAAAACGAATTTTGCCAAAAAAAATGTGTTTTAATATGGTAGGCCGGGGACTTTTCAATTGATCTGTTACACTGAACCAAATAAGTCCCAGTACAACTGTACCCATAATATGTACCAACAGTTTATGGTCATTTTGAGGTCTATTTGTCAATTATTTTTTATTTTGTTTTATAAACACTCTTATAACCTAGAAAATAACGTAAAATAAAAATAACAATTTTCACTAAAAACATAAAAAATAAAGCAATTTTTTCAACTTCATAAAAAACAATTCCAAAAAAGTCTCCGTACAGTACAAAATTTTTAACTTTGAAATCCTAATATTAAACTCAGTTTCATCTAGTATGTGGTAGGTCCTCCTTTATTTGTAATTACAGCATTAAATCGGTGTTTTCATGGAATGGACAAGATTTGTTGTGATGGAAATTTAATTTTTTCCCATTCTTCCTACGGATTTAAGTTGGTTCGTTATATTGTGTTGCCGAATCTTTCTTTCCAAGTGGTCCCATAAATGCTCAATCGGGTTGAGATCGAGTGATTGAGCTGAGTGATTTAATTGATTAGGGACATTTTTGATGAGCCATTCCAAAAATGTGTTTGGGATCGTTGTCCTGTTGGAAGTAATACAAACATCCCAAACCTAATTTGTTTGCACATTGTTTTAAATTTTCTTTTACTATATTTAAATATGGAAATTTATTCATCGTACTTTCAATAAAAACTAGATTGCCTACACCATAAGAAGCCATACATCCCCATACCATTTGACCATGACAGTACCCAGCAAAAATAAATGGAAGTGATTCTTAAAGAATCAATTTTTAATTGATTCCAAAGTATCTTTTAGTTCTGATTTTCCTCTTCTTAAGGAGTTCTTTTTCGCAACTTTCAAAAATGGAATTTTGAATGAAATTTAGCTCTTTTTAAAGCTATGATGGCTAACTTATTTTAAAAAACAAACAAAGTTAAACGTTAACCACAGATATTTTCATTAAAAATTTAATATTCATAACTATGGTTAAGTACTAAACTTTGGTTATTTTAACAAGTAATTTAATAAGTAAGGCTCTGAGTATCCCGTTATAATTTAAACAACAAATGTGTCAGTTAAATTTACTGGTATAGTTAACGGAACATTGGGAAAATGATTACTAAATATCCCTTTTAAATTAAAATTAAAAATTAATTTGAGAAGAACAAAAGATATAATTTTTCACTAAACCATAAGAACTGCTTTAGATGCAATGAAAAAGAATCATAAAAGAAGACTTCCACCCTATGACACCCCTAGGTAAAAATCATTAGTTCCGATCCAAATTTTCACAACACCGCAATTAAAATCACTACTTCTTTTTCTCTTCTTTTGCCACTTTTTTTTTGCTGGTTAGTTGGGGTCAAATGCTTTGGATCCATTTTTCTTCGATCTGACTCAAAAACATTAAATTTACTCTCATCACTGAATATAACTAGATACCAAAACAAAATATATTTATGAATATGTTTAATGGCGTAATCCAATCTCTTTTTCATATTAACATTTCGAACATACGGCTTCTTACGGCTAACCCGGCCATTATACCCATTTCGTTTAAAGACGTTTCTTTTTGCTTGGAGGTCTACAGCAATAGCACACGCACTTACTTTAGAATTTATTTTCTCTTCTCCAAGCGATGTCTTATTTTTCTTAGGCGGCCAGTTCTTGGTTGGTTTGCAATTGTTCCGTTTTTTTTTTTTTTTTAATTGTTAATTATCACTTTATTTTAGAGTTATTACTACTGTATTTGGTAAACAATATTTTTTAGCTCATAGAAACCTGCTGGAAGGCCGTTATAATACAAAAATAAACCTTGTACGGAGACTTTTTTGGTGTAAAAACAGTGTTGCCAAACAAAAGCCATTTTTACGTGGTCAGATTTGCAATATGATCCATAAAGTTGCCACATTTTATTTCGTTATTATGCTAAGATTAAGTTATGTAGTTGAATTAAAACTTTCGTAAAATAAACCAAATTTTGTGACATTAATTTCATAATTTTTTCAGTGTAGTTTTTATAAAATATCAGTGTATGCTATAACGTCTAAATTTATTTATAATGGAAATATCTAAAGTCTATGTTAAATCCAACCACCCACAATTGTAGGGTATTTTGAATTCGATTTAGCTCATTCAAATACTCTAACTTATCTATTTTGAGTTTGAATATTGTTGAAATATATTTTTGCTGCTTGATTTGTTAAATATAAGGAGTGTGGGGGAGGCGATCCAAAAACAGCATCAACAGCATCATGAGCGTAAGCTTATTACAAACTCATACAAAAGTTCAATGTACCAACAATTCATTACAAATTTGTAGTATAGTTTTTTTTTTTTATACAAAAATCCAAATTAGATATTTGTGGCTAAAAATAATTTTAAAACAAAAAATAAATAAAAACGAAAAACCTCTCTTTAGCTATGAATGCTGGATGTTGTGTGTACAGTGGCCGGCAAAACTAAGGACACAGCAAAAATTTTTTTATTACGAATTTATATTTGTTCGGAGCAAAAATGCAATAAAATGCTTTATTTTTTAATTAAAAACATTATGATGTAAAAAATGGTTTTAGCTGATGACAAGAAGCACACAGCCCGCAATGTAAAAATGTGGCTACTCTTTAACACTCATCCACATACGCGAGCAACACCTCCACAAAGTTCTGAACTCAGCCCCATTGAGCACATATGGAAAGTATTAGAAAGGAATGTGCCAAAACAAAAAATACGAATCAAATCCCAACTGCTAAAGGTCCTTCTGGTTGAATGTCATAAATATTAAAATGAAAAAAGGCTGTATTACACAACGAAGGCTGTCTTATTGACCGCAACAGAAAAAGAAGTTGGCCGTAATGCTTGGAATGTAAATTATTTTTGCACAGCAGTTTCGAAAAAAGTTTTTGAGAACGCAGGGAGGGTCACCTTTTTAAATTTTTCGTCATATCTTCAGTATTTACAGTCAAAACATTGGTCTGCTAGACACAAAAACATTGAATATTTATACTGTCTCATACTGTAAATGGCGAAGTTATAAGGAAAAATTTTAAAAAGCTACCTCTTGCAAAAATAATTTATAATCAAAGGTGTACGACGCAATTTTTTGTGCCTGTAGGGTGGCAAAATTTTCGTTACATTTGTGATATTTGTAAAGTAAATGTTTATTATTTTTATACACTCAAAAAACAAAAGACATGAACTAAAAATTAATCCAAAATTTCCTTTAAAGTAGTTTACAAAATTTTACTCAATTTAAGTCAAATTTTATTTAAACTTCCAGAAGTTTTCATAAAATTTATAAAAATTCGTATGTTAAGGTAAAAACGAAATAGTTTATATCACCAGAAATAGTTCATACTTTACCTAAGTAATATTTCATGATTTTAGGGAAAAAAAAACAAGTATATTAAATAAAAATTTATAAATTTATCAATTATAATTAATAATTATCAATTTATAAGAAAAACATCTTAGTTTTAAAAAAATTGCATAAAAAAATTTAATAAAACTAAGTTTAGTTCAAAAAAAAATAGGACATAATTTACTCCCATTTAGTTTAAAAAAAGTTTCTAACTTGAATCTAGAAAGTACTTGAACTTAATGTGTGTTAATTTTTTTTCTCACGAGTAGTAAAATTAACTAAATTTTATAAAGCTATTTCTAAATTCAGTTTCTAAGTCTAGCACTTTCTAGCTTTTAAGAATTGTTTTCTAAAAATTAGTTCAGGCAATTAGAAACAAAAATTAAAAATTGTTTCTTATGTAATAATAAAAAATTATTTGATTTTAGAAACTGATGAACTATTTCTAGGGAAAGTTTTCATGCAGCTTAATTCAGATAAATTTTCATCAATTTTTTTTTAAATCCAGAAAAAATTTAGTTTTCTTTGGAAAACGTTTAACTTTTTTTCAATATCAAAAAAAAAACAATTAATTAAAAACAAACTGTTATTTTTTTTAATTTTAAAGAAAAATATTATTGACAGAAACTAATTGAATTATACATTTAAAAAAATAAATTATCGTGCATGATTGTAATTTTTGGTTTGTGATCTTGCGTGAGCGTATGTCCAAAAAGGCTCACGTGCCTAACTTAAATATTGAACATAAAGTAGCTTAAATTTTTTTTTTTTTTTTAATTTTGTTAGCAATTTACGCTTTTATGTAATAATTTTGTTTGCTGACTACAATACAAAATATCGCAGGCACATTTTAAACATTACGGCATAATGGCTTTCCTATAATTGACGTAGCGCTTATTAAACTTTATATTTATCGAAGTCACTAAAACAATTTTTTTTTTCACTTAATAAAAAAAAATTAAAATCTGTACATGTCAATAAAAGTTTAAGCGAATAAAATCATAAAATAATCTAATAAAATTTTTCCATTTTCCAATAATAACAAGAAATGTAACTGTAATATTTTGTATTTTTGCAACAATTTCCTTAAATTAGTTAATTTAAGAAGACAAAGGACCCCCAGTGTTCCTTAGCCATAGATGCCGTGTGACACTTAGGGCGTCTCTTTTTCCAGTTCTCTCAACCAGAACCGTTAATTAACTACAAAAAGGACTTTGCCACAATTTATTACGTTTCAGGATATCCTGCAGAACATTTTTTTTAATTAGTTTATCTTTTTGCTAATGAAATTTAATTTATATTTTAAATACATGAAATTAGTATAATTCAATTTAGTTTTAAGACAAAAGTGTGTAGCAAAAAGCTTGTTAAGAGCAGTGTCCTCACAGAGTGGAAGTCCTTTGAAAGTGGGAAATTCTTACTCAATGAGTGTAAAGTACATAAAAATATATGGTAAAATATATTATCTTTACCATAGAAGCAGAGGATAAGGATAATTTTCACTTAAAAGAAGTGCTATTTAACTTGATGTTAGAAAATATTTTCTTATTTTTAGGGAGTTAAGTCCTAGTTTTTAGTAAAAAAAAAATTATCTAATGAACTTAAATAAAATAAAATTTTTCTTAAAACCAAGAAAACATTTCCTAACTAACAGTACAATTTTAGATGATGTATGAACTAATTAGGAGGAAATTTTACTGTTTTCTAATAAAAATTTACTTCTCAGTAGTAAAATTTTTCTATAATTTAGAAATTTTTACCAAATTTTAAGTAAAATTTATTTCTTAATTTCAAAGAAAATTTTATTAAATATTGGTAAAAAGTGTCTTTGGCGCCGTTTTCATTTCAATTTTCCCTCTAAATATGTTAATTTTTCTAAATTCTAGTTCCTTTTTTTTTAAGTGCACTTTTGCGTGGCAAATTTTAGATGCAACAGTAATATTTTCTGTATTGTTCCTTATCTTTTAATTAGAATGGATTATTACATGTAATTATTGCGTTTTAAAAATTAAAGAAAACTTGTTGATGTGTCCTTAGTTTTGTGGGCCACTGTATGTATGACTGACTGACTGACTATTTGAGGTTTTATAAATGCGTAATAATCAACAACTAACAACAAATTTTCGCCGTACTGCTGCAATGTGCTAAGAGATCATGTCAATTTGGCAACTTGTATTTCACATTTTATTTCATTTTATTATTAAATATATTTTGTATTTGGAGGATTTAAGCCTCAACGTATAACTATCAAATCTATGACAATTTGTCATAGAGTGTCCGAGAGAGACGAGTTTTATATTTTATATATATTTTTTTTTCTATAATAAATCTAAAACAATGTGTAGATTTTATTTTAAATTGCAGTTTTGCAATAGGGGACACCCTATTGTACGTGCAGCATATGAACATAATGACGAAAAGCGTGTCACCCAAACATCATTATGTTGTAGCAACAACAAAAAGTCAATATTATATGAATGTTGTTGAAATGTATATTTGCTACAACAACAGCAACAAAACTAGTTAAATCTTGTTTTAAATTTGGAGATGACATATCAAATTAATTAAATTTTTGTTAGTTTTTTGATTACACTAACAAAATGTTTAAGGGTCATATACTCGTTTGTAAATGTTTCCGTAGGCGTATGAGTAATATGGTCAATTTATTGACACAAAAATTGTGATTTGTCTAAAATTAAGAAATAAAAAATAAAAATAAAGAATTTGAAATCATATATGGGTATTTCCACTGAAAGGTCAACCGCTACCAAAATATTAAAGTTGAAGAAAAAAGACTTTTCTGAGAAAATTTAGTTGGTTAATGCATTGGATTTTAAGAATATACCTAATTAAATACATATTACCATTTGTAATTTAAGAAAAGTGGTCTGCAAAGAGCAGCTTTGCTTTTTTTAGTTTTAGCGTTTTTAATTGACATTTTTCCTTGAGTTATTTCTAAGTGTTACATATCATGTCGATTGCACTCTTCTTATAGACTAAATATACCAACAATAAATATTTAAAAACACCACAGTAGAGATCAAGCAAACTCCGAATAACGGTATAATTCAAAGATTCTTTGTACTACATTATTCTATCCCGTTCGCGACCGAAAATAAGCATTTGTGTTTAGTTCTCCGTGAACGTTGATCGGAATAGTTTGATATTTACAATTCAAAACAAAATAACCGAGATCATTTAAAAAAACCAAACCTAAAACATTTTGATCCATAAATAAACCTAAAAAATGCCTTTGGAATCATTGTCCCGATCGCGATGTCCCGTTCGCGATTCTAAAAAAATATTTAAAAAAAATAATAATAAGGATAATAAAAAAAAAAAACAAAATGCTAAATAAAATCTTTATATCTCTGCTTTAGTTAAAAAATAATCTCCATTTAATAAACTGACGAAATTCGCAGAGTTTTAAACAAAACCACACACCGAAAAAAATGACTTACATTTTTTGTCCCGTTCGCGATCGCAAGTTTATCCAAAATATTTGGAGAACGTTCATATTTTATAATTTTCTTTTTGTTCTCAAAAATTGTTCTACTAAAATGCTATTAAATATTTATAAAAAGTTAAAAAAAAATTTGAGTTTTCATATTTTTTTTTTCAAGTTGAGTGCGTACGAATGTCCCGTTCGCGATCCTGGAAATGCCCATATTTCTTAACTGGTTAAATTTGTATAATCTAGAATTTTTCTTAAAGTTAATGTTCTTCATAAACATTATAAAATGGTCTGCAAATCTGTGGCTTTTTAACGAATCTAATGTATTTTCTGCAAACATTTTTTTTTTTATTTTTTTCATAAGAATATTTTTCAATATTTCCATTGCATGATATAATAATAAATAGATGACACATTCGTTAACAATGTATTTTTTTTTTTACCTCATACTCATATTTAATACATTTGTTTGTTTGAATAAATTTTCCAAAATGCTGCAAAAAATAATATTATTTTATTTATAGTCTCAATGTAATTTTAATTTGTGGCAAATTATTCACATTTGTTTAGAACATATAAAACTTTTTATTCGATAATAATTGTGGTTAGCTGTTATTTTACACTCAAAATATTTTTACAGTAACTGACTAAAGTTATACGAACATTAGTTTTTAAATAATAAAAATAAATAAAATAAAGGGTGTCCCAAGAAGAACGCAATTTTTAAATGACTAATGCAGCAATTGAATTGTTTCTCTGGCTGTATGACATGTGGCGCCGTCTTGTTGGAACCACATGCCCTCCACATTCATTTCTTCAATTCTAGGCAAGAAAAAACTGGTTATCATTTCACGATACCGAACACCATTGACTGTTTGCGCTTGACCTGCCTCATTTTCATAAAAAAAAGGTCCAATGATTCCTCCAGCCCAAAAACCACACCACACAGTGACACGTTGAGGATGCATTTGCTTCTCGTGAATCACTCGAGGATTTTCCTCACCCCAAATGCGACAATTCTGCCTATTGACGAAGCCATCAAGATAAAAATGGGCCTCGTCACTGAAGATGATTTTATCGGCAAAATCAGCATTTTCATGTTGTCTCTCCAATACCCAATTAACGAACTCCCTTCGCTGTCCATGGTCAGCTGGCTTCAGTTCCTGAGTCAATTGAACTTTGTATGCATGAAGATGCAAATCTTTCGTCAAAATTCGCTGCAAAGTGGATTTGGAGACACCAATTTGCTGAGCTCGGTGTCGAATTGAGGTGGATGGAGTTTGAGCGACATCATCACGTACAGCTTCGACATTTTCGGTCGATCGACCTGGTCGATGGCGCGTTGTTGTCTTTACATCACTAACAGACCCAGTTTCGGCAAATTTATCCATTAATCTCTTTACAGTTGACTCTTTTGGAGCATTATTGTGACCCCAAATTGATCGCAATTTGCGAACTGTAGCCGCAAAACTTTCACCATTTTGGTAAAACAATTTCACAATGAAAATGCGTTGTTCATTCGTGTAGCGCTCCATTTTTACTAACCTCGCACCTTCTACTAGCAAACAATAACAATTGTTCAAATGTCAAACAATGACACTTCGAATGTTGCCAGATTTAAAAATTGCGTTCTTCTTGGGACACCCTTTACAAAGAAATTTATTTTTCAACTTTTTTGACATTTATTTAAAAAGCAAATTACATATAAATACGGATTTTCTCTTATAGTTAATGTTGTTTTTATTTTTTTTTATAGTTAATTGTCTAATAGTTAAATTAAATGAAAAGTCTTTTATTTTTACAAACTTTGTAAGTAATATTTATGACATATAAAAAAATGAAAGATCATTAACTTTTATTTTTTTATATTTTAGTATGTAATGACAGTAGAAAAATAACGGAAATTTCATTTGTTTTAACTTATTTGTGGCTAGTTTGATAACAGTTAAAATTAATGACAAATCATTTATTTTTAAGAATATTGTTAGTTAAATTATTTATATTTAAAAATAAATAAAAAAAAGTCTTTTGGTTTAAATGAAAAGTTTAGTGATTTTTATTTATTGTAAATTAAATTTTCAGTTAAATTAACCTCCAACCTTTTTGAGTGTACAGATTTAAAATTTACACTGAAAGAATGTTAGCTGATTACACTGCGTAACGCTATAAAACAAATATAAATAAAAATAATGGAAATTGAGAAAACTTTGTCGAGGTAAAAAAAATGTTTGTGGTGGAAATCGATTTTGGTTGTAAAAAATGTCTGTGGCAAACAAACGGAGTTCAGAGTGCGCAAATATATAGATTACTCAGTTCTCTATAAGACTCCCTTCATCACGTTTTATTAATTATTTTTGTTATTTTTTTTTGATGAAACCAAATATCACGTCAATTGGTATAAAAAATGGATGCGACCCGAACCAAGTACAAACTGTAAAAATATGGAATGAAAAGAGGAACGAGAGGAGTTAAAACACATAATACAAAATTAATGGAATGGGAAACGAAATTATTTATATTGGAGAATTAAATATGGCATATAGTTTGCAACACAAGGTATGGTCTGATCGCTAAGAGGCTTTCAGAACTTTGTCCAATGTATCATTTCTACTACATTGGGGAGAGGATCAGGTTGTAGAGAGAGTCGAAATTTTCGCCTTTAGACGTTTGGAATATTTCACCTGGCAGGATTCTTAGCCTTATCGGTAGCTTGGAGCTTTAGGGGGAGCTCTAGGCAGCATAAAAGACCTATGCTGGTCGCGGTGCATAGTGCCATTTGAATCTGATCTAATCATTTCTACTAGCAAGAACTGAGGCAACCCATCTTAACTACTTGTGGATTATTCTAATACTTTCTACACTGATAGTTTCAGTACCTATAAAGGTACTCGATCCGATTGTTATCGATGTGAGATATAACTCTTATGCCATGGGCAGAATGGCAATGGTTTATCGGATCGTCGATTTTAACTATTTTGAATGTGAAAAAATTGGCCGATAGAGGGACATGAGTATCAGTATCTGTAGTGACAATCAAGCTGAGCTTAAGAAGCTTGAATCTCTGACCGCTTCCTCTAGCTAATTTATCAACAGAATACGTTAACAAGAAGTGACTTCCCAAAATGCTCTGTCTTGTTCTGAAAAAAGCACAATACGATAGTAACAAACAAAATGTTCTGTTCTGTCCTGATTCGCCAGACATGGCACACAATGAGTGTTAGACAATGCCCATTCTTACCATTTGATGAGCACAAGTGTTGTGTCCAGTAGTCAAGCCAGTACGGCTTGTCATCTCTTCTCCACCTGTGTAGGTGACTTGCAACATTCCCATCTGGTCTACTTACACTTCGAAAGTAATTCCATCTGACCACTCCGCAATGAAAACAGATTTCATGTATAAGCCGATCATGCTAATAACTGGATTCATAAGAGGCGAGACTAGTCCGGATTACCTGGAATGCACAAAAGACAGATCAAGAGCCAAATTACGGCATTTGTGATCGAGTGAAATCCTTCGAAACTGTTTCATTAAAAAGTAACTACAATAATAAAAGGTGGTTAAATATTAAGGTGGCGATGTCAACTGGCCATCAAGATCATGTGATTTGACACCGTTGGACTTCTTTCTTTGGGGTTATTTGAAAGAAAAGGTGTATGTCGATAAGCCAGCAAAAATTCAAGAGCAAAAGGATGAGATAATTCGGCACATTAACGGCATGAAACCTCAATTATGTCTCAGCGTCATCGAAAATTTGGACCATCGGATGGAGGTGTGCCGCCGAGGTCCCGGCGGCCATTTGAACCATACCATATTATCATAATAAAAAGAAATGACAATTATTTCCTAAATAGTTTGCGTTTTTTGAAAATCAACATCGGCCCTTAAAATTTAACCACCCTTTACTAATAATGAAAACTCCAAATTTAGTTTTTTTATTTTCAATCTACAGCCGAACTTCAACATCCCTGATGGCGAAAATTTTTTTAAATGCTTAATTTTGAGAAATAAAAACTAATTTCGATTGAAAAATTAATTCGACCCCAGGTTCGCCATATGTAGAAACCCTGGTGGAAGAGATCAGAAATTCCAGAGGCTTAAGCGCAGCCTGGTTGGCACTATCCAAACAATAAATTACATGGAAATTAATGGATACAAAAGCAAACTATTAACTGATAGAATCAAAGCTAAATAAAAATTCTTCTTAGCAGCTAACATTACGAGCTAAATAAATCTCGAAACATATAGAAATTTTTGAGCCATTTTAAAATAAAACACAAAGTACACATTTCCATAGCTTCTTCCCCAATAGTGTGTGGAACTAGTTTGAAATTCGCAATTCCCTTAATACATATCTCCGATATATATCGGTTATTAAAATTATATGCATTATCAGAAATGACATCATTTATAAAGTTAACTTTTTTAGGCAAAAAAGTACATTTGAGGTTCTTAATTGTGGCACAAAATGTACTAAATCATCCTTGAAAAAATACTTTTCTATCAAAGAGCATTTAAAAAAAGTTGTCATAAATATATAAAAAAAAAAAATAAAAAGGGAACATTTCTATATAGTACCAAATGAGTCAACGGAGAACCATAGTACTTTAAATGCTTTAGTAGTACCACAAAAAGTACTTAAGTAAACATTTTATAATCACTGCCCTCTAAAGTGTTTTCGCTATAAATAATGTAAAAAAATTAGAAGTGAAACTATGAAGGTGAAAAACTTGTTTAAGGTGACCAACTCTTTAAAGGGGAAAACAATTTTTGTGCTGGACAAATATTTTTGAGGTGAACCAATTTTTGTGGTGAAAAAAAAAATTGGGATGAATATAAAATTACTTCGTTTTTAACCCTTCGTCAGGCACATATTTTGAGCCCTTAGTTCTGGCACATGGTGTCTGGCCAGACCCCTTTACATTTACATGCATTTGTATGGAAATAAGGGCTGTTTGCCGTTAAATTTTTTACTAAGATAGGAAAATATTTGTTTTATTTTGTGTTTCTATTCCTTTTTACTATGTTATTAGCTACCTGAGGAAGAAAAAATAGACCTGAAAAATTCTTTGAAATGAAAAGGGCAACAATTTTTTTGTTCTATATATATTTCTCTTTATTATGGGTAAAGTAATAAATGTTTATGACAAGATAGAAAATTATTATGAAGAATACATTGATTTTTTTATTCAGAATTTTGCGGAAGGCAACAAAAACATAAATAATCTACTTTTGAATGTTGCTGACAAACAGGATTGTTGCATTTGCAGCAAAAAAAGCGTGTCTTACGGCGTATTTTGTCACCTTGCTGCAGGCAAATTCTGCAATATTTTTTGGCAGCTAGTGTGTCTGGACCACTGCGTGAAGCCACATTACGGTTTGCTATATTGAGAGGTCTCCCAAAGTACGCTTCAAATGCTATATGAGTTGTTGGTTGAGCCACAATGTGCGGATTATTGATGCGATTTTCAACGTTGGCCAGTACCAATTGCTTTGCAAGTTTATATAAAAATATGCGTCTTCTTTCTTTTCTTGTGTTTTCATCATTTAGCTTACATATAATGTAACTTGCCAATGCCATCACATCAATCATGTTGGGCACGTAGCTGCAAAGTGCAACAAGATTTTCATGAAAACCAAACACACTTGAAAGAATTGGTCGTCTGGTGCTCTTCATAACTTCCTTAGGAAGACATCTTTTGTTTGCTCGAATGGTGCCAACAAATGCTAGTCCCATAGCAGCCAGTCGTTTAGCGCCGTTCAATGAGGTGAAAAAATTATCAGAAATAATTGTTCTGCCGCTGTTTGCGTAACAATTTGCGAAATACATAAGAACGTTTTCACCTTGATTTATCTCCCGATTGTCTCCTTCCTTTCCAGTGTATAGTTTTCCTTTCAATGGAAATTTAGTTTTAGCATCGCATGCCCACCAAACTTTGATCCCATACCTTGCAGGTTTTGATGGGATATATTGGGTGAACTTTGTGCGCCCACGATACGGAAACAACTGCTCATCGATGGTGATATTTTCATAAGGTTCATAATAATTTTGCAGATTTTCATTGAGAAAATTCCAAAGGTCCCGGATAGGAGCTACTTTATCTGTTTGCTGTCGGAATGCCCGCGTACGACTATTATCGAAACGAATATATCTAGGCAGAGTAATGAATCGTTTGTGCGACATATCCGCACGGAATATGTTCAGCGAATCAGAACGCCACAATATACTGAAGTCTTGCATATTATTATGGCTGAGACCAGAAGCCAACAAAATCCCAATGAATGCATCTAGCTCAGAGCTTGTCAAATCAATCCATTTTCTTTGGGTAGACTCTGGATGTTCTTCATTCCATTTTCTAATTGATTCTCGCCCATGCCGATTTGTTTCACTAATGATGACGAACGTAATATTGGTTGAGAAAAGTAGCTTGAATACCTCAACTGGATTGGTGAGCCTTGTTTTTGTTCCAGATCGAAAACGCATGATATTATGCTGGCATAAAAACAGCCTGAGTCGACTTCATTTGCTGCTTCAGCATCATTTCCACTTTCTTCTTCTTCATCTACGTCTTCATCACTATCATAAAGTTCGTTAGGTTCAATTTCCAAATCATTTTCTATGTCTGATGCATCATCTTCTGGCACATAATCAGCAGTGTCGTCACCATCGTTTTCAAAAATATCATAATTTTCATCAGCTTCTACCTGACTTTGAAAATCACGCACTAATGCCTCTGACAATTGGGGTTGCAAATTCGCGCTACGCAAGCGTGTAAATTCCAGTTCATCAGCCATAATATACTAACAACGCAACAAATCTACCTGCGTAAAATTATTCACAAGTTCAAAATTACCGCACAAAAACTAGATTACTTCTTCACTGTTCAACGTTCAATGAATTACTAACTCACAAACAAAATCAGAAGAAAGAAAGAAGCATAAAAGAATAAAGTAAATACAAATTTCCAACTCGTGTCATGTGCTTTGCCTATGCGTTCATGCAAAATGCATAGGGGTCTGGCCAGACACCATGTACCAAAAGTAAGGTGAAGATTTGTTATTTGGCTTTTTTGTCCTGTTCCAAGGACTTTTTTTCAATTATTAATTTATACATCGAAAGCCAACAATATTTTGGGAGATTACCTGAAATTACAGCCATGTACCTAAAATAGAAGTATGCTAAATTGAAGCATGGAAATTAAATATGTCTGGCCAGAACCATGTGCCACTTCGAGGGTTAAGCAACTGGTAAAAAAATATGAGAAAATATTTTATTTACCAGGCGCTAGCTGTGTGCGATAAAATTACTGAAATACACCAATTTGTATGGAAAATTTAGAGGCATCTTCAGATTTTCACTAAGGGCTTTTTAAGCAGAACCGATTTTACTCATTTTAAATACCAAAATTTTCAAGAGGATGTCCATAAATCTAGGTAAAAATGAGCGACCCGATCGCTACGTGATCCCCTTTTCATACGGACAGACAGACGGACATCACTAGATCGGCTTAAAATTTCAGAAGGATGTCGAATATATACATTTTATGGGGTCTTAGACCTATGTATATTTCGGCACGTTAGACACTGAATGACAAACTGATATCACCATAAATAGTGGAGGGCATAGACAAAAACTTGAGAAAAATTTGCCGATGTTTCTATGTATGTAAAAATAAAAATCAAAATAAAATTCAAAATAAGCTTAGAAACAGATGTGTTGAATTTTGTTTTTAAAACAAACTATTTTTATATTTTAAAGACCAATGAAACAAATCTAAATATGGTTGATTCAACCAAAATCTAAAAATAAAATTAAGCTAATATCATCACCCTCAATATCATCACCCTCAATTTTTATATTACAAATGGTTGACATTCATAAAATGAACTCCCTCTGACAGAACCCTCAATCAATCAATTAACATTTTCTCGAACATTGACTATGTATTTTGTTAAACTAGAAATTATTTTTTCTCTGACATTTTCAAACACATAACAAATATTCATAGCATATTATTGGTATTCAAACATTTAGACACTAATTCATCTATTCAAACGAGCGACTATGTAACCACCAATTTACTCCCTCCCTCTCTCCCCCCCCCCCCCCCCCCCCCCCAACCATTACTTGATGAAGAACAAGAAATTCTATATAACCAACATGTGTTCAACAGTTGTTGCTTTTAAATGAAATTCGGAAACATCTTTACAAAATTCAAGAATTCAACTTTTCCCCTTCATTATGAAAATTGTATTTTAAGTTTTCATATACAAAAAATATATTTATAAAGTGTAAGTAATTAAACAACATGTAGTATAAAAATATAACAAAATTCAGTTCAGTTCACAATTTTAAAATAAATTTAAACATACAGTACAAATTTTATTTTAAATGTCATGAATACTTCGTTTTCATTCAATACATTTAATTAATTAGCTTAATTTTGAAAATATATAGTAGGTACTTTTATCATATGCAGAGAAATATGGAGTGAGTGTCAAATACGAGTAGTGTTCATTACTATTTAAAATATTGTGTGGTGGTGGTGGTGGTGGAGGCTGTTTTTTCTCCCCAAGTTTTTCTTTAAATTTGTTTTTGTTGTTAAGAAAATAAAAATCCATTATATTGTAAAATATTTATTTATATCGTTGAGGGTGGAGGAGGGAATCGGTTTTATTTGTATTGTTTTTTGTTTTTTTTTTTTTTTGTTTGTTATTTCTGTATGTTCTATCAAAGACACATCAAGTTTGTGTGTTTACATTTAATTATGTGACCTAGTAATGCATAAGCAACTGTCTAGAAGATTATAAGATTTTTGTATTTGTTTCGTAAACTTAAATTATTGGAAATAATGTGGAAAATTTTATTATGAAATTTCTTGACAGTTTGTAGTAGAATGGAAAATTATCATAAAATCTTAAAAATAACATTGGTTTGCAAAATAATTAAATTTTTCTGCATACACAAGAAAAAATTTGGAATCCAAAAAAAAAGAAAATATTTTTGAATTCAAATTCGATTTCTAATAAATTTTATGTTTGAAATGGTGTACGTTTTAATTAAAAAAAAAAAAAATTAATAAAACAAAAAGCTCCAAAAAAAATTTGTTTGCATTTTCAAAATTTATTGTTGGTGCCTCCCTAAATAATTTTTTGTTTGTATTTATAAACGAAATGTGTGAAGGGTGTTTAATATTACACACAAAATTTTGTAGATACCGATCGGTTACCTTCGATCTTTATAATAGTTCCCAGCAAAATAAGAGCTGAGGAAGAAGTAGTTTAACACTACATCTACTGAACACGAAGTTGTGAAAATTTCGGTGAATCATTAATGATTTTAACATTGGCGTGTCATTGGGAGGAAGTAGTTTGTTTCGGTGCTATGAAAAATCGATTAGCAGATGGACTTTTTCATTAGTTTACGGAAGTTGTTTAATATACGGACTACAAAATAAATATAGGGAGTGGCTTAGTTTTAAAGTTATAAATCTGATTTCGAACAAGCCAAGAATTATTATTCCGACCAGGACATAGTGAATATCACTGATATGCAAAATATGTTTTCAATAAGGCATTTAATGACTGCAGGAATTAACAAATTATGGACCAACTAAATAATTGTTTTTTTTTTACTAGTAGGGGTTAATATCAACATTTTGGAAGTTGTTTAAAATGACTTCTTACAAATCGAAAAATTTGCACTATTAACTTCTTTGGATGTTCTGAAAAAGAGATTCGTAAAGAATAACATCCATTTTATTTTGCTGGGTTTGGATAGTAGGAGAAAAATGTAAGAGTCGTAAGGTTTATAGTAGCAAAATCCATGGATAAATTATGAAGTTATGGCCAATTATGTAAAATAAAATTTTAAAATTATTTGCATAAATTTAGTGAAAATATTTTTCCACAAATTTAGTTTAATTTAATTGTTTAATTTCATTTGAAATGAGCAAAATCGCTCCATTGGTTAAAATGTTGTGAGTGAACATGTGAAGGTATCTCTAAACTAAATAAAATATATTGTTATATTTTTTCATCAGACGCTTGGAGATGAATAATATTTTATATTCCCCTAAAAAGTTTTCTTTCATCACAATTTTTTTGTTTTTTTATTTCCATTCACAAAATTTGTTCAGACATTGAAAAAACGTTTTTAGCTCAAAATAATTGTTTGCCTCCATTTTATATTACTTAAATAAAAGGTTTTCAAATAGGTACTTGACAACTTAGAATGTAATTTGTGAACGATTTCACTGATCATTTAATTGTTACATTGTTTTTTTATACCCTCCACCATATATGGTGAGGGTATATATCAGTTTGTCATTCCGTTTGTAATATGTCGAAATATAGGTTTAAGACCCCATAAAGTATATATATTCGTGATCCTTATGCAATTTTAAGTCGATTTAGCGATGTCCGTCTGTCTGTCTGTTGAAATGGAGATCACGACGCGAAGACGCAAGCGGGGGTGCCTATTTTTACCCAGATTATTGAACATCCTCCCGAGAAGTTTGGTATTTAAAATGAGCGAAATCGGTTTAGCGGTTCAAAAGTTATGAGTGAAAATGTGAAGGTCCCTCTAAATTTTCCATACAAATTTGTACAATTATTCTGTATCTATTTTTATTTTCTGTTAAGTAAAAATGTTATTAAGTCTTCTTCTTGTTCGACTACATTTATTGTCTTTCATACTATGAGAATAATAACATTCTTAGAGCTATATGTAAGTTAACGTAAAAAGCAACATTGTTAAAGTCCCTAACAGAGCAGACCTCTGTAAATAACATAACTAAAACTAAATAACAAAAGTTCTGTTACATAAATTGACAAAACATATTCATATTACAGTTCATCCAAAATTTAGTATATACGTATATCATATTCAGCCCCTATGATTGCTGGAGGCTAGGCTCATATAGAATGAGGTAAGGTCCAGAGGAGCTGGATTGTCGTTAGTACGTCCATTGATGGTGTTTTTCTCGTTTTCGTATATTTGGCTGACAAGCAAATTATCGAGTAGCTCAAGTTTTTCAACAAATCTGGTTTGCAACGACATGGCGTACCTACAGAAGGGTAGAACATCGGCATTTTCATAGACGTAACTATTTAATAATCGTTTTATGAAATTTTCATAATTTTTTCCGATGCATTTTCTTAGGATTTTCCATTTAAAATATCTCCAATTCTTTGGCTACTATAGGAGATATAGTAAACCTGGTTTTTCGTTTAATTCCATAAAATTTATTTTTTGTTTTTGTAACCAAAGACATTTATATCTAAGGAAAGAGCAAAATACATAATTGCTTTAGTGCCGCTACTTTTGAATAGGTAGCGCTGAATTAACTAAAACAATACCCTGCCCCATGGCTAGGTCCAAAGAAATTGATATATAAAGAAAGAGCAAAATGCATAATTGCTTTAGTGCCGCTACTTTTGAATAGGTGGCACCCCATGGCGATATAGCCTTGGATTAGGCTTTCAATAAATTTATTTACCAAAAATATTAAATTAACTACAAACGTCAAATTCTAATGCATTAAGATGTTACTGGTGGACTTATTACATAATTTTAAAGTCAAATTTTCAAATGTTTGACGTAATAAAATAGTATTTTTTTTGTTCCATTTGTATTTTTGAGAGTTGAGGGATTGGCAAATGTATATTTATGTTAATGTTTTCTTTAATAAAAAAATACACATGAATAAAGTGCAATATTGTGCTCTTAAACATCTAAATGAATATTGATTTAAAAAATTAAGCTATAATATGCACATAAAACATATATTTTTCATAGTTTTTGGCAAATATTCATTTATGTTACGAAGAAAATAGAAAATCAATAATACTCTACTGCACATTGTAGCACAATATGGCTAATGGAGACTAGCTCTGCAGCAAAATATGCACCTTCTGATGGGCCATCTATTGACAAATAATTACAACTCATGTTCTTTAACAAATTAATTTCTTTGCTGTATTCTCTCCATTAGACAAACACACTTCAATTTTTTAAAGAAAGAATATTCGTTGCAACTATTTATCAATGCGTGGCGCATCAGAAAGTACATTCTCTCCATTAGGCATATTCAGCTGCAGAGCTAGTCCCCATTAGCCGGAACAAAATTGAGTATTTGACAAAAACTATGCTTTAAAATGTTTTTTTTTTTGTGCAGTCCATGGTTAAAAAAACTAGTGAAAATGTAAAGGTGCCTCTAAATTGCCTATACAAATTTAGTACAATTTCATAGTAGCGACTGGTACATAACATATTTTCTCAGTAAATATTTTGTATTCACCTCAAACATTTTTTCACCACTAAAATTTTTTTTCACAACAAAAATTTTTTCACCTCAAAAATTTTTTTTCACCTCTAAATTTTTTTTCTTACAAAAAAGTTCTTTTCACATCTAAAAAAGTTTTTCACCTCAAAAAATTTTTTCACCTACATAATTATACTTCAAAAGTTTTCTTATATTATTTGTATCAAAAACAGTAGAGAACATCTTTTTAGGATATTGGTGGAGGGTATTCAAAGATTCGGCACAGCCGAATTTAGCCCTTTTTTACTTGTTTTTCAGTAAACTCAACTTTTCATCATGGTAAAGTACACGAACAAACAACGTATGCAAATTATAAAAATATACTACCGAAATTCGGAGTCGGTGGCCTCAACTTTAAAAGCAAAATCATCTTCAGTGACGAAGCTCATTTTTCGCTCAATGGGTTCGTCAATAAGCAAAATATGCGTTATTGGTTTGGGGAAAATCCACATGTGCTTCATGAATCACCACTTCATCCACAAAACATAATTGTTTGGTGCGATGCAAACCACGGCGGCATCATTGGGCCATATTTTTTCGTCGACAATAACGATCGCGCCATGATTACCGATTATTTTTGGCCCGAATTGGATAACATGGACTTGGACGACATGTGGTTTCAACAAGACGGTGCCACAAATCATACAATACACGTAACAATCGATTTATTGAAGAGTAAGTTTGGTGAGTGAGTGTTATCTCAAGAAATGGACCAGTCAATTGGCCGCCTCGTTCGTACGATTTAACGCCTCAAGACTTATTTTCTTCGGGGCTACGTCAAATCATTGGTCTATGCCAACAAGCCGACGACGTTGGAAGAACTCAAAGCCAACATTGAACGCGTAATAGCGGCCGTTACGGCCAAAATGTGTGACCGAGTCATCGAAAATTGGGTCCAACGAATCGACCGCTGCCGACGTGCCCGCGGTGGCCATATGAACGAAGTCCAGTTCGATTAATAAATGTTTTGCTTGTATTTCAAGTCGATCATAAAGTTTTGGAAATATCTCAAATGGTTTGCGTTTTATTTAAAAAATAAGTTGTCAAGTCCTTATTGGAAAACCCTATATATATTGTGGTAATTTTTATAATAAGCTAATATTATCTAGAATGTGATTATATAACAAATTACTAAATTAATGTTTATTTTGTACTGTTAAAATTAGTTATTATAAGTGATGAAAAATATGTAAAGTTTCTTTTGACGCTCACTGTAGGTCAAAGTATACAGAGCATGTTTTTTTATTTAAGAAAACAGAACAACTTAAGATGAAATACAAGTTCTGATCTTGAAAATATAACAAGCTTTATTTGTTAGAGCTCTTTCTGCTTATTTTGTTAAATTTTGCTAGTTTTTGCTTATTTTGCTAATATTTTCTTATTTTTGCTTTTTCTTAAAAAATTTTGCTTATTTCAGGTCTTCTTTTTATATTTTTTTTTTTAAGTCGATCACAAACATTTTTCCCAACCCAACCGACTCCAGCCTTATTTGACTGTCAAAAAAATAATACCTTAGTTTCGAAAGGCGCAAAATTATTTAGATTAAACATCTGCCACGACACAAAACATCGGTCATTTGAACGCGCCTCGACCACATAGCGGAGAGAATTATAATTTCCACTTTTAAATTATTTTCAAAGCTCATTTTTCCGATGCATCTCCTAAATATAAATTCTCATCGGCCAAAGTTTTAAGGAATGTAGCATCAAATGGAAAACAAAATGTCTTTTATAAAATGATTTAATTGAGATAATAACGAAAACAATGAAATCAAACGGGATTTTTAAAGAGTTTAAAACATTGTTCTTGAAGTTTTGTTTGATTGGCCTACTTATCTATATATATTCGAAAAAGAAACAAACCTAATATATTATATATTTCTTTATAAATTTATTTTATGTATATAATGATAAAAAATTTTAAATATAAAATATGTACATATATTTTATTACTTTCAAAAAAAAATAACTTTTAGATTAATTCATTCAAAATTCCAATTCAAAATGGTATTGGAAAATCCCATTTTCAAATCAAAATCATTAAAAAACAGAAATATTTGAAATCAAAAAAAAAATTTATTATATTTCAAATTTTTTCTATAAATTTTTTATTTGCTTTTAATTTGAATTGATTTTTGATAACAATTAAAAAAAAAATAATTAAAATAACAAAACCAAAAATTGATTTTAACTGCCAAAAATTAGTAGTTAAAACACATTATTAGTTACTAATTATTTTTACATTGAAAGTAATGTAGTATGCAAGGAGCTGACATGGAATATCAATGGCTGTATAACACATTATTAGTAATTCATTATTTTCCATTTAGAAGTAAAGCAGTGGGCAGGGGTAAGTCATTATTGGTAATGCAAAAAGCAATGAGCTGCTATTACTAAACTTTTCTTGGGATGTAATATAAAAAATTTTAAAAGGCAGGGATGATAAATTTGGTACTATAGTTTTCTCTGTAGTACTATTAGAGAGCCTTGCAAGTACAATAGTAAGGCCATCCTTTAACTCATTTAGTGACATTTATAAATGTTATGAAGCTAAATTATTTCTGGTACCGGAATACTAGTACTGAAATTAATTCACTTACGAACGCGTTCAATTTGTATAAAACGAATTTATCAGCCGTTCAATGTAAACAGTAAATTTCACTTTATCGTTCAGTGATTTAAAAATAAAATAATTTGCGTTCAGTCCCAGCAAAAACTTGGTAATGCCAGGTCGTTACTGTGTAGATTACCATGTAATGATAGGTCGTTACTTTTTGCATTACCTAAAACAACAAAATAATGACCTATTGATAATAGGTGAAAAAGTACTAATGACACGCAAAATAATGATTTTTTGTTAGTTGTTTTTTTACTATTATATTTATCAATTTGTTTTGAAAAACAACGATACAACAAAATATAAAATTATCTGCTGTAAAATTGATTTTTTAAACATTTTAATATTTTAAAGCCTTTTTATGAGAAATACCATTGAATTATGAACTTAAATTTTTGAGTTCAAAAAGTAGATATTTCAAAGATTTTTTATAATTTAAATACAAATTATTCTTGTCGATTTCTTCAAGTAAGAAAATTTTACTTGATTGATTTACACTATTGTTTTATTAAGAATTACTACTTACTTAATTATTATAGGTAACCACTTATTTCATTCGGTAAGTAACTACTCTGGTAATTCATTATTCTCATTTTTTTTGTAAGCAAGAAGGTAATGACCACCCATGAATTTTGGGACATCGCGAACAAAAGAAACCCTTTGTGTGCTACTTACTCCATTAATTATTTGGTAATGTCAGTTTTTGCTGTGGTAATTTAAGATTAAAATTTTCTCATTTAGATTTGTTTGGTATTAAACCAAATAAAAAAGTTTACTTTCAAGCCAGGTTGAGCCAGGCATAAACTTAGGGTATATTCAACATTTATACAAATTTTGAAATTTGATTAACCAATACTGGGAAAAAGTAGATGTGGGTAGAAGGGAACATGATGAAAATGCGTGTTCAAATGGAAAAAGTCTCCCCAATAATGGTTCGTCCAATTTTTTTCCCCTTAGAAATCTGAGATTTTAAACATATGTTATTTAAAGTATGGGATATAGGTGCCAGGTGTGTGGTAAAAATGGGGTTTAAAAGGGGAAAAGCATGGGCATGAATTAATTTACTAAAAAGATATTTTTTGAATTTCCAATAAAAACGTGTTAAAACTTGGATTAAAATGGGGAAAAGTGCCCCCTAATCATCGAGCCCAAACTGCTTAAGCTAGGATTTTGAAAATTTGCACGCAGTATACATCTTCGGCACCGATATCTTATAACATGGCATTTTTGAAAATTTTAGTAATAAAGCGCTAAGCGAGGAAAGGTCTCTTCCTCAACACCCTGTGCAAACCCCTTCGGCTAGGAATTTAAAATATGTTTCCTTTGGGTTATGGACTAATTTACTAAAGAAATATTTTTTTCAGTAGTAATTATACGGGTTTATATAACAAACAAATTAAAAAACAGATTTACTTTTATAGTGATTTTCGTGATTAATTTCATTTAGATCTAGATTTTCTTCAAAAAGTACTCACTACTAAATTTTTCAGCAAAACTTTTAACATTTTCCTTATCAAAAGTTTAGAAAATTGGAAGAACGTGATATGATATTGTGATGCAGTTTATATTCCAGCTTAGGTATAGCTCAGCTGTACAGATTCGCCAAAGGTCTGCTTCCTTTGAGGAAATTATAAAATTATACACGATAACCCAACCCTTTACAACGATACCCGGCAATACGGCACGGATTTAAAGGAAACCACGTTTTGATGTTCGAATAGCGAGATTTACTATAGAACACTGTGCCAGTTTTGATCGTATATGATCGCCACTATCCGAAGGTAATATTTTCCGAACTCTAGAAAGAGTTTCGGCTCGGCTAGTTGGATTAATTAGTAACAGGGATGCGAAATGAGAATTTCAATTTCGTACAAAAGTTATTACCAAAACGTACTTTTTTGAACTCAATTGTATCATTTTTTTTTTTTTTTTTTTTTTGGTATAAACAAAAACACCAACTATAGAATTTTATTTAAAATTTTTATTTTTAATAAACATAACAAAAAAACTGTACAGAAAATTCAGTTGTACATTAAAACTATATAAAAAAAATATGTAAAATAAGGTACAAAAATCCATGAGATCAATATCATATTTAATCTTTCGTTTGGACTAGACTGGAAATTGTTAACAATTTATGCGATGCAATTGATTGCGTGCAATTTTCTTAATTCCCTTTTTAAAGTTGCTTCCAAAGTTATGTCTGTTTATACGGTGACTTTAATTGCACGAAAACTAAACGTAAATTAAGCAACAAATTAAGAATAGATAGAAACATGCACGAGAAACGAAAACTGTGCCTTTTTTGTTACCCCGCTTGCTTCTCTATCCCGTTCAATCACAAACTGCAGGCAATAATTATATGCAACAAAGTCGCCGTCTAAATTGGCTCTAATATAAAAGATATTCACAAAGATGTGACAGCAAAAATCAGTTGCCAAGAAAAAAAATTAGGATAAACTGGGAAAATTTGGAAATTGTACCAAATAAACCATGGGAGTACCATCGTACTTTTAAGACCCAAATCGTACCAAAAATGGTACAATTGTACTAACTTTCGCATCCCTGATTAGTAACCAACGGGGATAAACAGTGGTTCCCGTACTTGAATAATACGACTAATTAGAAACGAGAATAAACAGCGGTTCTCGTGTTCAAATAATGCGGCTGGCTAACAACGAGATTAAACAACGGTTCTCTGGTTTAAATAATACGGATAGCTACGTAATAATGAGAATAAACAACGGTTCTCGGGTAGGCAGGCAGGAATCTGTAGAGAAATCAGGTAATACCCCGTTCCCGGGTCGAAGTATTACCCGATCCGTCCATAGGTTCTAGCTGGCTTGCAGCCTTTAACTCACACCCTATATGTAAATAATTTTCCCAACTCAATGAGAATTATATAAGGTGTTGCTATAAGTTTGATATTGGGTGTGGGTAAAAGTAGCTATACTGGGTATGAGAATAAGTAGATTCGTAACGGCACGTTACAATATACAATAGGATTTTATTTTTAATTTGATTAAATTATTAATTGAATTAATTAAAAGATATCATATTACGTGTTTCCAATTTCCTAAAATTTTGATAAGGAAAATGTTTAAAGTTTTGCTCAACAAAAATTTAGCAGTAGTTACATTTCAAACTATTTTTTAAAGAAAATCGAAAACTCTAAATGGTCAAGGCCAATTATAATTTGTTTAACTCATATTATTATTAAAATTCTATTATCATTTTAAATTCATACATATTTACTCTGATATTTGTATTGTATTATAATGTTGTTTAATTTTGTTATTATGTCTGTTTATAATCGTTATTTTTTTTTAGATTTTTTAAAAAATTTCCATTACCAGTATTTGTCAGTTTGACATGAAAATTATGCTTTAAAAACTTATAAAGTTATGCGGTCATGAAGTCATGCGCCAATAATTGCTTGCTAAAGCTTTAACAATGGAGCTAAGAGAACTCTCTACATTATGAATTAATGTTGACGGGTAAGTAGAAGTAGTAATAGCAAAATAAAATATAAATACAAATATGTATAAATATAAAGGTGGCACTTATGTCTATAGTTTGGTTGAAAAGTTCCTGCGCTCACCAAGAGATGGCACTGCTAGCTCCAAACTTTTTTTTTCTCAAGTTGGTATAACTGTCCTGAGAACACATGCAAAGTTGCAAGTCGTTCTGTCATTTCTTTCTTTGTTTACAAGCCATTTGAAGTTGACGTATCATTGATTTTTTTTAATATGGAAAAAATTGAATATCGTGCAGTCATTAGATTCTTTGTTTTGAAGGGTTTTAAAAAAGACAATTGCTAGAAGTGTATAAGGAGTCCTCAACTTCAAAACGCACCGTTAAATTTTGGGCTGGTGAATTTAAACGTGGTCGTACCAGCCTTAAAGACGATCCACGCGAAGGACGACCAAAAACTGCAACCACAGCAGAAATCATTGAGCAGGTACATAATATGGTTAGTGAAGATCCAAGTTTGACTAAGCGTGAAATTGCTAATGCCAAGGGCATCTCAGACGAACGAGTACTCCATATTTTACATGAAGAATTACGTATGAAAAAACTGTTTGGAAAGTTAGTGCCGCACACATTAACAATTCAACAAAAACTGGATCGAAAACAAATTTCTCAGCGTCATTTGGAGCGTTTTAAGCCGAATAAAACCGACTTCTTGCGTCGTTTTATAACTATGGATGAGACTTGGATCTACCACCATGATCCTAAATTGAAACAAGAGTGTTTACAGTGGACTGAAACTGATTGTTCAGCTCCAAAGCAGGTGAAGTCACAACGATCAGCAAAGAAGGTTATGGCATCAGTTTTTTGGGATGCAAAAGGAATTTTGTTGATTGATTATCTTCAGAAAGGTAAAACAAACAACTCTGAATATTATTGCAGCCTTTTGGAACAGCTGGATGAAAAAATTTGTGAGAAAAGACCTGGTTTAAAGAAGAAAAAAATCATTTTTCATCAAGACAATGCACCTGCTCACAAAAGTGTTTTGACGATCGCTAAATTCAAAAAATTAAAGTACGAATTGCTTGAACATCCACCGTATTCACCAGATTTGGCTCCCAGTGACTACTATCTCTTCAGAAATCTCAAACAATTTTTTCGTGGAAAGCATTTTTCGTCGAATGAAGAGGCCATAGCAGCCGTAGACGGTTATTTTGCAGAGCTTTCGGAAAACCATTATAAGGATGGGATAAAATTATTGGAAGATCATTGGAACAAGTGTATTGAGCCTCTAGGAGACTATATTAAATAAAAAAATATATTTCGTAACAAAAACAGTATTCTTTCATTTCGAGCGCAGGAACTTTTCAACCAACCTGTATCTTAAGGATTTTAAGGAAGTTAATATATTTATATTAACTTACTTGAAATGATCATAGTAAAGAAAATTGAATTTTATTTTAACACCTATAAACATGGTTGTTTTCTATATCATAATTGCACGAACTCCCAAAATGATCATCTGTCGAATTTCAATATCATTTATATGTTTAGTTAGTGGTTAATCTGGTTTAAACTAGTACATTTTTTTCCAGCTTGCCAACTGAACCTCAAAAACAACATCAAATAACAATAGGCTAAAAAAAATTAATGATATTGAAATGATACTGAGGATTGTTGAAAAAACGTGAAATCAAAATAAAATGGCTTTTATAAATTTAAATTTTCTTTACTTTTTTAAAAAACGAAGAATGAAATTAGGATCTTAATAACAATAAAAATATTTAAATTCTGGTATATGTCGGAAATATATTGAATAAAATATATCAAAAATATTTTAGAACTTTTGTTAGAGAAATGAACTATATTCCATTTTCATATTTTTTAATTAATACATAAATTAATTGTATTTACAAATTATTTTTTGACAACTCTAAGACAATTAACTTGTCAATACTAAAAAATTTAAATTATTATTATTATTTTTTTTTTTGTATATTCTAAAGATATCTAATAAAATTTAAATTATATTAGCTTAGATTTGTAAAATCTATTAGTGTTATTATACACTCTAAACAATGATTGTAATTTTACTACTATAAAATGGGTAAATTTTTATGTAGAATAACGCATAGTGAGTAAATATAAACACTTAATGCGTAAGAAAAATTTGTACACACTTTAATACACAAAAACACGCATTCAATTTAATATAAGGCACTATGTGTTTAAAATTGAACATTTTGTGCCTAAAATTATTGTTTTGTTGGTAAATTGAAATTTTACGCACAAAATATGTAAATGTACTAACTATTAAAAGTAATTAAAATATTGACAATAAAAATATTTATGAAATAAAAAATATTTTAAAAAATATAAAACAATATGTAAATTGAGTCCAATAAACAAATATGCTGCCACATTTCCGGGTGAGTTATTATGTTCATGCAATTGGAAAGAAAAAATTGGTATCCTAATGAAAAATGTTTTCTATCAATTATCTAGAAAGGAAACCGATATCGGCGCCAGCCGGTGAATTGTTTATATCACCATTTAACGGCAAATAGTTTCCAGCGTCTAAAGTTGCTGAAACTTTACTTAATTTAACTAATATCTACGATGGGTGGGGCAACGTTACAATCATATCGTGGAGAAAATTAATTTGCCAGTACTTTCTCAATTAATCTTATTATAGAAGCTTGCAGAGCTGCTCAAACCAATACGCATAACCTAAGAGGAAAGCTATATCGATGAAAGGTATTAATGAATTTGGTAAGCAGGTGGCAAAAATCTTCAAAATTTGTTTAATCACCCACAGTTTATAATGCAAACGGCATAATTCCTTCGGAGGAATTGTATGCTATTTTTATTGTAACAAAAACAAAATAATCGTACCTTCAATTCCTCTGGAGAAGTTATTGCATCGCCTTATAAAACAGTGGGTATTAATCAATATCATTTTGTTGCATTATTTATAAAAACGAAAATACATGATTTATAAATATTCTTTTAATTTTTTGAATTTTTTTTTTTTTTCAATTTAAACAAAAAAGAATAAGAGTGTAGAGTAAAATTTTTTTTTAATTTATTATATTTTATAAACAAATTGTTTAAAATATTGCTTGATTTTATTTTATTACAAAACTTATTATTAATCAAACACAGATAAAAATAAATTTATTGTTTTTATTGCAAAAACATTTTTTTGCCGTTTAATTTGCAACATCTTGGTAGCAAATAAACGCATTTTTGGGGGATTTTTACTTATTTACGATAGATTTTTACGCATTTTATGTGTACATCTACATGGAAATCGTGTTTATTTACGCACAAATTTGGTAAAGTTACTGTTTACTTTCAAAATTTCTTTTCATTTTCACGCATTTTTAATGTGACTTTAATCACTTTGTGTTTACCAACTTACACAAAGTAAATTTACCCAACTTATAGTAGGAGTACAGTTTCCTACTATAAATTAGGTAAGTTTAAACAGAAATTGATTAGAGTGTATTATAAAAGTGTCACCCTAATAAACATACCAATACTCACAGTATGTATGAAATAAGGTAACTTGTTTTGCGTGTGTAAATGTATGAAAATGTATGTAATCGTTATGTACTTATGCTAATGAGGTCAGTCTAAAGTAATTGCATTAATAGATTTATTTAGACAAATAAAATTCAAAAAGCACGTAAGTACATATGTATAATGTATATCGTACGTATAATAAGAAAATAGTAAAATAACATTATTTAGATTTCAATAAACAACGATATATGACAACGTGAACACTACAACTAGAGGGGGTAAGTTTAGTAACTTATAATATGTATACAACTAGGGTGGTCATCTTGTATTTCATTTTATTGTATAACGTATGCGGATGGAACAAAAACTTTTATTCAGGTACTAAATACTTAGAAATAATATATGGTACAATTTTTTATAGTTTTTTCTTCAGCATGATATTTTTTCGTTCGTGAACACACGATAAAATTTTTCCGTACATCCCACAGTTTCTGCCAGCAAATTTAGCCCTCGTTTGCCTCCACATTTTTGGAGGAAACCGCAATTTCTTTCAAAAAATTTTCCATCCTTGAAACCTTTTTGATCTGGCGCAATATTTAATCCTATCCAATTTGATTTCGTTAATACCTAGCTAATCTTTATTTGATCCGAAAAATGGCAGATCAAATTAGATCCAGCAAATGTTGCGAAAATATTCAGATCGAATTGTATCAGATATTATCTAAAAATATAATACACTCACAATATATTTTCCGTTACCGACTGTAGTTTATTTAAAAAGTAATACGTAAAGTTTGTTTTTAAATAAAGAATCAAAATGAATCAAATAAAGAATCAAAGAATCAAAGAATCAAAGAATGAAATTCATAGAAAGTTTAAAAATAGAACTATTTGAATCAGTCATTCAAAAAAGAAACTATAAAAATCTACAGATATTCAGTAGGAGTTGATATTTTCAGTTGAATGTAAAATTGTATGTTTTCTGCTTCAAAAAATAGAAATTCATATAATTCCTTTTTGTTTTTTTACCAAAATAGTTTGTACAGGGTTTTTTAACAGGGACGCTACAAAAGTAGAGCGACAGGGACAGCAAACGACGCCATATTTCTTGCCGCTCTTTTGACATTTCTCTTCAGAAAGGGTTTGCCATTTCATGATGGAAAGATATACGAGCCAACAACGAGTCGAAATTATTAAAATTTACTACCGAAATTCGTAGTCAGTGGCCTCAACGTTAAGAGCGCTACGTCCAATTTGTGGCCGTCATAATCGTCCTAGCAGATCAACAATTGAGCGTCTAGTGGAAAAATTTTAATCCACAGGCACAGTACAAAATGTTCCCGTGCCAGTGAGACAAAGAAGTGCCCGTAGTGTGGAGAATATTGCTGCCGCTGAGGCTTCAGTTGAAGAAAGCCCAAATGTGTCTCTCACACGATGTGTCGTTGTGTCGAATTTTGCGAAAATATCTCGGCCTACATCCTTACAAGAACAAATTCACGTAAGAACTGAAGCCGCTTAACCACCAGAAGCGTCGTATATTCGTAAATTGGGCTGAGCAACAACTTAAAAATGATTCGGATTTTCATCGAAAAATCATCTTCAGCGATGAGGCTCATTTCTGGCTGAATGGCTTCGTCAATAAACAAAATATGCGTTATTGGTCAGACAGCAATCCACACGTACTCCATGAGTCATCATTGCATCCCGAACAAATTACGGTTTGGTGCGGTTTATGGGCCGGCGGCGTCATTGGGCCGTACTTCTTGCGTGATGATCAAGACCGGCACGTTACTGTGAATGGGAATCGCTACCGTTCAATGATAACCGAATATTTTTGGCCCCAATAGGAGGATATAGACTTGGAGGACATGTGGTTCCAACAGGACGGCGCCACAAGCCTCACAGCGAATGTCACAATCAATTTATTGGAAACCAAGCTTGGAGAACGTGTTATCTCACGAAATGGTCCAGTCGATTGACCGCCTCGGTCGTGCGATTTGACGCCGTTAGACTATTTCCTGTAGGGCTACGTCAAGTCTATAGTCTATGCCAACAAGCCAGCGACGATTGATGAACTTCGTACGAATATTGAACGTGAATTGCAGCAGTATCGGCCGATTTATGCTTAAAAAACCGTCGAAAATTGGGTTCAGCGTCTGGACTTCTGCAAGCGTGCCCGTGGTGGCCATGCAAAAGAAATCTAGTTTCATACATAACGGCATCGAACGTACTTTTACAGGAATAAAGAATGTCATTGATAACAAAAACCGTTTTTGTGTTATTTAAAAAAACTTTTGTAGCGCTCTTATTGAAAAACCCTTTATATATACCTAGTACTTTCATAATTACTGACACACTGTTAGTCGCCCCCACTGTAAGAAATCCACTGAACATACTCTCGTTACGTTGACAGTTTTTTGACAACTAGCATTTAAACTTCTTTTTGTGTAAAAAGTTTTTGTCGTGCGTTACCTTAAATTATGGAATGGGGAGATATTGAAAACCGTATTGTCGTAATTGGCCTAAAAAAATGTGGAATGAAAACTGGAGACATTTATCGAACATTGCAGCCGCTCGGGGTTAGTCGTAGTTTTGTTTATCGTGCTGTGAAACTGTTTGGGGATACTGGTGGAGTAGCAGATTGTCCGAGATCGGCCGTCCGCGCTCTGTGCGAACTCCCAGAGCCGTTAAAGTTGTAAAGAATCGAATCTATCGAAATCCACTCCGAAAGCTGCAAATAATGTCGCGGGAGATGAATATATCGAAGGTATTCATTTCTCGCATCATTAAATATGACTTGGCACTTCGGGCTTACAAAAGACGCCCCGTGTGTCTTCTACTTACGGCGGCGTTAAAGCAGAAACAGAAGCAAAAATCAAAAGCATTGATTCGCCAGTACGCCAAAAACCGCCACAGAAAAATTATGTTTACTGACGAGAAAATTTTTACTGTGGAGAAGTCGTTCAATAAACAAAATGATAGAGTCTATGCTAAGTCATCTCTGCAAGCAAATGAATTGGTTCCTAGAGTTCAGAGAGGTCACCATCCTGCTTCTGTGAAGGTATGGTGGGGAGTCGCCTATGATGGGGTCACCTAGCTTCATTTCTGCGAAAAAGGTGTTAAAACTTCGGCAAAGGTGTACCAATATGACGTTTTAGAAAAGGTTGTGAAGTCATTAAATAGCACATTGTTCAAAAACGAGCCGTGGACCTTTCAACAGGACTCTGCCCCAGCCCATAAGGCAAAAACCACTCAAGACTGGTTAAAAAACAATTTACCAAACTTTATTTCTACGGATGATTGGCCATCGGGTAGTCCAGACCTGAATCCTTTAGACTATAAATTGTGATCCGTTTAAGAAGGCATGGTCTGCACTACTCACCACAAAAATTTGGAATCGCTTAAGCGTGCACTTATTCGCGCAGTGGACAATTTCCCCATGGAGGTCGTGCGTACTGCAATAGACGATTGGACGGTCAGACTTCGGTCGTGTTGGAAGGCAAATGGCGGCCATTTTGAATAATTTTTTTTTGTTATATTTTTTAATATTTAAAAAACAAAAATAAAAAGAAAAAATTAAAAAACCTCTTGTTGTTTGTTTTTTATCAAGAAAAAACCGTGTGTCAGAATAATTGAAAGTACTAGGTACAAAATTATTTCAATAAAAATTACAAGAAATATTTAAATATACATACACACAAAACCAATAAAAATATATGCATCTGCATGTGTTAAGTTTTGTTTTGTAATTACATACAAATAAAAAAAACTTTCAATTTAAAAAACAAACCACAAAAGTAGTTTTTTCTAACTTTTTGTCAGTAAAAATTTGATGGTTATTTTAAACGACTTTCTATTGTTTTTACTACTTTTGTCGATTATTAAACAATGATTAAAAATAAACAACAAAATGGATTGAATATAATGGAAAATCAGTAGTCCTCTTTTTGATTGTATTTTCGATTAATTCAATATGTATTTTAAGTTGTTTTTAACGAAATAATATTGTGAGTGTATGTATATAAGAAATCTAGTTCAAATTTTATTCAAATTGATATAAAAAAACTTTTTAAATTAAAAAAAAATATTAAAATTCTAAAAAATAATGTTTCGCCAGGATTTAAACTCGGTGTGCCAGAGTTGAAGTAAGTTAAGCACTCAGTAGTGTGTGGTGACATCCCTATAGGAAGACTGGGGTCAAGTGCCTACAAGTCACCACTTTTGTCGACTATTTTGGGTGACTTTTTGGTGACATGCTGCTGCTGCAAAGCAGTGCTTGTTCTTGATTTTTTTATTGTTTTATTTTGTTTAAAATACATGTGCATGCAAAATTAAAGTTTTTAATAAAAATATAAAGAAAAATGAATTTAAAAGTTAAACATACAAATTTGAACAAAATATATAATGAGCAAAAGAAATTACAAAAAAACTAGTTAAAAAAACAATCAATTTTGTATCAAAATAAAAATAATAAGGGAGAGGCAACAATTTTTAGTGAAAATTGCAACTCTAGAGATTTTGTGGAGCCTGATGAAGATTTTACGGAGCCTGTGGGTGATTTTGTGCAGTCTTTTGAAGATTTGTCTACTCCAAAATTAAATTTGAACGAATTTTTTTTTTTACTTTAACTCTTTCCGGGGCACTATAAGATATCAGTGAAAATTAAACAAAATTTTAAATTGCTTTCATTTATTATCGAGTTTTATTGAAAAATATGTATTAGAAAATTTTTTATCCTACTAGGATTTTGAGCAAGGCCATGGTATTACATATATACCACCGCGCATAAAATTAATGATTTATTTATGAAAATCACTAAAGCATGATTTAGTTTTGCTTGAACAAAGAGGCACATTACAACAAGTCGAGGTCGATTATTGTATAGGTCACTCTTCGACGCAGAAAATTATGTTATCTGACCTATAGAATTTTGCTTACTTTTGGCACTTCCCGACGTTCATCTTTGTACTTAAATAAATCCCATATATTTTTCTTTTCGTTCAAGTGCGATATTTGAAATATTTTTTTTATAACATATAAGCTTTAAATTACATGTTAAAACGGTATTTGTCCCATACCAATGCGCACAGAATTTATAAAAAATATTAAGAATAGTGGTATGAAAGAGTTAATGAAATTTATAAAAAAAAAAATTTAATAAAATAACTAATTTAACAAAATAAATGCACCTGTTTAACCTTATTTCCTTTCTAGTGTGGAAATCAAGTAAAAAGTTCTAAAAGTGTAGACTATAATTACTAAAATGTCAACACATAGTCAATAGTTGTGAAGATTCGCAATGACACGCACATGTTAAATGTCTACAGCAGAAAGCATTGGCTGGTTCATAATTAGTCAGTAGTACTGGTGACAAATTCAATAGTGAATCAGTACAGTTTCACTATCGACATTTCCTACAGAGTATATTAGAATACATGTTTCATATAATTGTGTTAATAAAAAGGGGAAAACTTCTACATATCATGGCTGAATTACACTCAGAAAAAAAAGGTTAGTAGAAAAATTTGTAAACGGTTTTCAATTCCACTTTACAGTTTTTGTACTGATTTTTAGTAAAAAAAATATTATTTAGGAAATCTTTTTGCTATTTACATTTTACAAATTACAGAATTTTTACAGAATATTTACAAATTTTTGTTGCTAATTTCAGAAATCATTTTACAAATTTTTGAAAACCGATTTGCTAAAATTAGCAAAAAAAAAACTAATTTTAAAAAAGTGGATATTGTAGGAAATGTTATTTCTAATAATTAAAACATATACATACAAACTTAAATTGCCCTAAAAGGTTACATAGGTTTAAAAAAGGGATCGGAAGTGAATATGCCGACTAATGTCTGAAAATAGGACATCCACTTGAAATAGCACTAAATAGTGTTTTTAGTTCTAAAAATCAGCCCTAAAAACAATTAAAACTTAACCTTAAAAGTAAAAAAAAATTGACTAAAATATTTTTCAAAACAGAAATTACCAAATTAAAACAAAACGATAAATTCGTTTATCTTTTAACAATTTTTAAGATTTTGATTTTTTTTTCATTTTGTATAATTTTTTAAAAAATATAATCAAAATTTTTGATACTCGATAAAAAAAAAATAAATTTAAAACTTTGTACTAATATTAATAATATTTAGTAATTTTTTTTGCTGATTTTAGCAAACAGATTTTGAATTATACTTTACAAAAAGTCTACTAAAATTTAGTAGCGGCTACTAATTTTTCTACTAATTTCATTGTACTACACGTTAGCAAACATGTGTTGCTAAGATTAGCAAAAAATACCGCTGGGCTCAAATTAGCAGAATTTTCCGTAATAACAGCAAAATTTTCAGTTGCCATTACAGACTTTTTTTGGTGAGTGTAATGTGACTAAATTGGTTCTGTACTTATCTGATTTTATATAATTATACGAGGGCGGATCAATAAGTCCGCGACTTTTCGAAGTTCCCTCGTAATTATATGAAATGCAAGACTGCTCCCAAGAAGTACCACCTGTTTATAGACTACTGTCAAATTTTGAGCAAGTTCCGTCATTTACTTTGCGTTTAACAGCAGGATTTTGGCATTTGTTTAATCAATAATTTCATTGTTGGAGCTAAATCTCTTTCTACCGAGCCATTTCTTTAGGTTTGGAAATATGAAATAGTCACTGGGGGCTAAATCCGGATAATAAGCCAAATGAGGGGGCAATTCGTAGTCTACTTCATGGTTTTTTTCCATGGAAACGAAGCTGTTATACGATTTCGTTGGTGGTCGATTGTAAGCAAACGGGGAAGCCATCTTGCGGAAAGCTTTCTCATACCCAAGTGATCGTTCAAAATTAAAACCATTGAGCCATGTGAGATGCCTATGTCTTTCACAATCTATCGCACATTCAATCTCCGATCGGCCAACAACATATCGTGAATTTTTTTAATTGTTTTAAATATAGAGACCTTAACTAGGCATCCAAAACGTTCGGCAACTTCCGTGCTTGTAAGGCCACAACGAAAGTCAGTAAACCACTTTTTTGAAATCGATGGTGCAGAGTCCCCATAGTATTTATCAAGCTATTCCTTGGTTTAATTGACGGTTTTTTTCGCCAAAAAAATTTAATGAGCATTCGAAATTCACTTTTGCTCCATTTTTAAAAAAATACACGAGGTTGTATGTTTTGAACAGCTGTTAAACGCAAAGTATATGACAGAACTTGCTTTGAAATTTGACAGTAGTCTATTAACAGGTGGTACTTGATGAGAGCAGTGTTGCATTTTATATATAACTACGAGGGAAGTTCGAAAAGTTACGGACTTTTTGATCTGCCCTTGTATATAATAAGATCTCAAATTTGTTTGCAAATATTGTACTATATATAATTATATCTAAGACCATAACAAAAATATTTCTCACACAGAAAAATCAAATTAAAAACTTTTGTTAAAATTCAATTGAATTCTTTGTTTGAATTGTTTGTAAATTGTTTTTTTTTTTCATATAAAAATTCTTTGAAAATAAAAATTAAAGTTCCAAAAAAAAAAAAAATAACAAAAAGTTTTTCGTATTTACAAATTCTATTGTTGGTGGCTTTTTAAAAAATATTATTTTATTTGTATTTACAAAAATGTTCTATGGAAGATGTTCAATATTACAAACAGAATTTTGTTATTTTATTCTGTGCACATTGGATCATATATAATTATATCTCATACCATATTTAAAAATATTTTTGATAATGGACCATATATTATTATATCCCTTATATTAGATAGCACATATAATTATATATGGTTCTGTATAAATCAAATATAAGTAAATATGGTGGCTTGTAAGCCATATGAAATTATATATAGTGTTATAAATAATTTTATATGATACATACCATATCTTATCATACAAATCGCACCTAATTTTATAAAGGTCAATAAATAACTAGATGTGGTTATATATGGCACAATATAAGAAAATTTAAAAAAATAAAATTCTCATATAATTATGTGTGATAATGCATACTGGCATATGTAAATATATATGATAATATATTATTAGATAAGACTACATATAATTATATAGGGTCCGCCAAATAACTTTTTTTTTTTTGAAAATGCTATAAAAAAAAAACTACTGAATATTTGCTCAAATTTCTTTTTTTCTTTTGAAAGTACAATCCTTCCGGTTAATAATGGAAAAATTTCATTCAAATGGCTGCCTTGGCTGGCCATGCAGTAGCCTACACGATCGGTCCAATACTTAAGCACATTATCGATTGTGTGCAGCTGTATTTCACGAATGGCTTCACGCATATTGTCCTATAAAGCGTCAATTGTCTCTGACTTATCGGCGTAACATTTATTTTTGACGGCACCCCACAAATAATAGTCCAACGGTGTCAAATCGCAGCTCCAAGGTGGCCAAACGACATCAGCTCCGCAGCTGATAATGCGATCTTCAAAAACAGGGCGCAAAACATCGAGTGTAGCTTCGGCTGTGTGGCACGTAGCGCCGTCCTGTTGAAACCAAATTGTTACCAATATCCTCCTCTTCAATTTTTGTGAACAAAAATTCGTTCAACATGGCCCGATAACGATCGCCATTGACTGTAACGGCCAGCCGAGGCAGCCATTTTAATGAAATTATTTTCCATTATTAACCGGAAGGACTGTACTTTCAAATAAAAAAAGAAATTTGAGAAAATATTCAAGTTTTTTTATAGCATTAAAAAAAAACATTATTTGGCGAACCCTATATCTAAACTTTTTTACTACGGTTATAAATAATATTTTTTCTGAATTCAGAAAAATGACGAAATAATTTTAATTTGTTTTTGGTTGGATTCATTTTACATAATTAAAAATCCATTTTTTGACGTTCCACTTATTCAATGAAATGGTTGCTGTTAATTTTAATTTATTGAATTGAAATTTAGTCAAATAATTTCAAAAATAAAACCGTTACTTTTCCAACATTTCGTTTTGTTATTTTCAATTGTTGGAAATCAGTTCATATTTTAACCCGCATACATTATAAAAAGTGGGGCAATAAGAATCAACCTATTGGAAAATTCTGCCATTTTTACAAATGGCATTATATAACAGTGTGGTTTTAACATTCGCGAAGTCTCGGGATATTGCGCTCATCGGAAGACGCTTTTTTAAAGGACATCAGCTACAGTGGTCCTCCCAATAAAAATTTTTGGGCCTTCTTACAGTAACGCCTTAAATTCATTTAAAATTATTTTTATAGACAACATTTAAATCAAAAGTTTAGCACTGTGCATCGAATGCCATAAAGAAAGGTTTGGTAATTTAGTGTCGTTTTTTTCCCTGTACCATGTCACTCACACCATGTTGGTTTTTTATTCACAAAATATGACAGCTAATTTTTTACAAACTGTAAAAACGTATTCGCAGGTTCACAAGTCATCAACAAAAAAAAAAAACAAGAAACATCAAAATAGAAAACAAAGTGAATTTTAACCGCAACATTTATATACGAAGTACATAAATGATATTGTGTGTATTTGTAATTTTCAACAACCTTGCCGCTGGTCACCAACACTCACAAATAGAAAACAAAAACATGTATGAAATTATTATTATTATCCATTTTAAATATAAATTTCAATTATCATAGGGAAAAACTACAGTAAGTAGCTTGTATCTTGTAATACAACAAAAAAAAAAAAAAAAAATCCACCAACTGAATTTCAATTTAAGTATACAAAACTTAAGGCCAAGTTCACATTCAAACCAAGCGTAAATAATTTATGAAATATAACACAATACTAAATACAAGAAGAAAAAAGTACACATCAACAAATGTTATATTTCCATTTTTGTACATGACATTTTATGTGAAATTTTCTTTTTTCATCATAATAAAAAGTCATTTGCAGCTACTTAAATTTAAAATATATTTTTAGTTTTTTTTTTTTCTTGTTCAACTTAAGTTACGTGTAAACATTCCTAATTTACTCTTTTTGATAATAATTTTGAAAGTTGAACTAATTTCAAGTAGCATTTATATTATGTGTAAACTTTATTTGTGTAGTTAGTTACACACAATATAACTTGTCTAACTACTGTTGAGCTCTAATTAATATTGTGAAAATTTCCCATCTATTGTTTGATGGAATTCTGGAATACTGGATAAGACAACAACTGATTTGAATTTGAATGAAATTAAGTTATAAATGAGGGGCGATAATGTGTAACTAACATTTTTACAACTCATGTGAGAACAAAATGTAAAAATTTGAAAAAATAAAATTATATATCTATAAAATGTAATTTTAACCAAATGAGAACTGCTACTACGGAATGCCCCCCACCCCAACTAAAACCATCAAATCTTAATAAGACATAAATACGTGATTTTTATGTATTGCCTTCTAATTAACTTTTTTAATCGATTTTTATAAAACTTCGTTTTTATGGTTGATCATGCAGATCATTGAATTTTCATTTACAAATTTTCAGGTTAGAGATCATAATTAAATGTTACTTTGAAAAAGTGTAATGCAGTTTAGTTTTCCAGCCGGGGAAATTTCAGTGAGGGTAGGTTTGTTAAAGGTATGATTCCCTAATCGGTACGACTGTCTGTGGTGCACTGTGGTAACACCTCTTATTGGGGTCATTTCAGGTCTATTAGAAGTTATGTGCTCGTAGATGGTTCGAAGTAACCCGAGAGTCACTGACGAGAATAATCGGCAGGTTAGTCCGGTTAATAAATATTTCCAAGTAACTCCGAAGATTAATCGGCAGGTGAGTTGGGTTAAGTGGTGAAACGAGGAAACGGGGAAACGGTTCTAGCAAAAGGTTCTAAGTACGATAAGTAAATATTTCCAAGTAACTCACGAGTTTAATCGGCAGGTGAGTCGGGTTAAATCGTGAAATGGAAAAAAAGTTCTAAATACGTTTGGTAAATATTTCTAAGTAACTAACAACAATAATCGGGAGGTGAGTCGGATTAAATGGTGAAACGTGGAAAAGGTTCTCAATACGATAATCAAATATGTCTAAGTAACTCACAAGAATAATCGGCTGCTGATTCGGGTTAACTAACTACTTCCACACAAATGCACGTGTATGCAACGCGAATCTGGCTATACTTCGGCTGTGGGACGAAGTATAGCTTAAAACCTCAAATGTATTTTATCTCACTTTTGGCTACCAAACTTTAGCACTATATATAATAAATATTCCTAACTTAATGAGAATTATTCGAATTACATATTACAGTTATAAATAAATTGCTGGTTAGAGCACTAGTAACTGTATGAATAAGTAGGTTATTTTTACACTCAGAAAAAAAGTTAGTAGAAAAATTTGTAAACGGTTTTCAATCCCACTTTACTATTTTTGTACTAATTTTTAGTAAAAAAATTATTATTTAGCAAATTTTTTTGCTATTTACGTTTTACAAATTACAGAGTTTTTACAGAATATCTACAAATTTTCGTTGCTAATTTCAAAAATCATTTTACAAATTTTGGAAAACCGATTTGCTAAAATTAGCAAAAAAAATTACTAATCTTAAAAAAGTCGATATTGATGGAAATGTTATTTCTAATAATCTAAACTTATACATACAAACTTAAATTGCCCTAAAATGTTACATAGGATTAAAAAAGGGATCGGAAGTGAAGATAACGACTCATGTCTAAAAATAGGACATCCACTTAAAATAGCACTAAAAAGTTTTTTTATTTCTAAAAATCAGCCCTAACAACAATTTAAATTTCACCTTAAAAGTAAAAAAAAAAAATTGACTAAAATATCTTTCAAAACAGAAATTACCAAATTAAAACAAAATGATAAATTAGTTTATGTTTTAAGAATTTTTAAGATTTTTAAGCCTTTGATTTTTTTTTTTCATTTTGTATAAAACATCTTTTAAAAAATATAATTAAAATTTTTGATGCTCGATAAAAAAAATAAATCTAAAACTTTGTACTAATATTAATAGTATTTAGTAATTTTTTTTGTTGATTTTAGCAAACGGATTTTAAATTCCACTTTACAAAAAGTTTACTAAAATTTAATAGGGGCTACTAGATTTTCTACTAATTTCATTGTACTACACATCAGCAGACATGTGTTGCTAGTATTAGCAAAAAATACCGCTGGGCTCAAATTAGCAGAATTTCCCGTAATAACAGCAAAATTTTCAGTTGCCATTACAGACTTTTTTTGGTGAGTGTACCGTCACGTTACAAATGTGAGGATAGGAGTATTCAACCTGAGCAACCACAACAACTCATTGTTGTTCATTGGTGGACTAAGTCTCCAATATAACCGCCTTTTTATAAATACATCCCTTAATACCATATTGAAGTGCATTCTTAAAAGAAGTGGATTTTAGATGTCGGAACAAGAGCTTTTATGCGTCAAAATAAAGTAAACACCTCACATTATTTAAAAAAAATTGTATTAAATTTATATTAACAAAGTTTTATTAAACAAAAATATTGCCTAATTCATTGGTAATTAAAGAAAAATTTAATTCATTAAAAAAATATTTAAAAAAAAAACTCAGGCACATTAAAAAATTTTTCACTTTTTATAGAAGTGCGCCAGTTTTTTCGCCTTAAAATAAAGTAAACATATTTCTTAATGATAAGCAAGTAAGTTTATATTTAATATTTTGTTTGTTGTCTACTCACCAAAAAAAGTTTGTAATGACAGCTGAAAATTTTATTACGGGAAATTTTGCAAATTTGAGCCCAGCGGTATATTTTGCTAATCTTAGCAACTCACGTCTCTGATGTGTAGTACAATGAAATTAGTAGAAAAATTACGCTACTAAATTTTAGTAAACTTTTTGTAAAGTAGAATTTAAAATCACTTTGCTAAAATCAGCAAAAAAAAATACAATAAATTATTAATAGTAGTACAATGAAATTAATATAAAATATTAGTAAGCGCTACTAAATTTTAGTAAATTGCTTTAAATTGCAATTAAAAATCGATGTGCTAAAATCAGCAACAAATTTTACTAAATATTAGTGAAATGGAAATAACCGCTACTAAAGATTGGTAAAATCCTGTATAAAGTATATTAAAATAAATAAAATTATATTGAACTAAACTCAATAAATTCTAAAATTTAAAAAAGCACAAACTAATTAATCTTTTTAATACACTTGTTACACTTTAAAGCTGCTAATTTCTTTTAAAATTGCCTTACGAAAAAAATCTCAAATAAATTTTTTTTGTCGAGCAACATTTTTTCATTTTAGACAAAATAAAAATTAGTACAAACATAAACGAATTTATTATTTTATTTTAATTCGCTAATTTAGTATTGAAAAATACATTTCATACATTTTTTTTTTTTTTTGATTTTAAGGTAAAATTAAATTTTTTCTACTAACTTTTTTTCTGAGTGTCCCTTTAACTTTATTGCAGCTGCTAATCTTCTAGGCATCGAGTCAACAAGTTTTTCTGTGAAATCACACGCAGGAAAAAAACCTTTGAACATGTTTACTGGCAAATATATATTTGTTTAGAAACTAACATATGTATACATATCTTTCCAGGCAATATTCTATTTTCCGTTCTAAATAAACATATATTTGCAATTGTAATTTTATCATTATTATACTTGTTACATCCCACAATAATGATAAAAATATATTTATTTGCAGACATATATATATATGTTTTCCGGTGGATAAATTTCAAAGAATCCGAACATATATATGTTTACAAGCAAACATATTATATTTGCAGGCAAGCACATTGTATTATAAATGTGGCAAGTCAAACTCACAGCGTTTCCAAATATATGTATATTACCACCATATTATATTTCCAGCACGACGTTTTTTTTTTCAGCGTGCAGGTGAAATTTTTATCCATTCATCCTGTACTATCACCTTTTGGTCATCCTTGCAAGAAATGTTCCTCTCTCTAATTTGTTTGTCAAGATGTTTCCACAAATGCTCAATTGGATTAAGGTCTGCGGATTGCAATGGATGCTTAAGAGTTTTCGGAGAACGATATAGTAACCACTCCTTGACAATTTTGGAGGATTGTTTAGGATAATAGTGCTTCCGAAATATCCAGCTCTGCGATAAGCTCAATTTCTCTACACTAGGGGGCTGCATTGTTTTTCAAAATACATTTTTTTTTAAATAATTTGTGGGGTCACACCGATTATTTTCCCTGCCGAACCTGTTTCTAAACAAGCAGTATTTTTTTGCCCGGGGTTAATGTTAACATACACTCAGAGAAAAAAGTTAGTAGAAAATTTGTAAACGGTTTTCAATCCCATTTTACTATTTATTTTTGTACTAGTTTTTAGTAAAAAAAATGTTAGCAAATCTTTTTGCTTTTTACATTTTACAAATTACAAAATTTTTACAGAATATTTACAAAAATAGTACATCCACTTGAAATAGCACTAAAAACTTTTTTAGTTCTAAAAACTAGCACTTAAAACAAATAAAATTTGACCTTAAATATCCAAAAAAAATTTCCTAAAAATAATTTTCAAAACAAAAATTAGCAAATAAAAATTAAATGATAAATTTGTTTATGTTTTAAATATTTTTAAGCCTTTGATTTTTTTTTTTTTTAATTTTGTCTAAAATATTTTTGAAAAAAAAATAAATAAAAAAAAAAATTTAGATAAAAAATAATAATATTAATTTGTATATTCGAATTCGTAAAGGTTTAAATACCACTTTACAAAAAGTTTAATAAAATTTAGTAGCGGCTACTAATTTTTGTAATAATTTCATTGTACTACACGTCAGCAGACACGTGTTGCTAAGATTAGCAAATAATGCCGCTGGGCTTAAATTAGCAAAATTTTCAATTCGCATTAGACTTTTTTGGTGAGTGTAGAAATACCAAAATGTTCGATCCAATTATAAAAATTTTGTGTACAGTAACTTTTATCTATCTAAAAGTTAAAATCTAGTGTCAACTAAGTACCAACAATATAGGACTCTGGTAGTATCAGCTGAAGGAGAAAAATAATTTGTCGAATACATCTTTTTAAGATTTCACAAAAATAGCTCAAATTAAGATATTTAGGTGGTAATCCATTTCACTGCTGCATTTAAAAAAAAATTATTAAAGCACAAACAAAAAAAAAGCTGACTACTTTTTGTGGTACAATGATGAAATCATAATAATTTTCAATATATAGAAGTAAAAAAAAAAAAAGAGAAAGATACATACAATAAAAATTTCTCAAAAGTTGATGAACTTTCCTTAACAACAACATCAAAAAACAAAAAGATATATACTACTATAAGAAAAGAATTATCCATTGGATTTTTATATGGTAAGTGTACATACAAACATGTAGAAGAGGAGTAGTATACTTACACTACACTACACTACTCTACACTCGTCTTCTTCTGTTTCTTCTAAACTACTTAAATGCATCTTAAATAACAAGTGCGCCACCAAAACCAAAAAGACATAACCCATGGTCTTATGAGTTGTTTTTATTTGTATTTCTTTTTTTTTCGTATGTTGTTGTTGTTGTTGTTGATGTTGCTGTTTTATTTGGTTGTTGATTTCATGCTGGCTAACTAACAACAAAACGAATTATTGCTGTGTGAGAATGTGTAAAAAACGAAAGATACAGATTGAGACTTTAATTGAATTCTTTTGGGGTTAACAACAACGACAACAACAACAACAGCAACAACAATAATATTAGCAGTAAGAAAAGTAGCAACAGCAATAGCAGCAACAACAACAACATCTACCAGAATAATATGCGGCAAACAAAAGATACATTTAATACTAAATACTTATAAGAAAAATCCACACTAAATGTCAAGTCAAGCAAACAAATAAACTAAAAGATGGCCTGACAACACTATGGGCTGAAGACACCCGACGACAATCTGAATAATGATCTGAATTTTATATCAATATTTCAAATATAACAAATTTAAAAACTTTACATTTGTAGTAGAATCCTCCATTGCCCGGATAGCCCAATCCACCAGTAAAAACTTGCCCGTTCATACTATTTAGTAAATTTTTTTTTTTCAAAAAAGAAAATAAAACTAAATTTTTTCCAAAAAATTCATTTTCACAAAAAAAGATATAAAAAATAAAATTTTGTGAAAATAAGTACTTATATTTTTTTTTGTAAAAAAAAGTAATTTATTTTAAAAAAAGTACTTTTTGTAAAAAAAATATTTTTTTTAAAGTACTTTAAAAATAATTATTTCAAAAGAAGTACTTTTTGCAAGAGTGCACAAAAAAAATTAATTTCTCCAAAAAAGTTCTTTTTGTAACAAAAAAGTAATTTCTTAAAAAACAAATACTTTTTGTAAAAATAGGAAAACAAAAAATAAATAACAAAAAATTTTGAAAAGTATTTTTTTTAGCAGAAAGAAACAGTTGTATAAAATAATTCTTTTTTAAGATTTTTTTGAAGAAAGAACTTTTTGTAAAATGTACGTTTTTCAAAAAGTACTTTTTTTTAAAAAATGCAAAATGTACTTATTTTTACACAAAAAGTTATTTTTTTTTAATAAATTTTTTTGTGAAAAAATAACCGGAAAAGGTTCTTTTTTGAAAAGTTTTTTTTTATTGAAAAACGCCCTATTTGAAAAAGTGCTTTAATTTTTGAAGAAAAAAACATAAAAGAAATTTTTTATTTTTTAAAGAAAAATATTTATTTTTGAAAAAAAGTACGCACTTGCTGTTTTTACGGGCAGATCGGTGTACCTAGATTTTCAGTCTATCCGGTCAAACCGAAAGACCGGGTAGCCCGAAGACTGGTTATGATAACCGGTCTGACCGTATGCTCCAATTTTAGTCATTTATTGATTCAATTTTAAATTCTTTTATTCAGGGAAGTTCTTATCTGGATGGAACTGAGATCGAGGTGTAATTTGGGAAAATTAAGGTGTAAAAAGGGGGAAAAAACTACTTCGATTTAAGGAAAATTTTCATAGTTCTACAGAAACTATGGAAAGCTCTAATGGGTTATACAAAGTTAAAATTAAAAAAAAAAATCAATATTTTTATTTTCCGAAATGTTCATAAATATATTCAAAAAAAATACACAGAAAATTTCTTGTCAATGCGACGAATATTTTTGAAGTTACACGCACATTTGCAATGATTTTTTTTTTGAAACTTTAAATGTATTAAAATCTGAAACTGATCGGTTCAGTTTGGAGAAAAACGCAAGCTTTTTAAGTATATTTTTCAGTAATTAAGCAAGGTTTTTTCCCACTGATAAATATTTTCCATTTTATCAACAATTTAGACCTTACATTTTTGTCAAAAATCGATTTTTTTTTGAAAAGCCGCCATTTTGTAAAGTAATTATTATGATTACTCCTACAATTAATAACAAGATAATATCAACGATAACATTTGTGCTTACTGCAAGACGCCTTTTTTAGAGGTGCTCCCGGACTTCAGCTATAATGGCTTTTAAAATAATTATTTTTACAAATTAAAATGTCTTAAAATATAGTAAAAAAGTTATATTCCTTTAATTAATTATGAAAAATTCTTGAGCTCTTGACATTTAATAAACCCCTTTTAAAACGCTTGGAAAGTTCTTTAAAATGTCATTCATGCGATAGGTAATTTAAGTTAACCCTCTTCCGCATAAGAAGCCATATATGGCTTTTCATTTTCAAATTCAAATTCTCAACGAAAATTAATAGTTACGAAAAATAATAGTTTTCGAAAAGAATAAGTAGGCCTTTATGAATATGAGACGAATGTTGATTTCTCTTTTCTCTACATAGCTGCATAGAAAACCTCAGACTTGTTTAGCAGGGCGCGTTGTCACTTCGCAGATTGAAAATACACAAAATAAAACATTTATTTATTAAAGTTACATGTAAATTGGTAAGCTTTTATAATTTTTTTATGGAATATATAGCTGTGTAAATAGTGTTTATGTGATTATTTTTCAATTGTGCATGTAGAACTCATAAAATAACACATTTCTTAGAACAGCCATATATTTCTTCTAATGCATTCACAGAAAAATTCGTACAACTTTGGTATGCCATATTTGGCTTCTTATGCATTTACGGATAAAAATTAAGGAATTTCGTTTTCATATCTTTCATAATTTAAGCTCCTTCCATAACATCAGCGATTACTACAAAACGATTTTATTTGATTTCTTGTGATGAGTTAGAAAGTGATACAGAAATACCTGAGTCAGGCAATGAATCAGTGGCAAATCAGTCTGATACCTCAACGGATGAAAGTAGCGAATTTTATTCTGGAAAAGAAAAAGGAAAAAGGTCAGAAGAGGGAGCAGAAAATACGAAACTAAATTTGGTACATGTGAGGAAGACGAGGTGATGGAATTGCCAGAGGTGATGTCTAAATAGGAAACCCCGATGAATTACTTGACATCATTGTAGAAGAATCCAACAGAAAGTGTTCTTTTTGTATTTTTTTTTATTAAGGTTCCTTATACTATTTTTTGTTCCTTTTAATTGGTCAAATAATATATAGGGTGTCCCAAGAAGAACGCAATTTTTAAATCTGGCAACATTCGAAGTGTCATTGTTTGACATTTGAACAATTGTTATTGTTTGCTAGTAGAAGGTACGAGGTTAGTAAAAATGGAGCGCTACACGAATGAACAACGCATTCTAATTGTGAAATCGTTTTACCAAAATGGTGAAAGTTTTGCGGCTACAGTTCGCAAATTGCGATCAATTTGGGGCCATCGACCAGGTCGATCGGCCGAAAATGTCGCAGCTGTACGTGATGATGTCGCTTAAACTCCATCCACCTCAATTCGACACCGAGCTCAGCAAATTGGTGTCTCCAAATCCACTTTGCAGCGAATTTTGACGAAAGATTTGCATCTTCATGCATACAAAGTTCAATTGACTCAGGAACTGAAGCCAGCTGACCATGGACAGCGAAGAAAGTTCGTTAATTGGGTATTGGAGAGACAACATGAAAATGCTGATTTTGCCGATAAAATCATCTTCAGTGACGAGGCCCATTTTCATCTTGATGGCTTCGTCAATAGGCAGAATTGTCGCATTTGGGGTGAGGAAAATCCTCGAGTGATTCACGAGAAGCAAATGCATCCTCAACGTGTCACTGTGTGGTGTGGTTTTTGGGCTGGAGGAATCATTGGACCTTTTTTTTATGAAAATGAGGCAGGTCAAGCGCAAACAGTCAATGGTGTTCGGTATCGTGAAATGATAACCAGTTTTTTCTTGCCTAGAATTGAAGAAATGAATGTGGAGGGCATGTGGTTCCAACAAGACGGCGCCACATGTCATACAGCCAGCGAAACAATTCAATTGCTGCATCAGTCATTTCCCGGTCGTGTTATTTCGCGTTTTGGAGATCAGAATTAGCCGCCTAGATCGTGCGATTTAACACCATTAGATTTTTTTCTTTGGGGTTTTTTGAAGTCGATGGTTTACGCGAATAAGCCGATGACGACTCAAGCCTTAAAAGAGGAAATTGGACGCTGCATTAATGAAATACAGCAGCATTCATGCAAAACGGTCATTGAAAATTTCATTAAAAGATCGCGTGCATGCCAGCAAAGCCGCGGCGGCCATCTGCACGATATATTGTTCCATACATAACCTCATTCTGTCTACTTTACGATATAATAAAGTTTCACGATTTTTTTTAAATATCTGTGTTTTATTTAAAATTTAAAAATTGCGTTCTTCTTGGGACACCCTTTATAAATATAAAAATTATAAAAAAATTTAATTATTTTTGTTGCATGAAACGCCATATATGGCAATAAATTTTAATGGTGATAAAGATAGGAGTGCATATGAAACCGTATATGGTAATTTTTTTTTTCGAGAAAAATTTTGTTGCATATCTTAATTATTCCATTAAAAAAAACTAAATCAAAAAAAAATATTTTTCACCTGGATCATAATGCAGGCAGTAGAGGGTTAAGCAGAAATTAAAATGCCTTTTTATACCAAATTTTAGAAATAAGATACAAAAACAAATTAAGAAATTTTCTAAACAGTTTTTGAAAATATTAAGAATGGGAGAGAGAACAAAAATTCCCATCAAAATAATTTCCAGCCCATGGTAAAAATGTTATGGTATGATTTGATATTAAGTAAAATTTTTCGTATAAAATAGTATGCTTGGACAGAGAGAAACAAACAAACAGACGGACGGACATTTAATTTCGTAGAACTGGAAGAAAAAAAATAAAACAAACTTTAGTTGTATGATTGTATGTAAAATAAAGTAAAAATAAAGAAATTATAAAAAAAAAAAATATTGTAAAGACACAGCAGTAAAAAAAATTAAAGATAAATTATAAAAACAGAACAATTTTTTCCTCTGTAGTCTTAATAAGAATTTTAAGTATACAAAAAGAAGCGCAAACACAAACAGTAGAGAATAAGAATTATAACAGAAATTATTATTTTTTAAATTAAACTAAAATTATGTATGTAAAAAAAAGTTTTACATATATTTTTTCATATTTCATTTTTTTGCTGAAGAGTGAAAACGATAAAGTTTCCACAGAAAAAGAATAACAAAATTACCAACAAAAAATTTTAAATAACATCTTAAGAAAACTGAATAACGAAAATAACATATAAATGTAAGTAAACACTAAGACCCAGTTTTTGGGATGTGAGTTAAGCTTGGTTTAGTTAAGCCAGCCATTTCAATGCTTATTTACATATATTTGTCGGAACAACTTTTCTCATTGAAATAAAACAAAATAAACCAAATTTCAAAAGCAGTATTCCAGTTATAAAGTGCGATAAACTGAGTTTAAAATAATCTACATCCTAAAAACTCAGCCTAACAGTTAATCTTTAAATATTAAAGTTTTAAAATGAAACGGAACAAAGGTGTAATATTCCGCCGCACAGTGGTCTCTAACAAAAAAATTGGTTAGAATTATGTAACTTATGAACCACTCTTACGATAGGGACAAAATGCTTGAACAATTATAGAGGGGGAGTAAGGCGTTTAGAGAACTAGTGCTGTATTCACTCTATTTTAGTACGGGATGTGTATCAGTGTGCGAAAGGATAAATAAAGCTTTCAGATTTTCTAATAACTTTATTTATAAACCGATTTCAGACTCTTAGCAATCGGCTTGATGAGATAAAGAAAAGTTATGCTTACAGTAATACAAGGTGGTTCAAAATGTAACACCCAACCCGCAGTCTACATAAATATGTAGGTATATATTGCAGCAAACATTAAAATTATGTTATCTTCTGTGTGGACCATTCTATTTCGTACACATTTATTACCGGCAATATGTGTCGCAATAATTTTTGCTAAGATAAAATGTCAAACTCAGGTGTCGCTTTCATTTAACAATTATACAAAAGAATATGCCACAAAAGAAAAAAAATATAAAAAATAAAAGAGAAAAAAAGCAATGATTTAATTTAAAATAATAAAATACGTTTTAACAAATCCTATGGAAACAAGTAAAAAAGGGCTGAATTCGGCTGTGCCGAATCTTTGAATACCCTCCACCAATATCCTAAAAAGATGTTCTCTACTGTTTTTGATACAAATAATATAAGAAAACTTTTGAAGTAAAATTATGTAGGTAAAAAAATTTTTTTAAGTGAAAAACTTTTTTAGATGTGAAAAGAACTTTTTTGGAAGAAAAAAAATTTAGAGGTGAAAAAAAAATTTTTAAGGGAAAAAATTTTTTGTTGTGAAAAAAATTGTAGTGGTGAAAAAATGTTTGAGGTGAATACAAAATATTTACTGCTAAGCGACTGGTGAAAAAAATATGACAAAATATGTTATGTACCAGTCGCTACTATGAAATTGTACTAAATTTGTATGGGCAACTTAGAGGCACCTTTACACTTTCACTAGTTTTTTTAACCATGGACTGCACAAAAAAAAAACATTTTAAAGCATAGTTTTTGTCAAATACTCAATTTTGTTCCGGCTAATCGGCTAAGAATTTCGTGGTCTCGACTAAGAATTTTTTTGTAGTCGCACCATTTGGCATCATGGGTGGCTATAAATTTGGTAGTTTGTTCATCCTGGTTTATACGGTGCTTGGAAGAACCATCTTCCTTGAAATTTTCTGAAATATGAGTTAACATAAATATGCGTTCTTATACCCTTAATATAAGCTCGACAATAAGCAATTTTGTGACGTAATTCTTCTGACGTATTTTATTTATTGCTAAGATATATATCTTTAATCTAGAGCTCGTGGAAGATGCTTAAACTATTCCAAATAACGGCAACTGTCACATTTTGTTTTAATATTTGTGAAGTAAACTGATACAGAATATACATCAACCATGGAAGGCTATATTTCTGAAGAACCTGGAATACTTTGAAGAGCCCGGAATACTGTCCAAATTTATCATGAACGATGGGACCTAATTGCATCTGAACGGATATGTAAACAAACAATATTTGCCTTTCTGGGGCACTGAGAATCTACGCATCGTTCACTAGGAGTCATTCCCCGCACTCAAAGTCACTATATGGTGCGCCATTTACGCCAGAGGTGTCATCGCGCCTTATTTCTTTGAGGACGCCGTGGATAACATGGTTATTGTGACTAGTGATTGATACAGAACCATGATTTACGAGTTTTTATTGACTAAAATCAATGAATTGGGACTGGAGGACATGTGTCGACTAATGCCTCGCTTTAGCGATTTCCAGTAGCTAGCAAGGTCGTCCAATTTTACCGCTACAGACTTTTTTTCTTTGGGGTTTTTTGAAGTCACGGGTCTATGTGAACAAGCCACAGACTCGGGAAGCTCTCAAAGCGAATAACCAATAAGAGTGTGAAAACTTATTGCCCGAAGTTTCTTTCAGAACGTAGGAAAATGTTGTAAAAAGAACTCAATCATTTAATTTCCAAAAATTAATGGAAAAAAATTAAAGGTCAAAATAAAAATTTAAAAAAATTTTGAATTATGTCGTTTCATAGGAAAAACTATGTGCGAAATTATTTTTTCCACAGTTAACGAATTGATTACCTCTTTATACGAGCTTTTTCCATTTAATTTAAGATATTTTTAGTTTTTGCCAAAATTGTATTTCTAATAAGAAAAACGTATGCTTACAAACTTAAATTACCTTAAAATGTTACATAGGTTGAAACAAGGGATCGAAAGAGAAGATATTTTTTGCAATCGACTCATGTCCAAAAATGGCGCAGCCACTTAAAATAGCACTAAAAAGTTCCAAAAATCAGCCCTTAAAACAATTAAAATTTGACTTAAAAATCCGAAAATTTTACTCTAAAAATATTTTTTAATTCAAAAATTAGCAAATTAAAACAAAATAATAAATTCGTTTATGTTTTTACTATTTTTAAAATATGTTTTAAAAAAAATAAATAAAATAAAAATGTTGTTGCTCGACAAAAAAAAATTTGTTTGATTTTTTTTTTCAAAATACAATTTCAGAAGAAATTAGCAGTGCATTTTTAGTAATATTTGTTTTATATTTTACAATTATTTTTTTTTTTTTAATTCACTATAATTTATCAAAAATATTTGTTAATTAGAGTTATTAATTTTAATAACTTTGTACAGAATATTGTAAATGTTAACGTTCCTGATATTCTTATATCACCAATATTTAGTAAAATTTGTTGCTGACTTTAACAGATCGATTTCAAATAGCAGTTTACAGCAATTTAATAAAATTTAATCCCGCTTACTAATTTTTCATACCAATTTCATTGTACTACACGTCAGCAGACATGTGTTGCTAAGATTAGCAGAAAACAAGTAAAAAAGGGGCTAAATTCGGCTGTGCCGAATCTTTGAATACCCTCCACCATAGGGGCTGAAGATGATATACGTATATACTAAATTTTGCATGAACTGTAATATGAATATGTTTTGTCAATTTATGTAACGAACTTTTGTTATTTAGTTTTAGTAATGTTATTTATTTAGTTTTAGCAATGTTATTTACAGAGGTCTGCTCTGTTAGCGACTTTAACATTGTTGATTTTTACGTTAACTTAGTTATTAGAGTAGCACACATAATCTAAGAATGTTATTATTCTCATAGTATGTAAATGTAATCGAACAATAAGAAGACTTAATAACATTTTTTTTTTGAACCGCTTAACCGATTTTGCTCATTTTAAATACCAAACTCCTCGGGAGGATGTTCAATAATCTGGGTAAAAATAGGCACCCCCGCTTGCGTCTTCGCGTTGTGATCGCCATTTCAACAGACAGACAGACGGACAGACGGACAGACAGACAGACGGACATCGCTAAATCGACTTAAAATTGCATAAGGATCACGAATATATATACTTTATAGGGTCTTAAACCTTTATTTCGACATGTTACAAACGGAATGAAAAACTGATATATACCCTCACCATATATGGTGGAGGGTATAAAAATACTGCTAGGCTCAAATTAGCAAAATTTCTTGTCATTACAGACATTTTTCAATGAGTGTCAGTGTGGCACTTTATCTAGCGTTGATCCATCTTCTCCTTCATTTATTAAATAAATGTGTTTTCTATTTCGTAGTAAGATTTAATTATGATCTCAAACCTAACAATTTCTAAATAAACAATTTTCTACATTTTTTTTTTTTTTTTTTTTTTTTTTGCATAAAATCTATTTTGAAAAAAATCTGTACTAACTGCAGAAAAGGCTACTAAAAGTTAGTAAGAGCATTGCAATTTTTTGCTAAATATTAGTAAAATATTATTATTAAGAACATCAAAAAGACTTAAATTTTGGTTAATTGAAAATGACAATTAATCCTGCAAAAATCTGCAAATTAAATTTTGCCAAATAGTTATTAGTAGCCAAAAAACTATTTCTTTGTATGACGATTTTTAAAGAATTTTTGATGGGTTTTTAAAACACGATGACGATTTTGAAGTTTAGGCAACCAAAATAATTAAAAAAAGTTTTCGTAGTGCAAAAATTTATTTCTGTATAAAACTTTGTATATTTAGACTCATATTAAGAAATTGTCGAAATAAACTTAAAAAAAATTTAACAGTTTTCCATGTTTTTTTTTCATCTCATTAAAAGATTTTGAAATGGATATAATGCCCCTATTAAAGTGAGAATTGTCGTCTCCACCTAAACTTGAGTTTATGAATTATTGATCTCGATTGAATTTCTGATCGTAAATGCTTTCATATTTTATTGAAAATTTAGAAAAATTTACAAATACATGCGTTTGAGGAAAAAAAAATAAGTATTAATTTAACTCACCTTACAACTATCGTACCTGAAATTATAAAAGAAAATAAAATTATTAAGATTTGCTCATTTCCAAAAATACTTATTATTAAATTAAAACTTATTATTTTAAAAATATAAGCTTGAATAAAAAATCTCATACAAATTGAGTTTTTTTTTTCATACATTTGGAAAGTTCCCTAATTTTTTAATGCCTATTGATTAGACAGGAAATAGCAACTTGTCCTTGATAATATTCCCCGTCACAAAACTACCCATTAATTCTAAAGTGAAAATAATGGGTTACTAATAATGTGTTATACAGCCATTGATATGCCATGTCAGCTCCTTGCATACTACATTACTGTTAATGTGAAAATAATGGGTTACTAACAATGTGTTTCAACTACTTATTTTTGGCTGTTAAAATCTATTTTTGGTTTTGTTATTTTTATTTACATTATTTTTAATTCATATTGTTATCAAAAATCAATTCAAATTAAAAGCATATAAAAAACTAATAGAAAGAAATTTGATACATAATAAAAATATTCTTTTGATTTCATATATTTCTGTTTTTAAATGATTTTGATTTGAAAATGGGATTTTCCAATACCATTTAGATATAGCTACTCAAAAATTAAGAATGCATAAAAATACTGCCAAGTCTTAGAAATTATTGGCTTTTCTCTTTTAAACGTAAACAAAATTATTTGAAATTTTTGTACTTTTTATTTGATAAAATATTAAAAAGGTGTCTGAAAAGGTAAAGCTGGGCAAAAAATCTAATTGTTCAATTTCGCGTTCCGGCGAAGTCCATATGCGAAAACAGCTTTCGTACACAGGCGGCCCTAAAAGTTAAAATTGTATTTGTTTACAAAAAATAAAGAAAAGTCAAGTAAAAAGGGATAGTCGATTTCTTATAGATATAAAATTCGAATAATCTATTATTTCTGTATACACCATTTCCAATTTAATATCAGAAATTATTAATTATTTGCAGAAATTATCAATTTAGTTTTAGAAAATAACAATTTAAGAAATTTTTAATTTAATTTCAGATTCATTAGTTAATTTCAGAAGTTATGAATTTCATTTCAGACGCTATTAATTAATTTAATTTCAGTTATTATTATATTAATTTCTGAAATAAAATTCTTAATATCTGAAATAAAATAAATAATTTATGAAAATAGTTGGTACTTTCTGAAATTAAATGGGAAATGGTGTAGTTATTCAGCTCCTTCCTTGTTATCAGTTTTGTAACAGAGAACTGCATTTGCTGATTGCAAAACGTTCATACGCAATCAACACAAGAATAAATATGTGTTTGCGTTCAAGAATAAATATGTGTTTGCGTTCAAACGCTGAATATACTCCAACACACATATTTGTTGATGATTTTAAATCAATCAAACGACGTGCAAATTGTTTTGTCACTGATTTATAATCATCGATTTTTATCATCATTGATTTTATTCTGTTCATTCGAGCCAACAATAATTATTTTGATGTAGAATAAATCAGAAAAAACAACAAACAACGTATATGAGTGTAATCATAATTAAAACAAAATAGTTTCTTATCTATAAAAAGGGGGTGGTTTTGTAGATTTATAATCATCGGTCGTTGTTAAACCATTGATTTTATTCTGTTCATTCGAGCCAACAATAATTATTTTGATGTAGAATAAATCAGAAAAAACAACAAACAACGTGTATGAGTGTAATCATAATTAAAACAAAATAGTTTCTTATCTATAAAAAGGGGGTGGTTTTGTAGAAACACATTTCATAAATGTTATATGTATATTTGGGTGGGTATAAAATACGTTTTTTTTAGAATTTTTATTAGGAATACCAAAAATATTGTTCTATGTGAAATTTTTTTTTTTAATTTAGGTCGACATCTCAGGCTTGCCCAATCCGGTTAAAGTTAAATATTGCCTAATTTTCCAATCAAAATATATGAAAAAAAATTTAGACAATATTTAAATTTTTCCGGATTAGGCAAGCCTGAGATATCGACCTAAATTTTTTTTTCCAAAAAAATATTTATATTTCACAAAGAAGAATATTTTTATTACTAATAAAAATTCTAAAAAAGCGGATTTAAGTCCCACCCTAATGTAAACAATATCATTTATGAAATGTGTTTCTATTTTGTTTTAATTATGAATACACTCATATGCGCTGTTTGTTGTTTTTTCTGATTTATTCAACGCTGACTTTTAGTTGAGTGATTAAATTTGCAGTAAACAAAATCGAAATATGATTCAAACTGATCCGAATTACGCGTTCAGTTACATGATGCTGATTTTATTCTACAGTGAATTTTGTTGAATTATTAAATGTGAAAAAGAATTTTTGTGTATGATTAAATCAAGAAAAAAGTTGATTTTGCAGTTCTCTGTTCTGTAACGACTTAGAAACACATTATATGTAGCCACTCTTTCAGTACCTATTGATAAGGCGTTATTTGCACCCCTTATGTTATGTTTTATTATGACCTTTATAAGCAACCAGATATTAACTACCACCAGTTCTTAATATATGAATTGTAACTAGTTATTTTTGCGTTACCTATAACCAGTTTTTTTAGCCTTACCATTAACTAGTTGTTTTACTCCCTACTCGAAAGGTTGTAGGAAACTAGTTACCTCCAATGACCTTCAATTTCTTAAAATTTTATTAGCTAATTATTTTGAAACGAGAACATTTTTAAAAACAATAACAATAATAGTGCTCGGGCTTTACCCCAACGGTCATTGTCCCTATATCCAAATTATGTCCGAAAAACTTTCGGTCAAATGGTAGTTTGACCAAGACATTTTTTTTTTTTTTTTTGTAATTTGATGCTGCATTTTGACAAAGGATAATGATGGGAATTCTCGAACAAAAATTCAGCGAAATTACAATCGCCTGTCGCGAGACCTGATCTGCAAAAAGCACTTTAGTTCCTACTTCAGCTTTTGTTACCTCAATCTAAGAATTTTAACTTCAAAACTACAACGGCTTCTGATTGACAATGAATTCAAAACATAAAAAAAAATTATTTATCTCATCATAAACAGTATAATTTTAAATAATAGAATAAGAAGATTATTAACCTTTTTTGTTGTATTTGGTTGTTTTTTAGAAATCATTTAAAAAAAAAAAATAAATATTATTTACCCACGAATATTTAGGGCGTAGTTAAAAACTTGGTAATCTGTTAATTTGTTATTGTTGTTTTATTATTTATCTATACGTATCTTCTTCCTATGTATTTTACTTAACTGTCCGTCTGTCGTTGTCTCCATTAATTCCCACTTTAATGTAAACCTTGAAGTTTTTTTTTGATGATTTTTGTTTTGTCTGTTCACATCCGCCTAAGAAACATAATAAAAATAAAATATTTTAAGAAGTTATGAAATGAAATCTTAACAATTAAATAACAGTAAATAAAATTCAAATTGTTTAAACCATACATGGGAACTACTTAATATGTAAACACATTTATAGGCAGATTATTCTTGGACGAGTTTTAATGAAATTGTTCAGTAAACTAATTAAGTTTTCTCCTCAACAAAGTGAATGAAAAATAAATTTCTTAAATATCTTTAATTGAAAAGCTTCATAATTTTTATGATAAAATTAAATTTTTGTTTAATATTTTATGAGACACTGCAGAAAATTATCAAGTAGATAATTTTCTCTAATCAGGTTAATTTAAATTCATATATACTGGTGGGTTTTAAAAAAATTGGTTCTTTATCTTTTTTCAAAATTTTTGTCCTAAAGTATCCATATGTAATTGTTATATAATTGGAAAATTATTTTTAGGTGTCAAATAATCTGTATTTGCAAAAGTTTTTACAAAGTTGACTTCTATTATTATTTTTTTTTTGTATACTGTGCCCATCTCTGATTTTAACTCTTTTCCCCTTGGATGAGTAATTTTTATTATTTTTTTTGCTAAATTATACATTATACACATTTCAATTAAAACTCATGTTAAGAAGAAACTTTAAAACTTTTTACTCTGGTTTTTCTAGTAGTACATGCAGTTATTGTTGTAGCTGGGAGTTTGTAATTAATCAAATTGTCATTTATTTTATGGTGAAACAATTTTTGTCAGTTTGATTTGCATATTTTGACACTTGTTAATTAATGTTAGTTAATCTTTGTAATGTTTATCATTTATCTTATTATATTCGAATAACATGACGAGTACGAGCTATAAAAACAAATAAGCAAGTCAGCAATCCGAAAATCAACTAAATGTATCTAGATCTCTCTGTTTATTCGTACAGTATGGCAGAGCTTTTAAAGAATTTAACTTTAATAGAGTTTTACAAATACACCCAACAAACAATACGTACAGTTAACGTACCGGTTTCGGTCCGTCGTAAACGGAATCCAACTCCGTTTACGTACCGTTTTCTTTATCCGTAAACCGTCAATGACGGACCGTTTACGGACCGGATATATCGGATGAATAACGGAGTTGTCCGTTAAAAGTCCGTCAATGACGGACCGTTTACGGACCGGATATATCGGATGAAAAACGGAGTTGTCCGTTAATAGTCCGTCAGTGATGGATCGTTTACGGATCCGTATTCATACCGTTTTTTCAACAAAAAACGGATTTGTGTAAAGGCATATTATTTTAATTGTTAGTAGCAAATTTTTATTTTTTTCTTTAAATTTATTAACAAATATATTTAAATTAAAATAACAAAACTAAATAAACTAAATCCAACAAATACCATATTTATCTCCACCACAATTACCATCCATCAATCACTGCGATTGTGGCCCATTAAAAATCATGAAATAAATATAACAAATATTTAATTTTGGTTTAAATTGTGGTACTTACGATATGATGAAGCAAACAATGCAAATTTGCAAATTTTTTCACAAAATTATTTTAAGCTGTCGGCCAAAATTTTTATTTGCAAATCAACATAATGTTACACACATCATCGTAAAACTTGTTTTCAATTTCATAAATATTTACCTGAAGGATATTTAAGTATTAGTTTTTTATTACTAAGCAAATCCAAAAGCAACGAAAGAAAACTGATGAAAAACAGTGGTCCGTATTTGACGGTACAGAAACGGATACACCAAAACGGAGTAAAAACGTATTGTTTTCGAAAATTCAATTATACGGTCCGTTAATGTTCCGTTTACGTACAAGCTTTGACAGATACGTATTTTCGGACCGTAAACCAATACAATCAGCTGTCCTTAGCAGATAAAGCAGAGCAGAGCATCGAAAAAATCTGGGTCGGTCAGTTATTCTATGAATATCATTCGAGGTTCTGCGTATATCCCTCGAGGTCCTGCGATTATTCTTTGAGGTTGTGTGAATATCCTTCGAGGTCCTGTGAATATCCTTTGAAATCCTGATAGTATTCTTCGTGGTCCTGCGAATATCCATTGTGGTCCTGCGAGTATCCTTTGGGGTCCTGTGAGTTTCCTTGAAGTCCCGCCAATATCCTCTGAGGTCCTATGAGCATCCTTTGATAACCTGAGAATATTCTTTGAGGTCCTGCAGTTATCCTTTGAGGTTCTAAGAATATCCTTTGAGGTCCTATGAACATCCCTCAAGATCCTGATTGTATTCTTCGAGGTCTTCCAAATATCCTTTGTGGTCCTGTGAGTATCCTTCGGGGTCCTGTGAGTATCCTTTGAAGTCCTGCCAATGTCCTGAGGTCTTGTAAGCACCTTTTTATGTCTTGAGAACATCCTTTGAGGTCGTTCCAGTATCCTTTAAGGTGCTGCGAATATCCTTTGAGGTCGCGCGAGCATCTTTTGAGGTCCTTCCAATATTTTATGAGGTCCTGTGAGTATCCTATAATTTTCTGAGGAAATCCTTTCAAGTCCTGCGAATATCCAGCATGTATCTTTTTACCCGTATTAATCCTGGTTTCAGAGGAAGTGTGTGCCGTTCAATTGGTAGCCTTCTGAAATATCCCTCCAGTGTCCTCCGAAAGTGCTTCAATATGTGTATATTTATTTATATAGTAGATGTGTGTCACTGGTATGGTCGCCTTGTACCATAATCTGCAATTGAACGTGGATTTCAACATTGGTAGGATAGATCGCCTTCTTGAATCCTGCTACATCCTGCGAAGTTTCTTAAACGTTTCTTCAATCTAGTAAGTGTGTTCCTTCGTTGGTCTTCTTCTTAAATATCCTTCGAGCGCTACTAGAGATCTCGTTTAAGTACTCTACAGGCCCTATGAATTCATTCGAGCCACAAAGACCTGACCCCGCGTATGCTAGATTAACCTAAACAACCGGAGACCAGCCGTATCAATTTTTATTCCCATTACCTATTTCTAAGGTTTTATAAAATTTTAAACTACGTCTTTTACTCATATGTCACTAAATCAAAAAAATTTCGGTAGCGATCCCTAGCCCCGAAAGTTTACCCCAGGTAATGGAGGAAAACTCGCCGTATGACTCGAAGGCGTTGGTCTAAAAATGAAATCCAATACAAATCATAATTTGCAATAAAAATCATAAAATGAAAACAATATGCACTTAAATGCAAATTATAAAAAAATTATGAATTTATAATTTATTCAGAAAAATGTTTGATCCAAATTGATTTTGGGCTACAAACATGCATTTGCGGAAAATGAGCAATGGCAATTTTTATGACTTATTGGCGGAAACTGAAGACTACCCGTGCGGCTAATGTGGAATATGTTTTGTATCTTAATTTCAATATCAGGCTTCAAATTTTAATAAATTATTTCATTAAACATTTCATTAGTTAAACTTCTGTCATTTGACTCGTTATTGGTAGTGAGTGTGAGAGAATTTATATGACGTTGTTGTTGGTATTGTGAATATTTGTGTTGGCGCTTGCAGAACAAATGCATATTTAAGTATTGCTGACAGTATCTTTAAAAGAACTGGCAATCTATAAAGCACTTGAGATTTCTTTTTTTTTTTTTCTTCACTCTTTTAAAATTACTGTGTTCTTTATTGTTTATTTTGGTTTTGATCTTAAATTAAGATCTTTAGAATATATTTTGACATTTTATGCATAATCATTGTTTTATAATTTGTAGTTAAATAATAAGACTTAATGTTCAGTCGAGATTTTTCAATTACAAGAGATTTATTCCAGCTCCAGATCGCCACATTTTGATACGAATGAGAAAAAAATGGTTTTGACTTGTTGTGATGTTAAACTCCCTACGGGGAATTTATATAAACTGCCACAATACCATCCGAAGAGTAAAAATAAAGAGGGTTTCTTAAGCATTAATAGAGTTTCCGAAGCATTTATGCCTTAAGCGAGATCCGTGAGTATCAAAGTTTCGTCTAGAACGGTCTAAATAAAATTCAAAATTTATCTAAAAAACCAATCGGGTTGAGCTCAAATTATTATCAAATTGTAATTTTTAGGGCTCGGTAGTTCAAGTAAAAAAGGGAAGAAGTTTGGCATTAAGGTGTAATCCACCAAGACCAGATTTACGAAATTTTTAAGGGGAGGGGCAAAACTTTGGCCATAATCACCTATCCCGAAACTCTGGAACTAAGATATTGAAATTCGTGGGCTGCTATTCTGGCGTAGAAAATCACTAAGACGCGGGTTCTGAAAATATTTACGGGCAGGTTAAATAAGGGAATGGTGTCGCCCTTAACATTCAGCCAAATCCTTTCTTTTATGAAAAATTAAAGTAGTTTTTAATTACCCAGCCAAACCGTTGCAGTTGACAACTTGATGTTTAGAACGTAGGTTCTTACTCCAGCATAGGCATCTCCTGAGACGAAATATTTGTAAATTTATGCGGTTAGGGATAAAATGGGAAAAATCTTCCTATTTCTGCCCTTCCTCAAGAACGCGAAATACTCACTATTTTGCATTTTTTGTCCAAACTTATCTTCCCATTTTCATCTGAACGGAACAAAGTTTACGATTCTGGGGCACTGAGAATCCACGTATCATTCACGAAGAGTCACTTTATCCACTCAATCACTGCACGGTCTGCCATAACGGCCAGAGGTGTCAGGTGAGCGATGCGAAACCATGATCAATGAGTTTTTATTGCCTCAAATTGATGAATTGGGACTAGAGAGCATGTGCTTCCATCAGAATGGCGAAATTGTACAGACAGCCCACGCGTCTATAGACATTTCGAAGGATGCGTTTCGATTTGAATTCGCCTACAAGATCGTCCCATTTAACTGCTCCAGACTTAGTGCTTACCGGTTTCCTGAAGTCAACAATATGAACAAGACTCTGGAAACTTTTAAAGAAAATATCCAACAACAGTGCGAGAATGATGGAAAATGTGATAAAAAAAAAGACCAATGATCATCAACAATGACGGCGCCCACTTGACCGATATTATCTTCAAAAATTAATCGAAAAACTTAAAGGTTCAAATACTACAAAAAAAAATAAATTATGTTTTACTTTAAAGTTGTAGCAAAACAACATTGGATGAATATTTTTGGGGCCCAGTGTATAAGAAAAAATAATCTGTAATAATAAATATCTAACCGTGGGCCATACTAAGTGCATCACTGAACTAAGTCAAATTTAATGAGTTAAAATGGTATTGAATATCACACATAATGAATACATACACACGTGTAAAGGTGTAGCGTATGTACTTAAATGAAGAAGTGCAAATGCCATAAAGTTTCTTTAGCACTTGCATACCCACCATCATCACCATTACCAACACCACCAACAACAACAACAACTAAATAAAAATCAGCGACTTCATCATCATCATAAACTTTAAGACCAGTCCGTCTCAAAATCATTCGACCACATAGTTTTAACTAACTATCTAACCAACCAAACAAACATCAGGGACGTTAGTAGTTGTATAATGTCTTTTCGAGAGTTAAGCATCATGATGATGTCGCTCCAACTCTTGAACTGATTTGTTTTATGTGCATTTTTTGTTTTCATCTATGCAACAATAAACTTTATGAATTCCGCATGCCGAAGAGCATATTGTAGTAAATAACCAGAGTAGCCCCCTGAGTTAGTGTAGATTTAGATTGTTTGTGTTGTGCGCAAACGCAACCAAATCTACAACAACAACATTCAAAATAGTAACAATTTAACGCTTCATACACAACTTTAAGTTAAAAGCTATAAATTTTGTAGAGAGATAAGTTTAACCAGCAACAATAATAATAGCAAATAACAACAACAACAAATCCAAATACACAATTGCACGTAAAACAAATGAGTTTGTGTGTGTATGTGTTAGTATAAATTGTATAACCAGAAGTTCAAGGAACGCATTCAGTCGATAGTGAAACTGTACTGATTCACTATTGACTTTGTCACCAGTACTACTGACTAATTATGCCCCAGCTAACGCTTTCTGCTGTAGACAATTAACATGTGCGTGTCATTACGAATCTACACAACTATTGACTATGTGTTGACATTGGAACCAGAGATTCACTAGTACATTTTAGTAATTCTAGTCTACACTTTTGGAACTTTTTACTTGATTTCGACACTAGGAAGGTAATAATATTAAACAGGTGCATTTATTTTGTTAAATTAGATATTTTATTAATAAAATTTTGTTTATAAATTTCATAAAAGTAAAAAAAAGTTTCGTGCAAATTTAATTTTGGTGTAGACAAATCTTCGAAAGACCGCAAAAAATCATCCACAGGCTTCGTAAAAATCTCTAGAGTTGCAATTTTCAATAAAAAATTGTTGTCTCTCCCTTATTATTTTTATTTTTATACAAAATTGATTGTTTTATTTCATCAGTTTTTTGTAATTTCTTTTGCTCATTATATATTTTGTTTAAATTTGTATATTTACCTCTTAAATTAATTTTTCTTTATATTTTTATTAAAAACTTTAATTTTGCATGCAGCTATGCACGTGTATTTTCAACAAAATAAAACAATAAAAAAATCAATAACAATCACAGCTTTGTAGCTGAAAAAGAGGTATGTAAAAAGTATAGACGCTTTGTGGACATGTCACCAAAAAGTCACCCAAAATAGTCGACAAAAGTGGTGACTTGTAGACACTTGACCTCAGGCTTCCTACAGGGTTAGTTTCTTCTCCAAAGTTTGAAAATCTAAAAAATTATAAAATTATTATATTTGAATCAAGCACAAATTTTCATTGTAATATTTAGAAATTGTTAATTTCTTCAATGAGAATAATATCATTATTCATTTCTTTTACATTCGATATCAAATCTTTGGAATAATTTAAAAATCACTTTTCGAATTTAATTCCTTCAATTACCTGTATTTTCCTCATAAAGTAGTAAGTAATAGAAGAAAATTAAACATCGTTCATGATTTAAAGTCAGATTTAAATACAGTTTTAGTTTATTTATACATATATTTGTTGTAGTTGTCGCTGTGTATTTCTAGCATTAGCTTTTCCTCTTCTCTAGAGTTTTAAATTTTTTAGTATTTGAAGTGGTATAGAATGAAGAGAAATAAAATTATAGCGGCTAATGCTACGCAATACACACTAAGAAAAAAAAAACACAGTAACGCAATATACGCCCCACTTAATAACTTGAGTATGATTTTTGTTTTATACCCCCCAAGAAAATAGTAGTAGGTTGATATAAGTAAGAAAAATTTTGGAACTAGACTTAAAACTGAGTAAAAAAAGCTTACCTTCAATCTTATTAAAAAACAACTTTCAACGAAAGCCAATTTTCTTAAGTGCAGGAAAACTGAGAAATTTAAAAAATCGCTAATATTAAAAAAATTGCTCAAATTGATTAAAATCGTCGAAATATAAAATGAATGAAAAAAAATTAAATTAATGCAGATATGTAGAAAAGAATGGACATAATTTGCTAAAATTAAAAAAAAAATGAGAAATTTCCATTAATTTATTAAAATCGTCAAAATAAAATTAAAAATTGAAAAAAAAATCCCCAAAATTGATAAAAAATTACTGAAAAAATCGCAAAAAATTACATCCAAAGTTGAAAAAATCGTTAAATTGAAAAATTTTAAAAATTTATTAAAATCGCCATAACTAAAAAAAAAAATAATCTACAAAATTAAGCAAAATCACCAATATTGAAATGTCGCTAAAATTTAAGACATCTCTCTAAAAAATCACTATAACTAAAAAACCGTTAACATAAAAAACTTCGGCAAATTGCAAAAAAGGAAAAAAAAAAAATTGAAAACCTCGCTAGATATGGAACTACCGCCAATACTGAACAAAATAAGCAAAATAAAAATAAAAAAACAAAAACGCCGAAATTAGAAAATAAATCGCTGGAATAAAAGTTGCCTTTTTTTGAAAAATTTAAGTTTTCAAATTTAGACTAAGTTTTTTTGTTAATTTTAGAGGCTCGCGTTTTTCTTCATTTCAAGCTTTTTTTTATTAAATTTCTGTATTTTAGCGATTTTGTTTTTTCATTGTAGCGATTTTTTTAATCTTAGCGATTTGTTAAATTTTTAGAGATTTATTAAATTTTTAACGATTTTTTTTTTGTGGTTTTTTTACATGTCAACGATTTCTTTGTAATTTTAGAGATTTTTATTTATGTTTTACAGATTTTTTTTTTTAATTTTGATAATTTTTTAGACTTTTTTCTGCGCATATAACGTGCGAATTGCAAGCAGAAATTTTCACATGAGCATACGAACCCTGATTATTGCCTATTGATTTAAATCATCTTCTCTGTTCTTAAATAGCAAACTTTGCACATATAAAGATTTAATTCATCGGTACATATAGGGTGGTCCAAACATAAGTATATTTTTTTTTTCAAAATTAAATAAAATCATCTAAACTAAACTTAATTTTTTTTTGATATAATATCGCTTTATTAAAAATAAAAAATATTTCCATTATTTATGGAACACGATTTTATTCATGTGGCTGCCACGGCAGGCTTAGCAGTAGCTCATCCCGTCAATCTAATTTTCCAAGACTTTAAGGTCTAAATTTGATAACGGCTCCCCACAAGAAAAAGTATAAAAGGGATCAAATCGCAGTTCCGAGGCGGCCAGTTGGCATGGACAACACGGCTGATAACACGATTACCGAACTAATCGCGTAAAATATTGATTGTTTAATGAGCTGTGTGACATACATAGTGCGATATCCTGCTAAACCCAAAGATTATCCAAGTTCATATCATCCATTTCAGCCTTTAAAAAGTCCGTAATCATGGCTCTGTAGCACTCGCCGTTCACTTAAATGGCGTTTCCAACAGCATTTTTGAAAAAAAAACGAAATCGGCCAATGATATCACCACTTCAACGACACATTGGCATCTTGACAATGACGTGCTGATTTTCCGATCCCCAGATGGGGCAATTTTGTTAGTTGGCAAGCCGCCGAAATGAAAATATGCCACGTCAGAAAAGATGATTTTCGGCCAAATTAGTTGTCCGGTTGGAGTTTCTGTAAGGCCCAAACTGAAAGGCGTAACGGCGTAAAGGACCTTCCGAGATCATTGTTCTAAATTCTCATCATGCTGGTACGTTATTGGATTAGTGGCACACTTACGGTCACATTCTCATCGGTACGTATCACACGACGTCGTGGACCATGAGTGTTGTCCACTAGCAAACCAGCCTCACGAACTTTTTGCACAAACTTGCGTACATCATGCGCAGTGGCTGTTTCATTTTGATTGTAATCAAATTTTTGTTCCAAACGGAAAAAACTAATTAATTGCATTTGATTTTATGACAAGGGAAAATTTCTATTAAACAAAACACTTGAAAGCTAAAACTAGTTCAAATTTAAGTTTAAGTACCACACTTATTTCTATGAGTGTATTTTGTTCAACTCTTTTTTTTGTGTTGATTTCATGTGCTAATGTACAAGTTATTTGCACATCTATTGCACATAAAGGGGCGCAGTAAGTAACATGATGTCGGTTAAGTTTTTTCTTAACTATTTTTTTTTTTTTTTGTAAATAAAAAAATGTTTAGAAAAACTAAAAAAATCAACGATGTTGACGACAACAGCGTCATTTGTTGCTGTGCCATATATACAGCATTTTTTTTTTTCTATACTCAAATAAAGTTAGCAACATTCACAAACTGAAAACTAAATAAAAAAATGAAGTTAAAATATACGACGTCGTCGTCGTCGTCGCCTCGTTGTGTGCATGTAGAGTCGTCATCGTTAATGTTGCTATTGCTGTTACTGATGTTGATGATGACGAAGTTGAAAATCTGTTTGTATTTAGTAGAGTATAAAATGAAGTAGTTGCGCGTTAAACATAAAATCAGTTGACCTCCATTGACCTCGTTTCGCTAAAGTTTTTTTTTTTTTTTTTGCTTTTGCTTTTATATTTTATTTTATATTTTTCTATTTTTTTTCCATATCCATACATTTGTTTGTATAGTAGAGTATTATTATTTTTTGTTTGAATTTAAAAGCTTTCTTTTACTTTTATTGATCGTTATTATTTGACTTAAGGTATACAATGCATGGTAAAGATAAACTTTAATTGATTTTTTGCAGTTAACTGAATAAAATAAAATTGTATTTGTTATAAAATGTTTTCACAAAGGACTTTTTAATAGACAGCCGCGGGCGAGTAAATAGCAGATCCAAAGAAAAGGAAGAACTTATTAAATACTATGGCGGATCAATAAGTCAGTGACTTTTTCAGTTTAACGCCTCTTAACTGAAAGGGCTAAATTTGTTTTGACGCCATCGACGTTAAGTCAATTCAATTGGATGCTTAGAAAAATCCCAAAAACATAACTTTAAAAAGAAAATAGCGTCGAGCTATTCACCGCGCCCAATCACCTGGTGCAGTTAGTGAATGAGCCAAAACACATATTCCTTTTGATAAACGGCAGTTTCGGAATACTCTTTACCTTTTTCTCACTTCACACCCTCAAATATATAACAAGTGAAGTCGTTTACAGCACTCAACAAATCGTATCACTTTACCATCTCCACATCATTTCCATATTCCGAGCTTCGCAGTGTTTAACAGGCAGCCACGAAACGCTATATTTTTATTTATATAAAGACTTTTGGGTGGAATTCAACGATTTTTATCGGCAATTGTTTCTTGGAAGAAAATGTTGATCCCGCTGCGAAAATCTTTGAAAAGAAACATCCAGTAGTTTAAATAGAAACGACAATACCTGCTGCGCAAAAGAGCGACAACCGAATGTACCAAAATACGAAGACGTGAAAAGTTTCCACAGTTCTTGCTGCTCCTTGGGACAGTAAAACTTTTTGCTCATTCGTTAAATAAATAAGAAAAAGTGTCAGTTCCTCTGTTTTAAATCTTATAAAGAATGGCCAAAGATTCACTGACCCGGTTGATAAAGCTAAATTTGTGGCTGGATTATTTGCTGGCAATCAATCACTGCCCCAGCTAGAGAGAGTATCCCATACTATGCCTTAGATATTCTTACGCGCTCGAGCCGTTAAAAGGGTTCTAGTGAATCTCAACGTAAGTAAATCAGCGGATCAGCGCCGCTGGTACTGAAATAGTATTTTTCGATGCTATCGGTTGCCAATGTGCAGCCAATCCCTGACAATTACCTCCGAATTGCAATCTGCTCTTCGCTATCGAAAGTTATGGAAAACATGTTTAGCTACATACAAATTATCTAAAGACAAATTTACTTCTAAACGGTCGACAGTATGGCTTTCGTAGAAGTCATTCTGCACACAGATCGGATGGTGTTTATTTTGGAACGTTAAAGTCTCAGAATGTGGTGAAAGCAAAGTGTCTGCTCTGGATATCTCCAAGGCATTTGCGGCATAAAGCACTCGTGTAAAAGCGTACTGCTTTTGATTCCGGTGATGATTTTTTTACATTTATATCGAGTTTTCTTAGGGATTACACTATCGACAAGGTTTCATCCAATTAGGTTCAGTTAAATTTAGGAGTACCGCATGGTTCCGTTCTTTCTCTTTCCCTCTTTCTTATCTTTCTAAACGACTTTCTCGGTCAAACTTCGAATCCTATATACTCTTAGCCATTCATATTCCTTCGATCATAGGCCAATCCTTATGGAGGTTGGGACCAAACAGCAGATTATGAATAACACACTCAATCATAACCTTACAACAATCTTTAAGTTAGCTTGTGTGAATAGGAGCGATGTTAATGTACGTAATGCCCAATGTTGTTTGTGGGCCTATAGGGCCTTGGGGCCATCAATGTCATCTGTATATACAGTGACTCAAAGAATTGACCACATGTTTCAATAAAGAAAGTTTGAGTCACTGTAAAAACAAAACCTCATCAGAATTTGTTCATTTTTGCTGTTTACGTTTTGTTGTTTTGTTAGCAATGCAATAAGTCTATTAAAACAATAAGATAATAAATAAAAATGACTGTTGATATTTAGTGTAGCTACCATTCTTTCTTTATTGAAACATGTGGTCAATTGTTTGAGTCACTGTATTGTGGAACTGAGGTATTGATGTTGAGGAATCTAAAGATCTTGATGTTCTGGTAATTCAACTTGTGATCTCCTTATCATTAATACCACCTACATTCTATGAAAATCAAATACAACTTCCATATATGGGTAGGAGCTTCAAAGTCAATTTTGAAGCTTTTGAGCAGTGTGCAAAGGGGGATGTCGGTGCTCATCAATTACATTAGGGTATCCAGCTCTATTAACTCATTGGAGTACCGTCGAAATGTGAGTTTTGCAACACTGTTCTATCGATACTACTGTGAGAAATGTTCAGTTGAGATAAGAGAATTTATCCCTGGAGCTCGTGTTTTTATTCGCAAGACACGCTTGCCCAGTAGATCTTATCCGTTTGTGGTCGATTGTCCAGTGAATTAAATTGCGCATTATAGAGAGGTTTTGTTCTTTGTTCTCGATCTACACATATGTAGAATAGACCCCCAGCAAATGTTTTTCCTGATATTTACTATTTAGAGAAAATTAAGTCAAACGTCCACAAACAATGCACTGCATTAGTAGGGGTCATACACAGAGTGCTGGTCTTCAGTAAAAAAATGGATCATGATTTGGCTTTCAACAACAGGTTTATAAACGATAGATCAAATGGCAGCGGACCATATGGTACCATGACCGTATCAGATGTCAGTACATTTAAAAAGTCGAAAAAATTTAAGGGAAATTGGATCAATAAAATTGAAGTAGTGTACTCAGAATATTATGTAGTTTACTGTTTGTAGTTTAATAAAACAGTTTTCCATTCCATTTAAAAATAAAGGAACATACATTTAATTTTCATTATTAACTTTTTTATACATTTATTCTAAATAATTTACTATCATTTACCGTTTTTTTTTCAGTTTCATTTATTTTTTTTTTATTTGTTTAATATTTAAAAAAAAATTTCCAGTTATTACAAAGTTAAATATTGTTTGCTGTCTGTTTCAAAAAAAAAAAAAAATATTCAAAAAATTTCAATTTGTTTTTTTATTTAAATTGGTTGTATAAATACGAAATTATTTCAATTCAAATTACAAGAACTTCATAAATACACATACATGCGCAAACACATTCACACAAAAAGTGTCTATAGCTATGCATACACACATTTTGTATTGTAGATTAAGAGAAAAAAACAAAAAATACAAAAAGGGAAACAATTTCAAATAAAAGATAAAAACATTTATTTTTTAACGAACTGGTAGGTAAAATTTTGACATTTATTTTAACTGATTATATCATTTGTTTCTTACGGATGTGTCAGTTGTTGAATTGACATTTTAAAATAAATAACAAAAGGCATTTAATTTAGATGAAAATGAAGTGGACCGGTTTTTAAATGAAATATCATTTCTTGCTAATGACATTTTCTGTTATTTCAACTTACAAATTATTTTAAGTGTATCAAAGCAGAAAACTTTCTTGGTTGGTAACAGCCTTAGGTATCTTCTCTTTTACAAAAATTTAATTATCTGAACTACAGGAGTGATCTTATATAAAGAATGTAAAACCAATAATTTGTTTGGAACGAAAGAATTGCCATTGCTTTCGTGAAGAGATAAAGTACGATAAACAAAACTCTAAAACTTTTTTAACACACAACTGCAAGCCATAAATCCTAAGAAGCAGTATTTGGAAACACACAAGAAGCAATATTTATTTTTACCGCTTCCTAATTTCTTCTGGGATTTGCTGCATTTAGTTTTTCAAAATTCGGTGCAATTTACGTTGAATCCCGGCTTAAAGTCCGCTGATAGCTGATATTGAAAAAAGGAAATAAAAATTTTCATAATCTTGGATCGAACGAAGAACATCTCACATAACATTTATGAAGGTCAACAATAAATTTCACTATAAAACCACATATACGGTACACTCCCTAAAAAAAGTCTCAAAATTTTGCTGTTATTGCGGGAAATTTTGCTAATTTGAGCCCAGCGGTATTTTTTGCTGATCTTAGCAACACATGTCTGCTGAAGTGTAGTACAATGAAATAAGTAGAAAAAAAAAATGCTTTTGTTTCGAAAAATATTTTTAGTAAAAATATTAATTAATTGTTTTAAGGGCTGATTTTTAGAACTAAACAAGTTTTTAGTGCTATTTTAAGGGGATGTACCAATTTTGGACATGAGTGGGTTGTAAAAAGTATCTTAAATTCCGATCTCTTTTTTCAACCTATGTAACATTTTAAGGCACCCAGCAAAACTTTGGTAATGGTTGCGATATTCTCATGCGTTACCTTGTAATGATAGCTCGCTACCATTTCATTATTGGCAAGCATAAAGTAATAACCCTACGGTAAATGAAGGGTCAACTGATCCAAGGTGACAAATCTGTGATAGATAAATAAAGGACATGTCACAAAACTGGTGTAAAATATAATTCAGTGTCTGAAAAAGTGGTAATTGCTGTAAAATTATCAGTGTCCCAAATATTGAAATGGTGGCAGAGCATTTACTGGTTCTTTCTGGATACATCATGTAACTAAAGTGAAATAAACATAACATCAATGTGGACTAAAGAAATTAAGACTGTTATAGTTAAAATAATGACAGAACACGGAACTGGTTCAACAAATTTTGCTTTGTATAAAAGAATGTCAATCGGTGGCAAAAACCCAAATCCCGCGACTATTGCATAACTGACATAGCACTGAACTGATTTAAAAATAACCGATTTTGGAACGATATTCATTTTAAAAAAGTGAATTACAAAACTAATTCTTTATCCTCCTGACTTGAAAATCTTTTCAGTCTAAAAATTTTCCAAAAATTCTCTTATGGCAAAATATTTTTTTGGCGTTTGCTCTGTAACATATCCACGTGCAACAGTCAAGTGATATATCACGAAACTATTCATTTCCTATAAGTTCTGCAACATAACATATTGCAATTGATATGTAACCAGTTTTTTATTAATTACATATTCTCAGTCCTTAGGTATGAACATTTGCACTAGTTCTGATACACACTAGTTCTGATACACATCACGTAGTGTCTAACATGAGACTACTTATGATTTAAGATAATCCCAACCTGTTCTGTTGCGCATTCACTTACACCAATGCAGTGATATGGTACCCTAAACAAGGTCAGCGATATGTCACAAGTAGCTTAAAAGGTATAAATTGACACCTCCTGTGTCAAGTTACCGGTTACTTTCATATAAGAAAACCAACTCGAGGACCGGTATCTGCCACAAAGTTCCGGTCACGTGACTAACTCTGTGACTGGTCCATTTCCCGTAGGGAAGTTACTCATTATTGATTACGTAATATATGATTAATAATAATATTGTAATATTTTTGAAAATCTATTTTTAGATACATTACTTTGTGATTTTTTGTAAGCAAAAGGGTAATGTACAAGGTGGCGCAAAAGTAATCCTCCTATCAGAAAATGCTATAAATTTTGCGATTGGCCCCTAATGTCAGTTCTGTTTTGACATTTGTGTAGTAAACACATGCGAAATACACGTTAATAAACAATGTTACGCTACACTGCTCCAGAACGCGGAATATTGGTGACTATTTATTTGAGCAATAATGAAGATGATTTTTCATCAAAAATAATCATGAGTGGTGAGGCCCATTTCCATCTTAGCGGGTACGTAAATAAGCAAAATTAACGCTTCTGGGGCACTGAAATTCCGCGTGTAACCCACGAAGAGCCATTACACCCGCTCAAAGTCACTGTATGGTGTGCTGTTTTCGCTGGAAGAGTCATCGGACCTTTTTTCTTCGAAGACGTCGCGGGCCAAACGGTTACTGTGAATGGTGAGCGCTACAGAGCAATGATCAACGAGTTTTTTTTTGGAAAACATGTGGTTCCAACAGGACGGTGCAACGCCACACACTGCACGTGCCACAACCGATATGCTGAGGGATGCATTTCCCGGGCGCCTAATCTCCCGTTTTGGCGATTTGCACTGGCCAGCAAGATCGCCTGATTTGACCGCTCCAGACTTCCTTTTGTGGGGCTTTTTGAAGTCGCGGGTTTATGTCAACAAGCCTCAAACTCTTGCAGCTCTTAAAGACAATATCCGTCAAGAATGTGAGGACCTATCGCCGGAAGTTTTGGCCAAAGTGATGGAAAATGCCATAAAAAGGCCTCAAATGACAATGTAAAAAAAATTAAAAGACCAAATAAAAATAATCGACAAGAAGAATCAAAGTTTTTAATTTTTTTTTTTAAATTACAACCAAAAAACATCGGAAGGTTATTTTTGCGCCACCCTGTATGTTTGTTTTGACAACACTAGCGAAAAGCGAACCGCAACAATTCATTCAAGTCTAAAACAATCAAATACTATATGCGTCGATAGCTCAGTGGGTAGAGTTCTTGGCTGGCAACCAGAGTCCCCTGGTTCGATTCCCATCTTGACCACATTATTTTTAAAATATTTTAAATAAAATATTTGTAATAATTTTTTTTAATAAAAATTCCTCTTTTTCAAAAATCTATTTTAAGACACATTACTTTGTCCATTCTCGTAACCATATAAGTAACCCCTTACATTAAAACCTCTAAAGTAATGGGTATATACATTACTTTGAGGCTCATCGCCTGTAAAATTCATAAATGAAGTAAGGAGTAAAGTAATCCATCGGCCCTTATGGCTATACATTACTTTACCCATTATTTGGTAATGTGTGGTTTTGCTGGGCAATTTAAGGTTGTAAGCATAAGTTTTTACTATTAGAGATAACATTTCCTTCAATATCCACTTTTTTAATATAAGTAATTTTCTTTTGCTAATTTTAGCAAATCGGTTTTCAAACATTTGTAAAATGATTTCTGAACTTGTAGATATTCTGTAAAAATTCTGTAAATTGTAAAATGTAAATAGCACACAAATTTACTAAATAATATTTTTTTTATTAAAAACCAGTACAAAAATAGTAAAGTAGGATTGAAAAGCGTTTACAAATTTTTGTACTAACTTCTTTTTCAGAGTGTACGGTGCAGAATCGTTTAATATGTTCTTATCAAAACAATCAAAATTAACAACAAAGAAGTGTTGTTTTGACGCTTTTAATTGCATTTGCCGGAAAAATAAAAACACATTCCTTTCAATATCCGTTCTGAAAGACGTGATCCAAGTCCAGTTTAATCTTAAAAAAAAAATAACTTTTTCGTACATTTTTTCCTACATTTTTTAATAAAAATTTTTACAAAAATTTTTTAACTTTTCTGAAAAGAAGAAATTAGGGCTACTGTTGGTGCTTTTGTTAAAAGTTTTGGACATATACCCTACGGCCAGCATTGGCCGAAAGCATAACACAAAATATTTACCTTCTGATAATTCAAATCGTTTGTAGGTTATTTAATTTTAGTCAAAGGGAAAGTGGAATATAAGCCACCCAACTCAACAATGCTATAAAGTCGAAATTTACACTGAGAAAAGAGATTAATTTTTTCGTCCAAATTTCATGCCTGTATTCATATTTCACAAGAAATTCGTTTGTCATTGATTTGAAATAAAAAGTAAATATTTATGACGATAGCACAGTGATGTGTAATAAATAAATCGGAAGCAATTTCATAATTGTCTTAAAAATATTTGAAATTATTTGAATCATATTTAACATCAGCTTTAAGTTAAAATGGTACGAGTTAACACAAAAGTAACTACTTATTTCTTGAAAATCGACTCATTTCCGCCTTCATCACAAAAAAAAAAACAAAGTTTAAATCATACAAAACATGAGTGTAGTGTATGTAATATATGTATGTACCATAAATCTAACACCTTATGAAATAAAAACTTTCTATTAATATTTTCAGTTTAATGTTTTTTTTTTTAAATAAAAACGTCCAAGTTATACAAAAAAAAAACTAATTTCACCACAAAAACAAAAAATAACGAAATAAATAAAGTTTGTTGATATTATGAAAAAAAAAATAACTTAAAATTTATTAACAATAGAAGGCTTGGATGGATGTAAAAATAAATGAACTAAAAAAGCTATGACAGATAGATAACCGTTAAAAATCACACACACATACAACTGCATGTGTAAGTAAAACGTCTTAAATAAAAAATAAATGAAGAAACAATGAAATAAAACGCGTACTTATTTGACATGCATTACAGTTAACCAACAAACAGCAGCGAAAGCGACAGCGGCAGCAATAATAATCAAACCGACAAGTTACAAAAATATTTGAACCCGCCATCACCAACACTAATATTGCAACAACAACAACAAGAACAACTACGGTAACAACTTCAATAAAACCAGGTGAAGATAATAAGAAACTATAAACGTGACAGAAGTAACAGCAAAAAATACAGAAATAACAGCAGCAGAAATATACGATACATTTGTAAAAACCTTTATAGCCCAGTAAAAAAATTGAAACAAAAAAAAAACATAACAGCACAAATTATTAACTACAATTTAAAGAAACAAAACCTAAATACAATTGAGAAATCTACCCAACTAAGTTTAGCCGCTTTTTATAATTCACTCTACTTAGGGAATAGTGAGTTTATGATCAAGTTTGTGACACATAACATAATATAAATGAAGATTGATTAAGAAGTCAATATTCATCCATTCTATTGCCTGCTCAAATTCTTCTTTTTGGAATGATAAATTTTATTTAAAAAATCCCCACAAACTTTGAAATCTGTTTATGTATATTCTCTGATCTTTTCATAATTTAAAAATAACAAGTAAAAAAGTGCTAAATTCGGCTGTGCCGAATCTTTGAATACCCTCCACCAATATCCTAAAAAGATGTTCTCTTCTGTTTTTGATACAAATAATATAAAAAAAACTTTAAAAGTAAAATTATGTAGGTGAAAAAATTTTTTGAGGTGAAAAACTTTTTTAGATGTGAAAAGAACTTTTTGGTGGAAAAAAAAATTTTGAGGTGAAAAAAAAATTTTTAAGCTGAAAAAATTGTTTGTGGTGAAAAACAATTCTAGTGGTGGAAAAATGTTTGAGGTGAATACAAAATATTAACTGCTAAGCGACTGGTGAAAAAATATGAGAAAATATGTTATGTACCAGTCGCTACTATGAAATTGTACTAAATTTGTATAGGCAACTTAGAGGCACCTTTACATTTTTACTAGTTTTTTTAAACATGGACTGCACAAAAAACACATTTTAAAGCATAGTTTTTGTCAAATACTCGATTTCGTTTCGGCTAATGGGAACTTGCTCTGCAGCTGAATATGCCTAATGTATTTTTGAGATTTGAGGGATTGACAAATGTATATTTATTTGAATACCCTCCACCAATATCCTAAAAAGATGTTCTCTTCTGTTTTTGATACAAATAATATAAAAAAAACTTTAAAAGTAAAATTATGTAGGTGAAAAAATTTTTTGAGGTGAAAAACTTTTTTAGATGTGAAAAGAACTTTTTGGTGGAAAAAAAAATTTTGAGGTGAAAAAAAAAAATTTTTAAGCTGAACAAATTTTTTGTGGTGAAAAACAATTCTAGTGGTGGAAAAATGTTTGAGGTGAATACAAAATATTAACTGCTAAGCGACTGGTGAAAAAATATGAGAAAATATGTTATGTACCAGTCGCTACTATGAAATTGTACTAAATTTGTATAGGCAATTTAGAGACACCTTTACATTTTTACTAGTTTTTTTAAACATGGACTGCACAAAAAACACATTTTAAAGCATAGTTTTTGTCAAATACTCGATTTCGTTTCGGCTAATGGGAACTTGCTCTGCAGCTGAATATGCCTAATGTATTTTTGAGATTTGAGGGATTGACAAATGTATATTTATGTTAATTTTTTCTTTTATAAAAAAATACAGATGAATAAAGTGCGATATTGTGCTCTTAAACATCTAAATGAATATTGATTTAGAAAATTAAAGTATAATATACACATAAAACATATATTTTGCATAGCTTTAAGCAAACATTCTTTTATGTTATGAACGAAATAGAAAATCAATAATACCCTGTTGTATATTGTAGCAGAATATGCCTTATAGGGAGAATTTTTTTTTCAGATGCGCCACCTATTGGGAAATAGTTTCAACTAATGTTCTTTCTTTAACAAATTAATGTCTTTGATTTATGTAACATAACTTTTGTTATTTAGTTTTAGTAATGTTATTTACAGAGGTCTGCTCTGTAAGCGGCTCTAACATTTCTACTTACTTAACAGAAAAAAAATTGATACAGAAAAATTGTACCAATTTGTATGGAAAATTTAGAGGTATCTTCACATTTTCACTCATAACTTTTGAACTGATTGACCGATTTTGCTCATTTTAAATACCAAACTGCTCGGGAGGATGTTTAATAATCTGGGTAAAAATAGGCAACCCCACTTGCGTCTTCGCGTCGTGATCGCCATTTCAACAGACAGACAGACGGACAGACAGACAGACAGACGGACATCGCTAAATCGACTTAAAATTGCATAAGGATCACGAATATATATACTTTATGGGGTCTTAAACCTATATTTTGACATATTACAAACGGAATGACAAACTAATATATACCCTCACCATATATGGTGGAGGGTATAAAAATGATCTTTCTCAAGTCCCGTTTACATTTGCACACAAGTGTTTACTTTTTTCTTCACACAAGTATGATGCAATGTATGTTAAAGTTATGAATAAGGTCAGAGGTCTTGGATGTCACTTTTACTAAAGGGTGGTCCAATAATAATGCACTATATTAATTGTGAATCACACCTCAACGTCAAGTTTTTTGCCCAACTTAATTTGACATTTCTTTGTTACAGTGTTTGACAAATTCAACCATGGAGAGGTACACAACAGCGCGTTAAGATTGTTGAAGCCTTTTACGAAAATGGGCGTTCAAATTAAAATGCACTTCGTGATTTTTTTGGTCAGCATAATCGACCACATGTGTTCACAATCGGGAGAACTTTGCGCAAATTCCAGCAAACCGGATCTGTAGGAAATGTGAAAACACATGTGCATGCTCGCCCAGTTCGTTCTGCGGAAAACATTGCTGTTGTTCGGGAAAGTGTAGCAGAAGAGCCGTCAACTTCGACTCGTCGTCGATGTTCGCTATTGCGAGATGATAACGGACTTCTTGTGGCCAGAAATTGAGGATATACCCCTGGACGATATGTGGTTCCAACAGGATTGTGCCACTTGCCACACAGCCAACGAAACAATGGTCTTTTGCGCGAGAAATTCAATGGCCTCACCTCGTGGCAATGTTAATTGGCCGCCACGATCATGTTATTAGACACCATTGGACTTCTTTCTTTCGGGATATTTAAAAGAAAAAGTGTACGTCAATATGCCAAGAATAATTCAAGAGCTAAAGGATATAAAAATTCGGCACATTAACGGCACTGAACCACAATTATGTCTCAGAGTCATCGAAAATAAGGCCGTGGCGAGCATTTGGCCGATAATTTGTTACACACATAATTGTCATAGATCCTTCTATGATAATAAAAAAAATATTAAAATAATTCTCAGAAAACTTTTTGTTTTATTTACAATTAACATCGTGCATTATGGTTGGACCACCCTTCAGTTGCAATCTTTCTATTGTTATCTATCATCATTAATAATATCGCACCAAGTTTACTGTAATAGAACGAATTCGGAAGACTTTCTATATCATTTAGAAGGCGATGTCCATATTTCTAAGAGGCTTATTCTGGACTGACGTGAGACTGATTAGTAGGCATCTGAGATTCAATTGACTCTTACACTGCGACTTGCCTTTTAAGCCCAGGAAGTCAAGCGACGTTTCGTAGTGGAATGATCTGGATAAGCTTCAAAAGGAAGTCAGAAGACTGGGTCACCTACAGAGCGGCACTTACTGAATACAACAGGAAACTACGCTGCTATTGTAAGACTTTAGATGGCCCTTCCCCTTAATCACACAGACGGTATCTGTAGTTTTAAAGACCGGATGGTTTTTACACTAACCTGTACTGTAGCTGCACACGCACTTCCCAGGCTACCCAATCTCTTGCGGGTCTATTGCGATTCAGAGAATTTCAAACCTGACGACTGCTAGGTGTTACTTTTAATGAGAACCTGGTGAAGTGGGCGATAGTGGAATTTTCGTCTTTGCAATCCCCAGGTCCAGCTGGGCTCTATTCTTGCTTATTTCTGAGTGTGATGGACGTAATTGTCCCAAAACTAGTTAAAAAAATTAGATCTAGTCTTTTATTTGGTCATACCAAAGGCAGGGGAAGTCTGAACAGCTGCCTTAAGGTATTAAGAGTAATCCTACAAACCAATTAACCTCAGTTCAATTCTCCCTAAGACAGTGTAAATGTTTTGGACCGCTAGATAAGCGATTCTCATCTCGGACGCAAACAGGTAAATGAACTTCAAGTCGCGTACGGAAAGGGTAAGTCTACTGAGCGGTCCATCACGTTGTCACGATGATAGAAAGAGCATTTTGTGATTTTATTGATATGATTGGAGCCATTGACAACGCGTCCTACGATGCGGTTAGATTGGCACTGATAGAGACTTAGACTTTGGGGATAGGGCAATAACGCGAATGCAACCAAGAGCTAACCTAACAGTGTTGTTTTTCCGAGGATCTTAACGACTTAGGCTTCAGAACCTATGGCTACGCCGATGATCGTGTTATCTCTGTTATTGGACTGGATGACTGGACTATTTTTGAGCATATGCTACAGGCTCTGAACTTTACTGTTTCGTGGTGTCAAGAAAAGGGGGTTTACGTCAACTCACCCCAGATGATTTTTATACCATTTACGACTAGGAGGAAGGTTAACCTATCTATGTACAGGTTGGTTGAAAAGTTCCTGCGCTCACCAAGAGATGGCACTGCTAGCTCCAAACTTTTTTTTTCTTAAGTTGGTACACATGCAAAGTTGCAAGTCATTCTGTCAATTCTTTCTTTGTTTACAAGCCATTTGAAGTTGACGTGTCATTGATTTTTTTTAATATGGAAAAAATTGAATATCCTGCAGTCATTAGATTCTTTGTTTTGAAGGGTTCAAAAGCAAAGGAAATTTATGAACAATTGTTAGAAGTGTATAAGGAGTCCTCACCTTCAAAATGCGCCGTTGAATTTTGGGCTGGTGAATTTAAACGTGGTCGTACCAGCCTTAAAGACAATCCACGCGAAGGGCGACCAAAACCTGGAACCACAGCTAAAATCATTGAGCAGGTACATAATATGTTTAGTGAAGATCCAAGTTTGACTAAGCGTGAAATTGCTAATGCCATAGGCATCTCAGACGAACGAGTACTCCATATTTTACATGAAGAATTACGTATGAAAAAACTGTTTGGAAAGTTAGTGCCGCACACATTAACAATTCAACAAAAACTGGATCGAAAACAAATTTCTCAGCGTAATTTGGAGCGTTTTAAGCCGAATAAAACCAACTTCATTTTATAACTATGGATGAGACTTGGATCTACCACCATGATCCTAAATTGAAACAAGAACGTTTACAGTGGACTGAAGCTGGTTGTTCAGCTCCAAAGCAAGTGAAGTCACAACGATCAGCAAAGAAGGTTATTGCATCAGTTTTTTGGGATGCAAAAGGAATTTTGTTGATTGATAATCTTCAGAAAGGTAAAACAATCAACTCTGAATATTATTGCAGCCTTTTGGATCAGCTGGATGAAAAAATTCGTGAGAAAAAACCTGGTTTAAAGAAGAAAAAAATCATTTTTCATCAAGACAATGCACCTGCTCACAAAAGTGTTTTGACGATGGCTAAATTCAAAGAATTAAAGTACGAATTGCTTGAATGAAAAGAATTCCTTCGTGGAAAGCATTTTTCGTCGAATGAAGAGGCAATAGCAGCCGTAGACGGTTATTTTGCAGAGCTTCCGGAAAACCATTATAAGGATGGGATAAAATTATTGGAAGATCATTGGAACAAGTGTATTGAGCTTTTAGGAGATTATATTGAATAAAAAAATATATTTCGTAACAAAAACAGTATTCTTTCATTTCGAGCGCAGGAACTTTTCAACCAACCTGTATGTCTGTTGTTGTTGGGGGTACGCCAATTGGCTCCTCGTACAGTGTGAAGTATCTGGATGTAACTCTTGGTAAATCCATTAACTGGAATGATCATCTTGACTTCATATAAAAGGACAATATATTTTAAAGTGTAGGCAAAAATGAACGTTGGTGGCTTTTAGCATCACAAGTTGTTAAATTTTCTTTTATAAATATGAAATATTTTCCTTTATGCTGTAGTGAATCCTGCGATCGGTTTTGATCGACACTGATTATATTTTACAACAAAATATGTAAACGTAAAAAATTCATTCATATTCAGTTATGAAATTATAAAAGAAAAAATACACTCCACACTACAACAAAGTCGAGAAGAAAAAAAGAAAAAGCATCATATCATAACTGACTATCTCGTATGTATCACATAGCTCAGTGATCATGGAGTTTTGCTAAAGTTGTTTGTTTTTGTTTGTTTGCTGGATGGATGGATGGATAGTTAGTTAGTTGTTTGGTTATGATACATACTTTAGTTATTGTACTCTTGTATCGTACTTACAATTGATAGTTTCATACACATCATAACACTTTTGCCGGCATTTAATGAAGTTGGTGGCCGCATTTAATGCCAAAACAATACAGCAAAACAAAGAGAAAAAATACTGAAATTTATATAAACATAATAATGCCAAATGAAGTTAATTGTAATTATGAAGATGATGATGATGATCATCATCAAAAACCTAAAACGAAAAAATAAAAAGTTTTTTACTAATCTTAGATTGTCTTTCATATTTATTTACTTTTAGATTTTTCAACAGTAATTACCTGAGACCATAAAGTAGAATAGTTAAGCCATTAAATAGTGTTAGAAGAATAATTGTTAATTATTGCATTGGTCCAATGATGGAAGGCATTAATAATATGAAAAAGTTTAAGTTGAGTTAAAGAGTTTTAGAACTAATTTTAGATGAACCACTTACAGTGTTTGATTAAAATAAAATTATTTTAAGCATGCATGGTTCCGCAAATTACTCTTCGTGTATATTTCCTACGGCAAGATGTTTGTATAAAATATTCTCCAATTATTGTGTTCCTCTAAAACATTTCCAAATTTTAAAAATCTGAAGAGTTTTCTGAGTAATTTTTTTTAAATATGAATAAATTCTATAGAAAACTTTTGAGTTCAATTAATGTTTTATAAGAAATTCAATAAGTGTTCTATATGAAATTATCCTCAATAACTTAGTGTTTTTCTATAATAGAAATTCTTTATAATATGAGGAATTTTATTCAAAGAAAAGTGATCTCAATCTTTGTTTTTTTTTCTAATTAAGAACATCTGTTGAAGATTGTTAAAGAAAATTTTTCGATTTTTCTCATAGACTTCAAACAATTTTAAATTAAAAAAAAAGCCTTAGGATTTAAAAACTTTTTGCAATGTAAAAATGTCAGATTTTGTGGACCACTCCTTGTAGAAAACAATTCAGGTTGTGTTAACTTTTTTGTATAGAAAAATTTCAGTTTCAGTTTGTATAGCCATAGAGGCTCATGCATTACTTTAGACGTTACTTTATTGATGAATTTTACAGTCGATGAGCCTCAAGATAATGTATGAACCAAATACTTCAGAGGTCATAGAGTAAATGGTTACTAATATGGTTACGAGGATGTCAAAAGTAATGCGGCTAAAAAAAGCATTTCATAAACAATAGAACAGAATAGAATAACTGAAATTTTCCGGCAAACATTTTCGTAGAATATTTTAATCCTTAAATGTCCTTTTTTAAAGGAAATTTTTTGATTTTCTCGAAAAAAGGGCCAAATTGACCCATAAAGAGACCAGTTAGAGGGTTAAGATCTTCAACAAAAATAATCCTCATACAATTCCACAATATAACTCTGACCATAAGAATTCTCTCAGACATTAACTTACAGCATTTTTTTCATATAGTTAGTATAATGCTTCCTTCGACCAAAAAATGAAAACTTTGACCCACTGTAAAAAAAAAACTCAGACGTGCTGGACCATAAGTTTGTTCTACAAAAATGATCTACTCAACATACCCTTTCAGAATTATGTGGTCGCTATTCTGTTCCATTTAAAAAGTCTTAATTTGTTGGACAGTGTTATTAAAAACAAAATTTACAAAAATTTCTAACGTTATTAAATATAACATGATGGGAATCTAGCCTGGGAACCCTAGTTGATAGCCGAAAACTTAGCAAAAACACACAGTAATAATCTAAAAATAGATTTTAAAAATGCTCTTTAACTCATTACTTTATGCTTGCAAACACTGGAAAATGCAACGAGTTATGATTTCAAAGAAATGAGTATGTCGCACCCATTACCAAAGTTTTGCTGGGCTAAAGGAATATACAAGTAAGACTTAGGTTAAATTCTTAGAATAAGAAGCGATTTTTTGTAGAAAAAAAACATAAGCTTAGAATTTCTATAAGATAAATCCTCACTATTTAAAGCTTTTCTACTAAAATAGTTTAAATAACTATTAATAGTTAAAATAACTTCCTAGAGTCCCCAAACAAGTGACAATAATTAGGAAAAAAAAGTACGTTTTGATAGAAAAATAAAAGTCGATTTTCTTGTTGAAAATAAAAACAAATTTATACTAATATGATTTTTTGTTATAGATTTCAACCCAAATAATATAAAAATAACAAAAAAAAAACAATTTCTCAAAAAAAAAAAAAAAAAAAAAAAAGCACGTTTTGTTCTGCGACTACTAAAATTCGGTTGGCAACTATTTCAGCTTTAAAAACGAATCTTTCTATGTGCGTGGCTAACTAAAGATTGATGTTGGTTTCAAATGATTGTAAACATTGTGTTTAAACTTCAATAAAGTTATTTCATTATTTTTGATGCTGATAGCAGAATTTTTATATAAAAATGTAAAGGATTTCTTGTAGGTTTAAGAACTTTTTGGGAAAAAAGTGAAATCTAATATTCAGTTGTCTAATTTAATATTTATATTCCACATAAATAATATTACGTTCCACAAAATTTTATTTTTAAAAAAAATTAATTTTAGATTTTTCCGGTATCGAACCTGGGCATTCAGATTTATAATTCACATTCTTGCTTACTGCACCACAAGTAATTTTAATTTTCTTTGATTGTTTGCCATTTAAAATTACAAAAATCATTTTTTAAATGTTAGCCTTTTCCGGGATTTTTACTCGGAAACTCTGAGTACTGAGCTACCGCTGTACATACTACACCACAAAGGACTATTTTTTAATGACTAATATTGAATTAAATTAGGAAAATAAATATAGCAGAAAATTCATTTACAAATACCAATCTTTAGTGGCTTTTATAATCAATATAATCCACAATTCGGTTGGTTCAACTGAAATCCTAATTTAACAATATATTAGATCATGATAACCGTATTTGTAGTTATAACTATCGAATATCTACATTTTATTAATATATTTGATAGATTGTACTAATTTTTCAGAACATTCACTACATAAATGGTTGCTTCTACTGTACACACTCTAAAAATGCTTGTAAATTTACTTCTATAAAATGGGTAAAGTTTTATGTAATATTACGATAATTCGGTAAATATAAATGCGTAAAACTTTTTTGCGCACACTTTCATATACAATAATACACACACGAAGTATTTTTAAACACTATGTATTTACAATTAAACACATTATGCCTAAAATTAGTATTATTTTGTTGAATAAAAATTTTACGCTCAAAGTTTGTAAATATACTAACTTATAATGGTAAAAAAAATTATAACATATTGAGATTGAAAAAAAAAATCTAAAACATTTTCAAAATTTAAAAAGAAAACTTTATTAGTTTTTTAAATTTATCAATTATTTGGAATCACTAATCAAAAAAAAATATTGTTTTTATTATTTTTGTGAGTTTCTAAACAATAAATTTATTGTTTTTATTTTTATTGTGAATTACTTAACAATAAATTCATTATTTTTATTACAAAACAAACATCGTAGTAAAAAATATGCGCATTTTTTAGGATTTTTACGAATTATATGTGTACATTTACAGGAAAATCGTGTTTCTTTACGCACAAATTTCATAAATTTACTCTTCAATTTTAAAATTTGATTTAAATTGTAGGCACTTTTAATGTAATTTTACCTATTTTGTGTTCATCAATTTATGCATAATGTGAGTACTTTTTTTCATTTACGCACACAGAGTGAATTTACTCAACTTATAGTAGGAGTACAGTTTCCTACTAAAAGTTGGGTAAATTTCAACAGAAATTAATTAGAGTGCAGAATTCCAAAATGAATTTTATTCGTAAAGTTGATTGGAAATACTAATAATTGTATAATAGTATTCTTGTGTAGTTCTTTTTCCTTTTTTTAATACCCAATGCCATATTTTTGCTATAATAATGGATTATAGGTTATTCCAAATAAAATAAAATTCTTACAAATAAATGTTAATGGTTTTGATCGAATTGCAATTAATCTTTTTTCTCGGGTGTATATTAGAGTGGGTCAATTTGTATGGACTAAAAAAAATCAACAAGCGGTTATATAAATCGTAATCTACGACAAATTCTAAGAAATTTTGGCTAACAAACCATGGGTCAAAATTCAAAATCGAGCTTCCGGCTTTCAACGAGAAAATTTTCTTTTCGTCTATATATACTCGTGTATAGAAATGGGTGTATGTTTGTGTGTTCCGTATGGACACCAAAATGGCTGGACCGATCTTGATGAAATTTTCATTAAATCTTCAGAACAGCCTGGCGGGTGACGCTGTGAAGTCTGGTTTTTAAATTTTGGATGCCACGCCCCGTTTTATATCCACTTTTTGCAAAAGTTTTACCTGCCTTATTTGTTACTCTTTCACGCCAAAACTACTGAACACTCTTGCACAGATGGTGCACACTCTGGAAGAAACTAAGTGCTACACGGGAGCTTGTAAAAGTATTACTTTTTGTAAAAGTATTACCTGCCTTTTTTTTACTAGCTAGCTGAAATGCCCGGCGTCGCCGGGGACAATGTTATTTCCATTTAAACTTTTAAGGCAGCACAATGCCTGCCTGGTCAGCTAGTATTTTATATATATTTTTTGTAAATATGCTAAAATTAAGATAAAAAAGAGTAAAACGTATAAGCAAATATATTCAAAATGATCCAAAAATGGGAATGATTTTTTTGTTAAGTTCTGTTACTAAAATAAACAATTTTGGGATGTTTTCAAAATATTAATATTTAATAACTATCATCTTTCTCCAAATTATATTGTAGTTAATAAAATTATTTTATATACACTCAGAATATTATGTAGTTAACTGTTTGTAGTTTAATAAAAAAGTTTTCCGTTCTATTTAAAAATAAAGGAAGATACATTTATTTTTCAAACTTTTTTATACATTTATTCGAAATAATTTACTATCATTTACCGATTTTTTTCAGTTTCATTTATTTTTTTCATTTGTTTGAAATTTAATAAAAATTTACCCACAAAACGGAAACTTGTGGTTTATTTGTGTCCGTAACAGTTATTACAAGTTTAAATTTTGTTTGCCGTCTGTTTTAAAAAAAAAATATTCAAAAAATTTCAATTTGTTTTTTTGTTTAAATTGGTTGTATATATACAAAATTTTTCAATACAAATTACAAGAACTTCATAAACACACATACATATACAAATACATTCACACAAAAAGTGTTAATAGCTTCATATGCATACATACATTTTGTATTGTACGAGTATATTAAAAAAAAAAATACAAAAAACGGAAATAATTTAAAATAAATGAAAAAAACATTTATTTTTTAAGGATTGGTGGGTAAAATTTTGACATTTATTTAACTGATTATATCAGTTGTTCTTACGGATGTGTCAGTTGATTAATAAACATTTAAAAATAAATAACAAATGGCATTTAATTTAAATGAAAATTAAGTAGACCGGTTTTTAAATGAAATATCATTTTTTTTAAATGATATTTTCAGTTATTTTAACTTACAAACTTTTTTAAGTGTACAAATGCAAAATAAAAACTTAATTGTTAAGAGCGAAAAAAGAAAAATGAATACACTTTTTATTTCAGTATTATTTATTTTTAAGGTCTTGTTTTCTGTCCATCCCAGGTGTTGCGTTTCGACTTTCAACCGTGACTGCCATAACACCATCGCGATTATTTTTAATAGTTCGACGTGAAACGCTAGTCAGTAGTTGCACAAATCGCTCGGTTCCTTGAATGTGTGTGGAGGACTTTGTGGATCCGAAAGCAGTGGATCATCACGAAAAGAAAGAACACATGCAAAATAACTGCATATCAATCAAATAAACTCTTTTTTGATTGGCTTTGTCTGAGAAGTTGATTTAATCATAGCAAACAAACAAAATAAAAAAAAAAAAAACAATAGAATTCAAATTGCATGTGTAACAAAAGCTGTGTTGCTTTTTTATTAGGTGTTTTTTAAAAAAAAGTTTTAGTTCACTATGTTCATTTTTGCAGATAAAGTTTTTTTTTAATCTCATTTCTTCTGCATTTAAACGAGAGCTTTTTAAAACTATATTTAAATACAAACATTTTTTAAACATCTAAACTATTTTCAAAAATCACAACGTTTTTTAACTTTTTTGTGTACCATTTAATGATAAGTTTTGCGTTTTTCTATGATTTTATATCAATTTTCATTAAAAGCTTTTTTAAAATTAACCGAAACATCAAAATTGTTTAGTTATCTAAACAGCTTTCGAAAGCTCATTAAATTTCCTTTCTAACATAATTACTTTTGCCAAGTTTTTTAGAAGACTCAATATAATTTTAGAATATTTCGAAAAAAAGATGTAAAATACGAAAAGAAAAGTTTCTCTTTAAAAACCGGAAGATCGATTTTGGTTTGTTGTGTAAAATTTCTTAGAATTTGTCGTAGATTACGATTTTGACAACCGTTTGATCGAGGGAAAAAATTGACCCACTACCACTTTTTCCTCTTGATAATATGCTTACTACAGACTGTGTATCTTTATAAATAAATTATGATATATTTTAAGAAAATCTATGGATAAATTTAAAAGTTACAACCACAAATGAAAAGAAAAAGGTACCTGGTGGCGTATGATGAATAATATTTATGTTGAACTCATACTTTAATGTACCTTTTTATATATTTCTGCTCAATAAACGGTTAAAAGAGTTTTTTATTTTTGGTTAAATATGCCACCGTTTTGTAGCACGTTAACAAAATAATATTTTCTACAATTTACTACTGCATACTCTTCTTTTTATCTTAAATTGTTATTTATTATTGTCTTTTTGTACGATTGTGAACTTAACAACCATTCGAATTCCCATTCAGCCACTGTCTTTCGTGTTTTTATTGTTTTCATGTATTTGTGTGTGTGTTTTTTTTTAAGAAATTCAGAGCCATTTCAGATATTTCATTTATGATTTAAATACGCGTTAAGTGAAGATCAACCCAAAGCAAGAAAAAAAAAAACAATCATAATAACAAAAAGTTCATGTGCGTTTTTTTTTATAAGTTTTACGTGTGTTCATACAGTTTTAGTTTGGTTTAGTTGGGTTCAATGTTTTTTGTTTATTTGAATTTACTCACATTTTTACAGAACTTGAAAAGAATTAGTTGTAGTTTAATACCTAATGAAAAAGATTTTCCAGATTTCAGTTAATATTTTCCAGTATGCTTACATTACTAGAAGGCTGTAAAAAGTTACTAAAGGTTAGCAGATTTTTTGTTAAATATTAGTAAGATAAAAACCCCAAAAATAAAACTATTTAATATACAAAATTTTTGCTAAATTTGTGTTAATTTAAAATGACAGTTTAGCCTGCTAGAGTCAGCGAAAAATTTTGATGAATAAAAAAAAAAACCAAAAAAAAAATTAAAATTTGTCAAGTTTTCTTTAGATTTTTTAGAATGCAAATAAAAATGCACCCCCTCTTAAAACAGCAAACCTACTATTTTTTCTGTTGATTTAAGCCACATATACTGCCTTTTATATTCAACTAAACTTAAATGTAACTAAAATTTTGTTAAGTACCGAGTGGGGGCAAAACCCATCATTTGATTTGCCTTCGCTATATTATTTGTTCAAAGTAAAAACTCATTTGATTTTTAATTGATAATATTTATTCGAACTTTTAATTTTTGTTTTTAATTAATTTTGAAAAATTATGCCCGACAAATGGCTGGCCTCGGCATTGATACAAATTAGGGCTCATTTGATTACTTTTTGCATATCTGTAACGTGTTTGATTTCGACTCGAATGTTATTTTTTAGTTCCTTCAAGGTGCGAGGCTTGTTTGCGTACACCAACGACTGCAAATATCCCCAGAGAAAGAAATCCGAGACAGTCAAATCGGGAGATCTGTCTGGCCAAGTCATATATCTTCCAAATCCTGATCGTCAATTTCCTTTAAAAAAAAACTCAGTCAGCATGATTCTATCACGGTCACCGCAATAGCTTTACCGTCGCTTCTTCGAAAAAAAAGGTTCAATCACCTTTTCCAAAGTAAGTGCACACCACACGGTGACTGTGAGAGGGTGTAATGGTACTTCAATTTTACTGATCAATTTTTTACTTACTGATCAATTTTGATGGAAAATTATACACTTCGTGGTTGAGTTCAAAATTTTACTGGCGTATAGCTTTTCATTGTTTTTCACGGTAAATTTCGCAAGTGTCTTCTTCACTAAGGTGAAATTCAAACTGACATACGATGTCATTTGCGAAAATGGCAGCACTTTACTTATTGCCCACCTTGTGTGACATTTTCTTTTCTCTATTTTTGTGTACCAATATTTAGAAAAATTTTTGCTGATTTTAGCAGAGAAAATTTATAAATTTTCATTTACTATTGTAAAATTTACAGTTTCATTTTTGCTATTCTTATCGAACTAGCATTTAGGAAAACAAAAATCTGCTAATTTCAGCAAGATTTTTTGCAGGGCCTTTATTAAGGAATTTTTAGAAGAGTTTTCTACACATTTATTGCAATGAGTGTATGACCATAATTCAGAAGCATTGAAAAATTACCCTTTTTTAACTTTATACAGATATAAAATAGGATTAATATTCATAAATACATATGTACGTGTTTTTCAGAAATTTCATAAATGTTCTTTCGAAATTAAAAGTAGTATACGAACCATATTTGGCCCAAAGGGCTTGGTTCTTGAATATTTGAATAAATAAAATAAAAATAAAAACCCCAAAATGAGCCTGTGTATCTTCAAGTAGAAAGCTGATATGTAAAATTTTAAAATGTTCATTTGCAACTTTAAAGTGAAACCAAAAATAACTTTAAAAATTAATGTAAATTTTTTTAAGTTTTCGTGTAAAATTACAAAAGAAAACTTGTATAATTAGACATTTTTTTATAAAAAGTTTACGGAATAAAAAAGAAAATCGTTAAATTTTTCAAATTCCCTTTCAGACGAGAAAGAATTTTTTTTATTTTAAAAAGAGATAAAAATTAGAAAAAAACATTTTTTTTTTACTGAAAAAAAATTTAAAAAATTTAAAAAAAATTTGTTTTTGTGTATTTTTTTTTTATAAAATTTTAGTTTTGATTATGAGAAATTTTTCGCCAATAAATAAACATTCCCTTGAGGGAAAATCCATTAGCGTGAATTGAGTTTCTGTCTCTTTTTAAGTAATGCGCAAACCGATAGTTGTTTTAGATAAAAATTATTTTTTTACGAACATGAGGAATTTGTTATATTGGAAACTAATTGAGATAAAAAAAATGTCCACAAGTTATAATAAATTTTCCTAATAAAAGACCTACAACACTCATACGAAAACTTCGATGAAACTGTTTCAGTCAACTTTATTTGTTTTTGCAGAATTTTTACATGGGGTTTTCTTAAGACGTGTGTCGTGAGACTAATAATTGACCGCTTTTGTTTCGTTATTTTATTTGCATTCGTTTGAAGCAAAATTCGATCTTAAAACACCTCCTTAGCTAATACTAAATATTCATATATTTCTTATGTCTAAAAAACAGTCTAACTCAACTTCTAGAGAACTTTAAAAAGAATAAACTGCACTAAAGAAAAGAAGCAATTTACATGAGAATATTCGCATTTTAGTACAAGAAAGCATTTCTAAATTCTTTTTTATTATTTTATTATCTTTTTTATATTTATTTTTTATTTTATTTATATTAATCATATAATTACAAATTATATCTTAATACCCTAACTAGCAACAAAGGCCATCGGCTCGTTGTAGCGAAAACAGACTAGAGCCTCTGGTGAGAATTGAACCCACGAACCCCTCACTGATAAGCTAGCACGCTACCAACTAGCCTACCGGTGCCCTTATCTTTTTTATAATATTACACCCACAATATATTTTCCGTTACCGGCTGTAGTTTATTTAAATAGTTATACGTAGAGTTTCTTTTTAAATGAATAATCAATTGAAATTCATAGAAATATATTTTTTAACTATTTGAATCAGTCATTTAAAAAACAAACTATAAAAATTTACAGACATTCAGTAGTAGTTGATATTTTTTTGTTAAATGTAAAATTTTATGTTTTGTGTTTCTACAAATAGAAATTCATATAATTCCTTTTTCTTTTTTTACCAAAATAGTTCGTTTATATACAAAATTATTTCAATAAAAATTACAAGAAATTATTCAAATATAGATAAACACATAAAACATAAAAATATATACATCTGTGTGTGTTGTTTTTTGTAAAATTACATACAATTAAAAAAAAATTTAAATAAACTACAAAAATCGTTTTTTTTTCTACGTTTTGTCAGTTAAAAATTGATGGTTATTTTAAACGACTTTCGATTGCTTTTACTACTTTTGTCGATTATTAAACAATGATTGAAAATAAACAACCAAATGAACTGAATATAATGACAAATTAGTAGTCCCCTCTTTTTGATTGTATTTTTGATTAATTTAATATGTATTTTAGATTATTTTCAACGAAATAATATTGTGAGTGTAAGATTTTATCATAACCCTACTCATAGCCCATGAAAAACTTTTAGATTAGATTAGACTTTTATTGATAAAAATGTAGCATTGATTTTATGGCATTTAATTTCCAATTGAACTGATTCTTTTTCAATTCTGTTACTCAGCCACATATTTACTCTGCTGGTAACTGTTGTTGTTACTTTAGCTTCTCGTATCTACTTAAAGATAAAAAAAAACTTTCCAATTTTTTTTTCATATTTGTTTGTAGCAAAACATAATTTAATTGTAAAGTTAAAAGAAATGTTGTTTTTATATATTGTTGTTGTTGTTGTTGTTGTTCACTATTTAGTTTGTTTGTACTATTAATATGAGGCATTCCACAGCAATTGACATGCTATAGAAAATGCTATATTTTCAGTATGAGACAAAGATATTATGAAGAAACTTCTTTTAATTTTTTTTTTGTCAAAAATTTTTAGAATAAGCAGGCTCATCTACAAAACATTTTGGCCATTAAGTTAACTAATTATGACATTGAAATACTACCAAAGATCATTTGGCAAAGCCTGAAATTATGATATGGAAAATAATACTGTGAATTCAATATACATTCAGTAAAAGAATTATCTCGGTAAAATTAACTACAATTGCAATTAAAGGAATATACACTGCATAAACAATTTAACCGATACTGCAGGTATTTTAACTATACCAGAGGGTCAATTCTCGTTCTGTGAAAAGATGAAATGAAAAGTTTTTTCACGTTTTCATAGTACTTTTGATTCGCGTTCTGCGAAAAAATGTAAAGAAATATCAAAACGTTTTCATATGAAAAAAAAGTGGAACGAAACAAGATTTTTTCACGATTGCACAGCACTGGCGATTCTTGTTTTGTGTAACAGTGCAAACAACTGTCAAAATATTTTCATATGAAAAAATTGTTTGCACAGACTATTTATAAGTGAAATAAACATGGAGAAGATTGTAAAAGGAAAGCGTGCCAGCGAAAGCCAAAAGGAGTATTTAATTAATTATTAAGAAAAGCATGTGGACATTGCAAACGATAAGTAAGTAGCTTAATAACCATAATTACACTTTTATTAATCCCATATTTACAGATTTGTAACTGCAAATGGTGCCAAATTTAGAGACGAAAAGTGTAACGAATTAGCGGCGAGCCTTAACAGTTTTAGTGAGACCCAAAAGGATAGTGAAAAATGGCAACAGTATGGCATATTTATTTATAGTTTATTTATATTCTTTATGAATTTTTTTTTTCTTTAAGTAATATTAGACTTTATACGCGCACCAAATATAGTTCACTTAAAGTAAGCCGATATAAATCCATGAAGTGCTTGTCGGTTGTCATTTCGAATGGATTGTGGTCAGCACGAAGTATGCGTCTCTCTCAAAAAATTCCTATAAATTATTAAATTATTTACTGCAATGAAATGCTTGTAACATCATTTTCTTACCTTTGTTCACCCGGATTTCTTTGAATAATATCCAATAATACAATTAATCCAGATATTTTTATATAATTATTTAAAATAAATTTTACGAACTTAATTCACTTTTGTTTACGTTTTTCTCTGTTTTGACATTTGCTTTAAATTTTGGATAACACAGTTACAAAATTTTCATGGGTACAGTGCGAATGAAACATTTTTTTCATAATACATACGAGAATCGCAATTTATGTATTTGTGAAAAGTTCGAGTGAAAAGTGCTTATGAAAACGAAAATGAAAAGTTTTTTTTTCACTTCACATTATCACAGAACGAAAATTGACCCTCAGGAGTTAAAAATATCTAAAATTTTAGTTAATTTTATACGAAATTACATTGTAGATTTTCTTAACCGCAATTGTAGTTAATTTTAGCTACATCTTTTTCTAAGTGTTCAATTGAACGTGTTTAGCTTAATAAACGTCAATAGATTAAATCAACTGATATAGTTCTTAATAATCCATGTAAAAATCGAAGTATAAATGAACATAGATGATCATACATGGGCCTGTATATGATCATACATGGTCACATGCGTCCATGCGTGGTCCAATATATGACCAAACATGATATATGGCCGTATATGGTTATATATGATTACTTATGTTCATATATGATTCATATATGATCATCTATGACCATATACGGCCATATACCCATACGTTTCGAATCTGAAGATCTCAGCAACAAAAAACCTTGCCAAATAATGGGTTTTAGAACGAGCAGTAAATGTTTGAAGTTTGCCTGCTAAGCTCATTATTTTAACACAGGGATGTCATTGCAGGTAGCCTACAACCTTTCGAGTATGGACTAAAATAACTAGTTAATGGTAAGGTTAAAATAACTAGTTACAAGTAACACAAAAATAGCTGGTTGCAGTTCATATAATAAAAACTGGTGGCTTGAAGGTAGTTAATAACGGGTTGCTTATAAAAGGCATAATAATACGTTACAAAAGGCCTGCAAATAACGCATTATCAATAGGTACTAAACTATTTTCACAAACTATTATATTTCAGATATTAAGAATTTCATTTCAGAAATTAATATAATTATAACTGAAATTAAATTAATATATTTGAAATTAAATTGATATCATCTGAAATGAAAATAACTTCTGAAATTAACTAATGAATATGAAATTAAATTTAAAATTTTTTAAATCGTTATTTTCTAAAACGAAATTGATAATTTCTGCAAATAATTAATAATTTCTGATGTTTATTTAGAAATGGTGTATAAGGAAATAATATATCAGGTTTGTTTTTTTTCGAATTTTATATAAATATTCCATACAAATATAAGTAGATATGTATAGACTTGCTAAGTAATTATAGATATAGCTACTTAAAAATTAAGAATGTATAAAAATGCTGCCAAGTCTTAGATATTATTGCCATTTCTCTTTTAAATGTAAACAAAAATATTTGTCATAAAATTATTTGAAATTTTTGTATTTTTAAAATAAGTATTTTTATAAATTAAATATTTTAAAATATAGTTAAAAGTTACCATAATATATTTACAAATTTTTACTTTAATAAATAAAAAGTTCTTTTCAAAAAAAATATTGTAATTTTTTTTTTGGCCTCGACTAGATATAACCCCTTAAAAAGTATCGATTGGTGCTAAATTTAAAATTAATTTCATTGTCAAATAATAATGAACTTAATACAGAATTAAAAATATTCACCCTTATTCTAGATGTCGTCATCGACACAAGACAATGTTGTCTTGGGATTTTTGTTTTTGAAATTGGTATTCCCGTTGTCGTTATCGAAAATAATTGATCTGTCGACAAGTATTTGGTATTCTGTAAGAAAATGTGACGACGATATTGTCTTGAAACGACTCTGATTTTGTCGACACAATTTTTAGTAACGACTTGAGGAAAAGTAATGACTGAAAAAAAAACGAAAAAATGGGAAGAAATATCAAATTTATTAAATGCACTGGCCCACCGAGAATAATGTGAGATGGATGGCAGAAGGTAAAGAAATCATGATCATATAAAGTGCATTATAAAAATAAAACGAAATTTATTTATAGGTTTGGCGAGACGTAAAATTTAAAGTTAAAAAGAAAATGGTAGCCAACAAAGCCGAGTGTAATGCTACAGGTGGCGGAAGATTCAAGCAATTTATATTGAGCCCGCTGGAGGAAGCTGTGGCAAATCTTCTACAGTTAAAGAAACAGCTGAACCTTAAGTTAAAGTCGTTTCCAACACTGAGCTGGTACGACCCCTGGGCTAAAAATCTTAATGTAGCTGCCAACTTTATTGTTTTGGAAATAAATGTGGACTTGATTCCGGTTTTCAAATAAGGTGCTGGAAACAACCAGCACATCTTGAAGGCTGTTTTATTCAGCCGAAAGTAACTTTCAAACCTTTTAAAAAAATTAGAAGATTAACATTCTTTAAAGTAACATACTTTGATTTTACTACTTACTTGTTATCCGGCAGATTAAAGATATTGGATTTCTGTATGAGAAGTCTTCTTTCCAATACTAGATTTTCTTTATTTTCTTCATCACTCGAATCAGAAGTTAAATTAAACATAAAAAACATTTCTTTCGCAAAAATAATAAACAAAATAAATCTGCCGACTCATTTTTTAGAGATGTGTTTTTGTTTAAATCGATAAACTGTTGACGTCGTTACAACACTGTTTTAGAATACCAATTTGGTGTCGACGTCGAAGCAAAATGATGTTGACTCAAAAACGACGACGACATTGATAACGACAACTAGAATAAGGGTGATTATATATCTAATACTTTAATAACATAAATTGATCAAAAATTAAGTTGAACTCGATTTGACAAACTTTATTTCTAAGCTATTGTAGCATATGGAATACCTCATAAATACATTTGTTATGAGTTATTATTATTACTTGAGGTATAGTTTTGTTAAATTTACTGATGCTTTTGTTGTTGTTGTTGTTGTTATTATTGTTGTTAGTACACGATTAGTGTGGTTTTGTTAGTCAAATTTGAAGATGATGAAAACAACAAAAATATGTTTAATTAAACTTTTGGCTAAAGGTGTATGTTTTATTTTATTAAAGTTTATTTCTAGTTACAAATGTATGAATAATAAAAAACAAACGATGGGATACTGTTAATAAATATAATTGGTTGTATAAACATAAAATAGTTATACAAATATAATTATTTGGGTTATAAATCTCAAGAAACATTGGGAAATATTAAGTTTTTCCTTAAGCAAAAAATATCCAAGAGAAGCTAAAGTTAAAAATATTTTATTTAATTTTTTTATGCTGAATGCAATTCTACAAGTTTTTATATTTACTAAGTTCTTAACTGTCCAATACTTTAGAAATCTTAAATCGAAAACTCAAAATAGTTTTGCAGTTATTACAAGACAGTTGTTCGTGTAATAATCATTACTTGTAGTTTTTAACCATATATACAGTTGAAAAAAAAAATACAAAGCAGTTATTTGAAAAAACAGTGGTTTTTATGGGAGTTGTTTTTTAAATTATAAACTACTACAAACATAGTATTTTTGCAGTAAGTAGTTAATTTTTATAGTTATTCAAAAAAAATCGTTGAATTTTTAAAAGTTATTGTAGTTTTGTAGTTGTTGTTGATATTTTATTAGTTTGCAAATAAACAAAGCCAAATTTTATTGTATGTACACAGTGGACAAATAAATATCACCCTATTGCAAAATGCAGACATTTTTGAAAATACCATCATATGTCAATTTGGGTTTCACCTTCGTTAAGTAGACAGGTGCGAAATTTAAAGCGAATAACAATGAATCGCTTTTTTGGAATTGGGAATTTTGGAAATCAACGATTTTAATCTCAACGCCCACATCAATAAGTAAAATTCTCAGTTCTGGGAAAGGAAAATTCACAAAAATTTCACGAAACATTATCACACCCTTTCAAAATTATTTTGTCTTGTACAGTTACGCCGATAAAGGTGATTGAACCTAATTTTTCGAAGCAGCTATAACAGTGAACACCAACCGCTATAGTTCCATCCTGACTGAATTTTTCTTAACAGAAGTTGAAGATTTGGGTCGAGGCTACCTGTTATACTGTGTCCTATACACAATACTTATTTTGGAGGATTTTGTTTTGGAGGTGATTTGGCTTAATCTCCCGATTTGACTGTCCTCTGGGGCCGTACCCTGAGTTTAAGAATAACTTTCGAGCCAAAACTGACAATGTTACACAACAAATGCTATCCACAATTATCTAAAATGTAATCAAAATAGCCCAAATTTGCCTCAACGGCGACGGCGCCCATTTTTCGAACATAATTTTCCATAATTAATAGAAAAAAAAAATTTAAAAGTGCAAACAAACATAATCAGTTAAAAATCAAACGAGTTTTTACTTTAAAAAAAATTTATAGCGAAAAAAAATAAGATGATGGTTTTTGTCCCACCCTTTATCTCTTATGCATAAATGTTTAATAACTGGTATACAATTTCGGGTTTTGATAAAAAAATTATACATTTTTTTGTAATCAAAAGAAAGCAAATGTTTTTTTTTTTATTAAAATACCGAAAAAAACAACTATTTTTTTACTTATTTTTACTGCATTTTTTTAAGTTTAAGTTAAGTTAAATTTTTTACATCCACCTGACTGTTCCATAATAATAATATTTTTTTTTTTTTGCCAACTTCAAATCATTTTAACAGTTGCTTAGGGTGGTGAAAAGTAATTTTCACATTTATTGCATATTTTATACAACAAGTAAAAACAGCAACTCAACACCTCGTTAAAAATTTAACATAAGAAAAATAGCATTAAACTACACATATACAGTACACTCAGAGGGAAAAGGTTCCCTTACACTGATGAGACTATTTTTTAATTCGTTTGTCATTAAAACTTTATCATATTCATGAAGTTTTCTTAAATATTTTAAAATTTTTCAGAATATTTTATGAATTATGTTTCACAACTTTTTCATCACTTCATAAAAAAATGTCATTAATATTTCGAATAATTCGAAAACTGGAATTTGCAATAGTTCTGGAAATTAATACGAGGCGGAGCATATAGGGGAGTAGTCTCCTTCTCAATGACCTTCCCTTACAACTTCTGCTAAAAATCTTAAATTTAAAATATGTTTTCTAGAAGTTATGCGCTAGTTCTCTGTTAAGCTGAATTTTAAAATGTAATTTATATTTCGAAAACTAAGAGATAGAGCAAACAAATCATTTTTTTTTTTTAGTTTAGAGGAGTTTTAAGTCTCTTCGATAATTTAATTGAGCCTGATCCGCGTAAAATTCCAAATCAAATCATGTTAGCAATATTTTTATGAAAAAGCTTCTTCATATTTATAAAGCACTACATTAAACAAAAATCTATGAAGTTTTTCCATCATATTTATGTAGTTTTTTTTCATAAATATGATAAAGCTTCTTCTCTAAGTGTACACTATATATGAATACACTTTTAATAATATTTATTAAACATTTTTACGCTATTAATTTTCTTTTTTTTTTTTCAACAGTAAAAGAAAAGTGCCTTTAACCGAAACATCGATCATTTAAATAAAACATTAAACAATTTGATAGAAAAATTGTTCATCTGTCTATCCACCTGACTCAGACTTTGTGTGTGTAAATTTGTGATGATGCTCTAAGGTCAGTTAGACTTTTACTTAAATAATAAATTATGTTGGCTTTTAAGAGAAAGAGCAAACTTTTATAACAGCAAGTGCTTTTTTGGCCAAGAGGTATAAAGCCATAATCTATGTTTTAATAAAATCACTGCTAACTTGACTGACACACAGGTCCCAGTTAAATATTAAATATTAAAGGAATTTTTTCATAATATTTTCAAAATTTTCTGTTGTTACCGAAATATTACCAGCAGAAGAAGACAATATAGACAATATAGAGCTTATTCGGCGTAGTTTACGAATTGTTAGGCATATTTGATTAGATTTCTCAGAAAATTATATATTTTTTTAAAAATCAGGCTCGAGATCATATCTTAACGTTACTAACGAATAAGAAAACAATAATTTTTTTATAAAATGGAAAAAACTGTAAAGATCAGCCTCCTTATGAACCACCCAACCCACAATAACTCATGATAAGGAAAATGACTATAAGAAATTCCATTATTCAGTTAGTGAATGATTACCCGTACAAAAGAGCTTTTTTTCATCTTTTAATAGAAATACCCTTTGGCAACCATCTTCGATCCTCGAAGCACAAATTGACAGGGTTGCCATTCCAAATGTTAATGTCTCCATTTCTGGGAACGAATTGGGAATCTGGCATACTAATATTTTTTATTAAAACATATTTGAGTGTTGTTTCTTATATTAGATTATAAATTCCATAGTGCTCTATGTTTTTGTATTTAAATTCTGTATATATTATTAGCTGATCTTTACAATTTTTTCCATTTAATAAAAAAATTAGTGTTTAATATTCGTTAGTAACATTAAATTATGATCTCGAGCCTGATATAAATAAAAATATATAATTTAAACAGATAGATCGAATAATATGTACAGAATTTACATTTCCCAGAAAATTTTAAAAATTTGTTTAAAAAAAATATATTTTGTTGAAATTTCGATATGTGATATTTGGATATGTGATATCTCGGCAATGGACTATTTCTGAAATACAATTGACTATTCCTAAATACAATTGACTATTTCTGAAATACAATTGACTATTCTGAAATACAATTGACAATTTCTGAAATACAAGTTACTATTCTGAAATACAATTGACTATTTCTGAAATACAATTGACTATTCTGAAATACAATTGACTATTCTGAAATACAATTGACTATACTGAAATACAATTGAAATTTTCTGAAATACAATTGACTATTCTGATATACAATTGACTATTTATGAAATACAATTGACTATTCTGAAATACAATTGACTATTTCTGAAATACAAGTTACTATTCCGAAATACAATTGACTATTTCTGAAACACAATTGACTATTCTGAAATACAATTGACTATTCTGAAATACAATTGACTATACTGAAATACAATTGAAATTTTCTGAAATACAATTGACTATTCTGATATACAATTGACTATTTATGAAATACAATTGACTATTCTGAAATACAATTGACAATTTCTGAAATACAAGTTACTATTCTGAAATACAATTGACTATTTCTGAAACACAATTGACTATTCTGAAATACAATTGACTATTCTGAAATACAATTGACTATACTGAAATACAATTGAAATTTTCTGAAATACAATTGACTATTCTGATATACAATTGACTATTTATGAAATACAATTGACTATTCTGAAATACAATTCACTGCTTCTGAAATACAATTGACTATTCTGAAATACAATAGACATTTTCTGTAATACAATCGACTATTCTGAAATACAATTGACAATTTCTGAAATACAATTAACTATTCTGAAATACAATTGACTATTCTGAAATACAATTGACTATTCCGAAATACAATTGACTATTCTGAAATACAATTGACTATACTGAAATACAATTGAAATTTTCTGAAATACAATTGACTATTCTGATATACAATTGACTATTTATGAAATACAATTGACTATTCTGAAATACAATTCACTGCTTCTGAAATACAATTGACTATTCTGAAATACAATAGACATTTTCTGAAATACAATCGACTATTCTGAAATACAATTGACAATTTCTGAAATACAATTAACTATTCTGAAATACAATTGACTATTCTGAAATACAATTGACTATTTCTGAAACATAATTGACTATTCTGAAATACAATTGACAAACTCTGAAATACAAATAAAATACAATTGACTATTTGAAATACAATTGCCTATTTCCGAAATACAATTAACTATTTCTGAAATACAATTGAGTATTCTGAAATACAATTGACTATACTGAAATACAATTGAAATTTTCTGAAATACAATTGACTATTCTGAAATACAATTGACTATTTCTGAAACATAATTGACTATTCTGAAATTCAATTGACAATTTCTAAAATACAATTAACTATTCTGGAATAAAATTGACTATTTCTAAAACACAATTGACTATTCTGAAATACAATTGACTATTTCTGAAATACAATTGGAAAAGATGTAGTTTTGATCAGATCTGGTCAAAAAGTGTATCACATACGCCATATCTTACCGCATATGATCACATCTGGCATCAGATCTATTTTGATTCAATCATATCTAATTAGATCTAAGCAGATCTAATCTTTTTTATACGGAATTATAAATTTAGACAAATTTTTAATTTTGAAATATTTTTGAATAAATCTTAAATTTCAAATATGTAGAAATTTAAGAGGCTCTGGGAAATCAAAAGATGCCAACCGCTCTGGCTGAAATTTTACACAAATTCTTTTTATTGCCACTTGACGCATAGAGTCGACATCGAAAGTATTCTTTTCGCGTTTTAGCCTCATTTGTTAGCAAGTTTTTTGTAGGCCTTTTGTTAATATCACTCATACGTCAATTTATTATGACACATACGTACTGTGGACCTATAGCCTGTTGCAGATATTCATATTTCGTAACCCAGCAAAAAGAAGTGGTAGTCATTCTGGGACTATAACTTCTTTCATTGCTTCCTAAACTTCAGTCGACATTCTTTTATGATTTTTTGGTGTTATTCTAAGGCACTTCCAAAGAATTGATGAGTTCATATTTCAAATGCAGTGATCTGGATAAAAACCCAATGCATATATTAAAAAATCACTCTTCATTACTTCTAAAGCATAAGTTATAGTATATCGTATATATTTTGAATCTAAAGCATTTATTCAAATTGAAAAAATAGTTCTGATGAACTTTTTTAATTTTTTTATTAAATCATTTTTTATATTTTAGTTTAACATTTCATGAGGGTTAGAATTTATGCAGTTTTGCAATTTTTATAAAAGTTTTGAAATATCAAGAGAATCATATATTTTTTAAACTTTAATTGAAACTAGCTGGCCTGTCATTTGCATTTTTTCAGCCTTAAATATTTATGAGGACGCAATCTGTGCATTTTTGCATTATGTTTATTATTTAACACTACACCATTTTCAGTTTTAATTCGGAATTTATCAAAATAATTTTAAAATTGTATAATTATTTCAAATTGCCCAAAAATGTTTTAAAATTGTGCAAAAATTTTTTAAAATTGTTCAAAAATATTTCCAAATTGTCTAAAAATGTTTCCAAATTGTACAACCAGATTTTATATTATCCAAAAAAATTTATAAAATTTGTCTAAAAACTCATTAAAATTTTTGAAAAATGTTTCAAATATGCCTTTTCACTAATGCAGAATTATTTATTTTTTTTAGTAAAGAGTATTTGTATATCAATGCATAAATTTCGCTTCTTTAAACTTATTTTTCTGCATTCTTATGAATTAAATTTTCATCAAAGCTTAAATACTACAAAGTATATGAACATTTTCCACTCATGCATCAGAATATCTAATCATTGTATTATCATTGCTTCCTTAGAGTAAATTATGAGTAATGCTAGTAGCTACATTTGAATACTTCCATCCTATGACACGCTAATGTTAAATTCATCGATGAAACCATCAGAAAAGAAGTGATGCCTTTGCCATAGTAGTGATGCTTTTATTGCTTCTTTCGCAGCTTCATTTTTGCTGGGAAACAAATATTTTTAAAAATTACATTCTATGCAACAGATATTTTAAAAAGTCTTTTAAAATTCTCTACAAATTTAAAAATTTACCAGCAAACAATAAAAATTTCTTGAAATTTGGTGCAGTGAGTGAATTTTGATGATATTGCAATTTGTTACTTAATTGTGTTAAAAACAAATACCGAGTTTCCTTGGTTTTTTTTTTTCAGATAAACATTTTAAAATCGTTATTAATTAAAATCGAGATAAATCATAAGCACTGTGGAACTTAAAATTATATTTTTAAAATCTATAGATTTGTGCTGTTCCCTACACTATCGTTATCCGATAAAATTTAAGTCTACATTTAAGTCTGTTAGTAATGTTTTCCTATTATCTAATTTTAAAATTTTCTAATTTAATATTATTTTGAGATGATTTTTTTTGTTTAACTTTGTTGGTTTTGCTATTGTTAGAGTTAACAAATTTTTTTTATTATTATTATTAATATTGCTGATGTTTGTTTGGTGAAAGTAATAAGCGTTAAGTAAGCTAAACTAAAATCCAAAAAAAAAAAAAAAAAAAAAAAACAAAAGTTAAAAATACAACAGCTAACAAACAAAAATAAAATTACTTACTCATTCACTTCACTGACCACAAATTTAGTGGCAGTGGCTTACACAGAAACCAAACATCACACAATATTTAAACATCTATGATTTTTATAACTGAACCACCGCCGCCAACCAACCAAAGTAACAGTAACATTATCATTCAGTTAGTGGGGTTTTTTTAACATTTTCATATACGAGAGACAACGGCATTAACAATATTTATGTTAAGGCTGACTGTCAATCCAAAACTGCTAAACGTCATTTCAACATAAACATTTTTATAAAAATTGGCGCAGTAAACAAAATAGTAAAATGCAAACAATATAAATTGGAAAACTTTGTTTAATAGTTTTCAATGCTCTGAATGTTTAACAACATAAAAAGCTTCCTATGAAGCCATGCTTTTAACAACAACTACAACAAAATGCGAATCATGATATTAAAATAAAGTTGCTATTGTTGTGGTGTTTCTCCTTTCTTTTGTATTTTCGTTTCGTTTTGGTTTTAATTTGTTAAAAATTCAATGATCTCTTTTTCTATATTTTTTATACGTTTAATATTAAATCGTAAGTTTGTTTTGGATAACTGATTACACTAGGTTACAATATAATAAAAAATTTTCAAAAAATTGCTTAACTCGAAAACATAATTGACTATGACTTTGAAATATATTGGCGGATATTATTTTAATATACCTAGTTGTCATAAATCTGAAACGATTATACCGCTTTGTATATTGGAATGATGGGCTGTTTGTTGGCAAAACTGCCCAAAAGAAAAATGGCTTAAGAATAAAACGAAATACCGCCCAAAATATTTTCATACAAATTTGGGCGCAATTTTATATGAGAAATTACCCAATTTTTTTTTTTTTGTTATAATTCGAAATTTTTGGGTTTAATTGCATAAATACAAATTGCGCTATTTTTCTATTTATGAAATATTACCCAAACATAAAATGCAAAATAACAGTAAATTGATAAAGCAGTAATTTCCAAGTTTTAACTAGATTTTTTTTGTGAAATTGAGATAGTTGTGTCACAAGCGAAACATTTTCAACTTTAAAATCGGAGTAAATTTAACTTAATGGAATTTTTAGACAACTATTTATTTTTCATATTTCGCCGCAATGAAAAAAAATCGCTTGGCTCAACTATATCAACTACACAAAGAAAATTTAAACTTGATATTTTACCAAATTTAAAAAAAAAATATTTATAAATCTTTACAGATATCTCAATATCTCCCATACACAGAGAAAAAATATAGTTTAAGAGCATCATATGTGATTCTGAATACGACATAATCCTAGAGTGATCATAATATGATCCTAAATGATCATAAAATCATCATCAAATACCATAATTTTATCAGTTACAATCATGTTTGTATAATTAGAATTATACTTGTATAGATTTAACGGGTGGTTAAATTTTAAGGGCCGATGTTGATTTTGAATAAAACACAAATTATTTAGGAAGTTATTGTCATTTCTTTTTATTATGATAATATGGTATGGTTCAATTATGTGTGGAACAAAATATCGGCCAAATGGCCGCCGCGACCTAGGCGGCACACCTACATCTGATGGTCCAAATTTTCGATGGCGCTGAGGCATAATTGAGGTTCTTTGCGGTTAATTTGCCGAATTATCTCATCCTTTAGCTCTTGAATTGTTGCTGGCTTATCGATGTACACCTTTTCTTTCAAAAAACCCCAAATAAAGAAGTCCAACGGTGTCAAATTACATGATCTTGGCGGCCATTGAATTTGTTGCGGAAAAGAGCCATTTTTTCGTTAACTGTGTGGCAAGTGGCACCGTCCTGTTGAAACCACATATCGTCCAGGGTCATATCCTCAATTCCTGGCTACAATAAGTTCGTTATCATCTCGCGATAGCGAACACCATTCACGATAAATGCTTGGCTGACCACCTCATGACACACTATCGCGAACAACAGCAATGTTTTCCGCAGAACGAACTGGGCGAGCATGCACAGGTGTTTTCACAGACCCGGTTTGCTGAAATTTGCACACAATTCTGCCGATTGTGGACACATTTGGTCGATTATGCTGACCAAAAAAAATCACGAAGTGCACGAAATGCATTTTGATTTGAACGGCCATTTTCATAATAAGACTAAATAACTTTAACGCGTTGCTCGATTGTGTATCTTTTCATGGTTCAAATTGAGTTAGTCTGAAGTTAAGAAATGTCAAATGAAATGCAGAAAAAAACTTGACGTTTAGCTGTGGTTCACATTCAACATCGGCCCTTAAAATTTAACCACCCTTTAGAATTCCCAATCATTACATGATGCTTTTAAAACGTATTTTACTCCGGCAATAGAAATTTAATATTCTTCATTGAAAGTATTTTTTTTTTTTTTTTAAATTTCAGATTGTGGTAATTTTTAGTTGGTAAAAGCCCGTTTTTTGAAGTTTGGGTAAGTTTTTATTTTATTTTGAGTATTTTGCGTTTTTTTTTTGTCAATTTTCTTTTTTGTTTTTATTTTTTTTTGTAATTTTTCAGTTTCTTGTGGGCGAATCTTCAATTTTATTTTAGGACCATTTTTCTTTCGGAAATTGCGCCTATGACCGTAATGATTAATAGTTTTTCTGCACTAGATATTTTAGTCAATTTCCCTAGAGTGTGTGATATATAAGCCTATTCAAAACTATGAGTTATTTGTGGGTTGGGTGATTCATAAGGAGGCTGAAGATTACCTGGTCGCTCGGGTCGAAAGTGTACACTCTCTAGCGCTAATGCTTACAATTTTTTCCATTTAATAAAAAAAAATAGTGTTTACTATTCGTAACATTAAATTATAATCTCGAGCCTGATAAAATTAAAAATATATAATTAAAACAGATATATCGAATAATATACAAAATTCACATAAAAAGAATTTAGTTAAAATAATTTTACTTGAACTACTGAATCGCTAAAAATATAAGATTTGTAGCAGTTTCTGATTGCCGGATTATCTAATATAGTCTGGAGTCAAATTGACACCATTTTAAAATTAAAACACGAATATATTTGTAAATTTTTTTTGTAAACTGGTGTTAATACAATCTTGTTTTCGTAACTTTTTCTTACATATTTGATGATATTTATTTTTATTTTAATTTATTTATCTACTTTTAGTAAAAGTCAGGTCAAGAGTTCAACAAACATATTACATTAAAAAACACTATTCAACAAATTAAAATAAATAAATATGGCACGAAACTAATTTTTCAATTAATTAATTTCGAGATATGGAAGTTTTAAAATTTGTAGACAATTTATGTCAGTAGATATTTAAGAATAATAAGCTGACGCTGCTAGGATATTGAAATTTGTCTCTTTCTAGTTTTGAAACTTATTTAACTTATTGGGCTTTACTTCATTAGAGGTTTTATCATTTCTTCGTTTGGTCGTTATTTCATTTCTTCGGTTTAGGTGTTATTATACCCAAAATAAAAAAATAAAATAACAACCAAACCGAATAAATGAAATAAGGCCCAAACAAAGAAATGATAGAACCTCTAATGAAAGAAAGCCCAAAAAATGAAATAAGTTCCAAAAGAATTTTTGATAATTTAATGTTTATTAACAGATAAATAGTAGTTTTTGAAAACCACTTGTCAAATTCCATAAACATTTTGATCAAAAAACTAAAAGGTTTTAAAGATTACTAACAGTTTTTCATTATATTTAGTGTAAAGTAAGCATAAGAAACTAAACAAATCTATACATATATACCCAGAAAAATAAAATGGATGTTATTCTTTACGAATCTCTTTTTCAGAACATCCAAAGAAGTTAATAGTGCAAATTTTTCGATTTGTAAGAAGTCATTTTAAACAACTTCCAAAATGTTTATATTAACCCCTACTATTAAAAAAAAACAATTATTCAGTTGGTCCATAAATTGTTAATTCCTGCAGTCATTTATTAAAAACGTAATTTGCATACCAGTGATATTCACTTTCTCCTGGTCGGAATAATAATTCTTGGCGTGTTCAAAATCGCATTTATTACTTTAAAACTAAGCCACTCCCTATATTTATTTTGTAGTCCCTATATTTAGCAACTTCCGTAAACTAATGAAAAAGTCCATCTGCTCATCGATTTTTCATAGCACCGAAACAAACTACTTCCTACCAATGACACGCCAATGTTAAAATCATTAATGATTCACCGAAATTTTCACAACTTCGGGTTCAGTAGATGTAGTGTTTAACTACTTCTTCCTCAGCTCTTATTTTGCTGGGTATATATATATATATATATCCCAGCAAAAATGAAGCTACCAAAGAAGCAATAAAAGCATCACTACTATGGCAAAGGCATCACTTCTTTTCTGATGGTTTCATCGATGAATTTAACATTAGCGTGTCATAGGATGGAATGATAATACAATGATTAGATATTCTGATGCATGAGTGGAAAATGATCATATACTTTGTAGTATTTAAGCTTTGATGAAAATTTAATTCATAAGAATGCAGAAAAATAAGTTTGCAAATTTGATATACAAATACTCTTTATTAACAAATAAATAATTATGCATAAGTGAAAAAGCATTTTTGAAACATTTTTTACCACAAATTTTAATGAATTTTTAGATAAATTTTAAAATATTTTTGGATAATTAAAAAACTGCTTGTACAATTTGGAAACATTGTTAAACAATTTTAAAATATTTTTGAACAATTTTAAATAATTTTTGCACAATTTGAAAATATTTTTGGGTAATTTGAAATAATTTTTACACAATTTTAAAATTATTTTGATAAATTCTGAATTAAAACTGGAAATGGTGTAGTGTTAAATAATAAACATAATGCAAAAATGCACAGATTGCTTCGTCATAAATATTTAAGGCTGAAAAAATGCAAATGACAGGCCAGCTAGTTTCAATAAAAGGTCAAAAAAAAATTTGTTTTTCTTGATTTTTCAGAACTTTTATAAAAATTGCAAAACTACATAAATTCTAACCCTCATGAAATTTTAAACTAAAATATAAAAAATGATTTATTAAAAAAATTAAAAAAGTTCATCAGAACTATTTTCTCAATTTGAATAAATGCTAAAGATTCAAAAAATACTATACGATATACTATAACTTATGCTTTAGAAGTAATGAAGAGTGATTTTTTAAGATACGCATCGGGTTTATATCCAGATCACTGCATTTGAAATATGAACACATTAATTCTTTTAGAAGTGCCTTAGAATAACACCATAAAAATCCTAAAAGATTGCCAACTGAAGTTTAGGAAGCAATGAAAGAAGTTATAGTCACAGAATGACTACCATTTTTTTTGCTGGGTATATATAAAAAAACTTGTTTCAAGTGTGTTGTGACTTTATAACTCACGAACGGTCAAACCGAATTCGATTATTTTTAGGGTTTGTTCGTATGTTCGTGTAGATGGTTTATCTAAAGTTTTTTTGAAATTGAACAATTTCGATTAATATTGTCAATTTTTATTTCAAATTTCAAGATATTTTAGTTATTAAAATATTAAAAACTTTTATGAGTTTGAGCATTAATACAATCAGGTGCATTTGATTTTTCTGCAATCCTTTTTTATGACTATTCACGTGTTCTAAATACCTACATCACAATTTTTAGTAACATTTTTTGCATAATTTTCTACGTTCATGCGGTTTTTATTTTAAATTTTATAACAACTCAATTTTTTAATAACCATTTATGAGGGTGTTAGTCAGTATATCAGTGTGTGTTTGTGAACTTCCTTAACGTCATTCAAACCAATTATCATTATCCATTTAAAATAACGAGTTGAATATTTACGACAATAAACAACACCTACACAGATCATTATTTAATATGCGTACACTAAATGCAAATAAAAAAATATATTACATATATGCATGTACGTGCATGCATACTAAAAGATAAACTAACAATAAAAAATCTCATAAAGAAAGTTTAACTTATTTCAATCGCAAATGTGACGACACTAATTAAAGGAAATTTTTTAGCGAGAAATGCATTTTCTTTTATGATCCGTAAAATAGGGCTCCCATTAGATCCCTTTTAGACCCCCCGTGAGTCTGAAATAAACAGTCAATGTACTAATCGTAAAGTCTGACAACTCAAAGGAACGGAATTTTCTTGCGAAGTCAAATATGAACGTGAATTTGTTGTTCGCATTGAAGAAATTGGAATCTCGTAAAAAATTGTACCAAAAAATTTAAATTTTTTGAAATTTATTTTTTTTTAAAGAATTCTGCGATTTTTTTTGAAAAATGTACAAAAATATTTAATTTTACTATTTTTTTTTTTTTTTTTTAATACATATACATTTATTTGAAAAAATTGAAATTTTTTTAGAAAAAATAAAAACTTAAAAAAATATTAAAATTAAAAAAAAAAATTATGATTTTTTGAAAACTTAAAAAATTTAAGATTTTTTTAAACAAATTAATTTTTTGAAAACTTAAAAAACTGGATATTTTTAAAAAAAACTAATTTTTTGAAAACATAAAAAATTTAAAATTTTTTTTAAAAAAATTAATTTTTTGAAAAAAGTAAGATGTTTTTGAAAAATTGTCGCCTGCGGCGTTATGTTCCATTTTTTTAAATTGTGCGAAATTCAAACAAACCAACATCTTTCTGAAAAAAAAAAAAAAAATCATGCAATTTTATATTTTTTTATCACCTATAATTAACCAAAATGGGGGCAGCATGTGTTCTATTTTCCGGCTCTTGAAACAAAATGCATATTTGAAACCACGGCGGGTTCCAGGAGCACCGGGCTCCTTAACACGAAATAGGAAAACAAATTATTTTTCCATTGCAGAGGACGTTATGATTTTTTTTTCTGAGCGGTGGCCGCAAAATTAACTTTACCCTTTTTTTACCACCTATTCAAATTTACCATAAACTTACAAAAAGGTTGGGGCAATAGGTATCACCCTTTTGGAAAGCGCTGCCATTTATGCGAATGACATCTTGTCAGGTTGATTTTGACATTCGATTTTGACGTGCGAAATTTATAGTGATCAACAATAGCTCTATGCCTCTAGAACTCACCATTTTAGAACTCAAAGACCAAGTGGATGATTTTTCATAAAAATTAATCATGACCAACGAGGCTTATTTTTAGCACATCAGCGTCTCTCAAAGGACTCTATTACGGTGAACGGTGACTGCTATAGAACCATGGTTACTGAATTTTTTCTTAACAGAAATTGATGATGTTCATTTGGAGGACATGTGGTCAAAACAGGACAGGGCTCACATGCCACTACGCAAACAATAATTTTTCGTCCCAGAACTTTCCTAGGACATATCACCCTACTGCGATTTTTGGGGATATTAAGTAACATGCTCTGTACTGGTTCTATTGCATGTTTAAGTGATCAATGAAAACTCCATAAAGAGACTGGTGGTTATGTGGGAGATTATATTATTTCCCCATATACAAATGTACTTGTTTATTAAAAATGTTATAAACGCTAAACTCTAACTCCCATGCCTGTGGTAAAAGTGTAAGTTAAAATAACAGAAATGATATTTCATTTAAACCAAATGGCTTTTGTTATTTACTTTTAAATATTGTTTAAACAACTGACATAATCGTGAGAAACAAATGATTAATAAGTTAAAATAAATGTTAAAATTTTACCTACCAATTCCTTAAAAAATAAATGATTTTATCATTTGTTTGAAATTGTTTCTGATTTTGCTTTTTTTTAATCACATTTTGCCTTATGCTCCTTATAGGAACGACGGGATCATACAGGTTGGTTGAAAAGTTCCTGCGCTCACCAAGAGATGGCACTGCTAGCTCCAAACTTTTTTTTCTCAAGTTGGTATAACTATCCTGAGAACACATGCAAAGTTGCAAGTCATTCTGTCAATTCTTTCTTTGTTAACAAGCCATTTGAAGTTGACGTGTCATTGATTTTTTTTTAATATGAAAAAAATTGAATTTCGTGCAGTCATTAGATTCTTTGTTTTGAAGGGTTTAAAAGCAAAGGAAATTTATGAACAATTGTTAGAAGTGTATAAGGAGTCCTCACCTTCAAAACGCACCGTTGAATTTTGGGCTGGTGAATTTAAACGTGGTCGTACCAGCCTTGAAGCGATCCACGCGAAGGACGATCAAAAACTGCAACCACAGCAGAAATCATTGAGCAGATACATAATATGGTTAGTAAAGATCCAAGTTTGACTAAGCGTAAAATTGCTAATGCCATAGGCATCTCAGACGAACGAGTACTCCATATTTTACATGAAGAATTACGTATGAAAAAACTGTTTGGAAAGTTAGTGCCGCACACATTAACAATTCAACAAAAACTGGATCGAAAACAAATTTCTCAGCGTAATTTGGAGCGTTTTAAGCCGAATAAAACCAACTTCTTGCGTAGTTTTATAACTATGGATGAGACTTGGATCTACCACCATGATCCTAAATTGAAACAAGACCGTTTACAGTGGACTGAAGCTGGTTGTTCAGCTCCAAAGCAGGTGAAGTCACAACGATCAGAAAAGAAGTTTTTGGCATCAGTTTTTGGGATGCAAAAGGAATTTTGTTGATTGATTATCTTCAGAAAGGTAAAACAATCAACTCTGAATATTATTGCAGCGTTTTGGATCAGCTGGATGAAAAAATTCGTGAGAAAAGACCTGGTTTAAAGAAGAAAAAAATCATTTTTCATCAAGACAATGCACCTGCTCACAAAAGTGTTTTGACGATGGCTAAATTCAAAGAATTAAATAACGAATTGCTTGAACATCCACCGTATTCACCAGATTTGGCTCCCAGTGACTACTATCTCTTTAGAAATCTCAAACAATTCCTTCGTGGAAAGCATTTTTCGTCGAATGAAGAGGCCATAGCAGCCGTAGACGGTTATTTTGAGCTTCCGGAAAACGATTATAAGGACGGGATAAAATTATTGGAAGATCATTGGAACAAGTGTATTGAGCTACTAGGAGATTATATTGAATAAAAAAATATATTTCGTAACAAAAATAGTATTTTTCATTTCGAGCGTAGGAACTTCTCAACCAACCTGTATATATATATACATATATACATTTTGTTGATGCATGGCTATAGACACTTTTTGTGTTAATGTGTTTCTGTATGTATGTGTGTTTATGAAGTTTTTTGTGATTTGAATTGAAATAATTTGTATACAAGCAACTAATTTATATAAAAAATTTAAGTTTTTTGAATATTTTTTTTTTTTTTTTGAAACAGACAGCAAACAAAATTTAAATTTGAAGCAACTGTAACGGACGCAAAGAAACCACAAATTTTCAGTTTGCTCATTTTGAATACCAAACTGCTGGGGAGGATGTTCAATAATCTGGGTAAAAATAGGCACCCCCGCTTGCGTCTTCGCGTCGTGATCGCCATTTCAACAGACAGACAGACGGACAGACAGACGGACATCGCTAAATCGACTTAAAATTGCATAAGGATCACGAATATATATACTTTATGGGGTCTTAAACCTATATTTCGACATATTACAAACGGAATGACAAACTGATATATACCCTCACCATACACTCACCAAAAAAAGTCTGTAATGGCAACTAAAAATTTTGCTGTTATTACGGGAAATTTTGCTAATTTGAGCCCAGCGGTATTTTTTGCTAATCTTAGCAACACATGTCTGCTGACGTGTAGTACAATGAAATTAGTAGAAAAATTAGTAGCCGCTACTAAATTTTAGCATATTTTTTGTAAAGTGAAATTTAAAATATGTTTGCTAAAATCAGCAAAAAAAAATTACTAATATTTGGTACAAAATTTTTATCGAGCATCAAAATTTTTTTTATTTTATTTATTTTTTTCAAAAAATATTTTTTAAAAAATTAAAAAAAAATCAGAGGCTTAAAAATCTTTAAAATTGTTAAAACAAACGAATTAACCATTTTGTTTTAATTTGGTAATTTCTGTTTTGGGCTGATTTTTAGAACTAAAAACAAAAACTTTTTAGTGCTATTTTAAGTGGATGTCCTATTTTCAGACATGAGTCGGTATATTCACTTCCGATTAAAAGATTTGCTAAATAATATTTTTTTAACTAAAAATTAGTACAAAAATAGTAAAGTGGGATTGAAAACCGTTTACAAATTTTTGTACTAACTTTTTTTTCTGAGTGTATATGGTGGAGGGTATAAAAATCGGTATTGTATAAAAAAGTTAAAACAGATATTTCTTTAAAAAATAAATGTATTTTCTTTTAAAAAAATTGAACGGAAAACTTTTTTATTAAACTACAAACAGTAAACTACATATTACAACAGTAAACTACATATTACTATCACATCTACTAATCCATAGTATCAATATCAAAAAAAAAACAATAAAAACTTAATAACTAATTTATCACATAGTTGTTTTAGCAAACAAAAAAAAAACCTTCAAAAAGTACTATATTAAAAATTAGAAAAACTAAACCTCAAAATTACCAAAACACTTAAACAAACTCCCTTTTAACAATACAACCAATGAGTATAAAATATATATATATCATTCATTCCATGAGAGATCGCCACAAATCTGACCAAGGGTCTTCTGATTTTCTTCATATTTTGCACAGAGAGAGATTCTATGGAGCCATATAGACAATTCCGTTTCTAGATAATTAAAAATTTCAAAACTGGCGATTTTATTCTCGTTTTTCATTTTTCAAAAACATCAAAAAATGCTAAAAGTTGTGAACTTTGAAGAGCCATAATTCCTTAAATATATGAACGATTTCAAAAATTTAAAAAGAATCTGAAAGCTGCAGTTGTCTTTTCAGAAAAGCTCCTCTTTATAAAATACACTTATAAATAAATACACTTATAACGCAAATGCAATTTAATATTGCATTTTGCGCTTTTTTGCCCCCACTTCGATTTATGAAAACCTTGCATTTTTGGAAAATAAGACTTTGACATTTTTTATATTAAAAGCAGAAATTTTTTACAATTTCTTTCTTTTTAACAATAAGACAATAAGTCTTCTATAATATAAATGATAAATTAAGAACAACATTTTTATAAAAGGATATTAAATAATAATTATTATTTTTTAAATTATCAATTATTGGACTTTATAATACCAGATTTTAAATGTACATTTAAGTTTGAAGTTTCTTTTATCATTATTGTGCCTTCATCTATAGGAATGAACGAGTGGTATTTTTGAGTTGCCTTTATGGGTATTACTACCTTGCTAAACCTTTCCTGACATTTTTCAGCAGTTTCCCTACACTCACCAAAAAAAAAGTCTGTAATGGCAACTGAAAATGTTGCTGTTATTACGGGAAATTTTGCTAATTTGAGCCCAGCAGCATTTTTTGCTAATCTCAACAACACATCTCTGCTGACGTGTAGTACAATAAAATTAGTAGAAAAATTAGTAGCCGCTACTAAATTTTGGTATACTTTTTGTAAAGTGGAATTTAAAATCTGTTTGCTAAAATCAGCAAAAAAAAAAAAATACTAAATAAATGGTAGTCATTCTGTGACTATAACTTCTTTCATTGCTTCCTAAACTTCAGTTGGCATTCTTTTGTGATTTTTTTGGTGTTATTCTAAGGCACTTCTAAAAGAATTAATGTGTTCATATTTCAAATGCAGTGATCTGGATATAAACCCGATGCGTATCTTAAAAAATCACTCTTCATTACTTCTAAAGCATAAGTTATAGTATATCGTATATTTATTTTGAATCTTTAGCATTTATTCAAATTGAGAAAATAGTTCTGATGAACTTTTTTAATTTTTTTAATAAATCATTTTTTATATTTTAGTTTAAAATTTCATGAGGGTTAGAATTTATGTAGTTTTGCAATTTTTATAAAAGTTCTGAAAAATCAAGAAAAACAGATTTTTTTTTTGACCTTTTATTGAAACTAGCTGGCCTGTCATTTGCATTTTTTCAGCCTTAAATATTTATGACGACGCAATCTGTGCATTTTTGCATTATGTTTATTATTTAACACTACACCATTTCCAGTTTTAATTCAGAATTTATCAAAATAATTTTAAAATTGTGTAAAAATTATTTCAAATTGCCCAAAAATATTTTCAAATTGTGCAAAAATTATTTAAAATTGTTCAAAAATATTTTAAAATTGTTTAACAATGTTTCCAAATTGTACAACCAGTTTTTTAATTATCCAAAAATATTTTAAAATTTATCTAAAAATTCATTAAAATTTTTGGTAAAAAATGTTTCAAAAATGCTTTTTCACTAATGCATAATTATTTATTTGTTAATAAAGAGTATTTGTATATCAATGCATAAATTTCGCTTCTTTAAACTTATTTTTCTGCATTCTTATGAATTAAATTTTCATCAAAGCCTAAAGTATATGAACATTTTCCACTCATGCATCAGAGTATCTCTAATCACTGTATTATCATTGCTTCCATAGAGTAAAGTATGAGTAATGGATAGTAGCTACATTTGAATACTTCCATCCTATGACACGCTAATGTTAAATTCATCGATGAAACCATCAGAAAAGAAGTGATGCCTTTGCCATAGAAGTGATGCTTTTATTGCTTCTTTGGCAGCTTCATTTTTGCTGGGTAATAGTACAAAATATAATAGTACAAAATTTAATTTTATTTTTTTTTATCGAGCATCAAATTTTTTTTTTTATTTTATTATTTTTTTCAAAAAAATATTTTATACAAAATTAAAAACAAAAACAAAGGCTTATAAATCTTAAAAATTGTTTAAACATAAACGAATTAATCTTTTTGTTTTTATTTCTGTTTTGAAAAATATTTAAGTCTATTTTTTTTTTTTTCTTTTAGGTCAAATTTTATTAATTTTTAGGGCTTATTTTTAGAATTAAAAAAAACTTGTCCTATTTTTAGACATATATTCACTTCCAATCGCTTTTTTAATCTATGTAACATTTTTATCAAAGTTTTTACGTGTAAGTTTTAATTAGAAATAACATTTTCTGTAATATACAGGTTGGTTTAAAAGTTTCTGCGCTCACCAAGAGATGGCACTGCTAGCTCTAAACTTTTTTTTCTCAAGTTGGTATAACTGTCCTGAGAACACATGCAAAGTTGCAAATCATTCTGTCAATTCTTTCTTTGTTTACGTGTCATTGATTTTTTTTAATATGGAAAAAATTAAATATCGTGCAGTCTAATGACTTCTTTGTTTTGAAGGGTTTAAAAGCAAATGAAATTCATGAACAATTGTTAGAAGTGTATAAGGAGTCCTCACCTTCAAAACGCACCGTTGAATTTTGGGCTGGTGAATTTAAGCGTGGTCGTACCAGCCTTGAAGACGATCCACGCGAAGGACGACCAAAAACTGCAACCACAGCAGAAATCATTCAGCAGGTACATAAAATGGGTAGTGAAGATCCAAGTTTGACTAAGCATGAAATTGCTAATGCCTCAGACGAACGAGTACTCCATATTTTACATGAAGAATAACGTTTGAAAAAACTGTTTGGAAAGTTAGTGCCGCACACATTAACAACTCAACAAAAACTGGATCGAAAACAAATTTCTCAGCCTAATTTGCAGCGTTTTAAGCCGAATAAAACGGGCTTCTTGTGTCTTTTTATAACTATGGATGAGACTTGGATCAACCACCATGATCCTAAATTGAAACAAGAACGTTTACAGTGGACTGAAGCTGGTTGTTCAGCTCCAAAGCAAGTGAAGTCACAACGATCAGCAAAGAAGGTTATGGCATCAGTTTTTTGGGATGCAAAAGGAATTTTGTTGATTGATTATCTTCAGAAAGGTAAAACAATCAACTCTGAATATTATTGCAGCCTTTTGGATCAGCTAGATGAAAAAATTCGTGAGAAAAGACCTGGTTTAAAGAAGAAAAAAATTATTTTCATCAAGACAATGCACCTGCTCACAAAAGTGTTTTAACGATGGCTAAATTCAAAGAATTAAAGTACGAATTGCTTGAACATCCACCGTATTCACCAGATTTGGCTCCCAGTGACTACTATCTCTTCAGAAATCTCAAACAATTCCTTCGTGGAAAGCATTTTTCGTCGAATGAATGAGGCCATAGCAGCCTTATACGGTTATTTTGCAGAGCTTCCGGAAAACCATTATAAGGATGGGATAAAATTATTGGAAGATCATTGGAACAAGTGTATTGAGCTTCTAGGATATAATATATTGAATAAAAAAATATATTTCGTAACAAAAACAGTATTCTTTCATTTCGAGCGCAGGAACTTTTCAACCAACTTGTATTGTACACTTTTTTAAAATTAGTATTTTTTTTTGCTAATTTGGCAAATCGGTTTTCAAAAATTTGTAAAATGATTTCTGAAATTAGCAACAAAAATTTGTAAAAATTCTGTAATTTGTAAAATGTAAATAGCAAAAAGTTTTGCTAAATATTTACTTTTTTACTAATACGAAAATAGTAAAGTGGGATTGAAATAGTAAAGTGTGGGATTGAAAATAGTAAAGTGGGATTGAAAACCGTTTACAAAATTTTTCTAATAACTTTTTTTTCTGAGTGTATACAGAACAAAATCAAAGTAAAAAAATTTATATTTTTTATACATATTATTAACTGCCCATATGTAAAGTTATGCAGCGGTTTTTATACCCATTTCTGGATGATGCAAGCAGTATCTTCTGTCAAGTCTACATAACAGTACCGCCAGTTCCGTCACAAGGCCCTTTGTCATTTGAAGTGGAGAAAAAATTTCATTCCCCTTTGAAGCAAAATCTTTTTCGTGATGGCTTAAGTTTATAAAATTTATTTGTTTTATGTATTGCGTCACTGCGCGACCAGAAAAATATTTAACTTTATTTATAAATGTATAGGTGATGTTAACATTTCTAAAATGTTTCTCTCTTATTTATAAAACAAGAGAATGCTAATGAGCCGATTGAAATAATGAGATATGTTTCTTTGAAGAGCGGCAAAGTTTCCTTTGGGTTTATCATTACATGTCTCTTTTGCCTATGTTCCTTAATACCGTTCTTCCGTATTGTTATAAAATCATTTTTTCCCGGCGTGATACGGCTTACTTAGTCATTATATTAAACTAGTTTTATTACTACATCATCAATACGGTGGAGAATTTTTGATGGATATGATAGTGCTCCTTCTCCAGCCAATAGTTTTTTTTTCGCAGTTCTTATCATATAGTCTCTTGCATCAAAATTTTTCTTTATTTCTTTCCAAATCATTTCATTAGGCAAAGTTAAGATTTCAGTTTTTTATTAATGTAAGAAGTATCTGAAAATTTAATTTTTAATTTTTTAATTTTTTGTATTACAAGTTCCACGAACTCCAAATACATGTTTTTTTTTTTTAAATTTTGCACACTTCTTCCGATTTTAATTTAGAGTATCTTTTTTGATTTATTTTCCTTATTTTATTGCTGTGATTTACAAATTAATTAAACATACATTCAAATCATCGATTGATTTATTTTGATTATACAAGTTACTTGAGTAAGCATTAGAACTTGTGTTAGGATAACTTACATCTGAATTTATTGAAGTGTAATACTTTTCATTTATCATTTATCACATATAAATAGAACTTTTTTTGATATTTTAGTTTTTTTTAATTGTTTAATGGTAATTTTTCTGAGAGATACACATTTGTTTATTTTATGGTTGTTTTCATTTTTACTCATTAAAATTTGTCTTCCATTTGAAAATTGCATTAATGTTAATTGCATTTGTATTATCAGATCATGTAATACTAAAAGTATAATAACACCATTCAATTGTTTTTTAATTATTACAATAGCATACCGAATTTCCGAAAAGTGCCTACATAAAATGTTATCAATACTGATAAATAGTAAAGTCTCTTGGCCCAAAAAAATTAAAGTCTTATTTGATACTAAAACTCCTAAATTTTTCAAAAATGCAAACTTTTCAAAAATCGAAGTGGGGGAAAAAAGCGCAAAATACACTGTTAAATTGCATTTGCATTATGAGTGTATTTTTTTAATAAAGAGGTTCTTTTCTGAACAACACGTCGTAATGTACACTCAGAAAAAACTTTTGTAGAAAAATTTGTAAACGGTTTTCAATTCCACTTTACAATTTTTGTACGGATTTTTAGTAAAAAAATTATTATTTAGCAAATCTTTTTGCTATTTACATTTTATAAATTACAGAGTTTTTACAGTGTATTTACAAATTTTTGTTGCTAATTTCAGAAATCATTTTACAAATTCTTGAAACCGCAAAAAAAAAATTACTAATTTTAAAAAAGTTGATATTGAAGGAAATGTTATTTCTAATTAAAGCTTACACCTACAAACTTAAATTGCCTTAAAATGTTACATGGATTAAAAAAGGGATCGGAAGTGAATATACCGACTAATGTCTGAAAATAGGACATCCACTTAAAATAGCACTAAAAAGTTTTTTTAGTTCTAAGCCTTAAAAACAATTAAAATATGACCTTAAAAGTAAAAAAAATATTGGCTAAAATATTTTTCAAAATAGATTTTTAAGCCTTTGATTTTGTTTTTAATTTTGTATAAAATATTTTTTGAAAAAAAAAAAACAAAATAAAAAAGAATTAATTTAAAATTTTGTACTAATATTCACAATATTTAGTAATTTTTTTTTGCTGATTTTAGCAAACCGGTTTTAAATTCCGCTTTACTAAAAGTTTACAAAAATTTAGTTACGGCTACTAATTTTTCTACTAATTTTATTGTACTTCACGCCAGCAGACATGTGTTGCTAAGATTAGCAAAAAATACCGCTGGGCTCAAATTGGCAAAATTTCCCAACAACAACATTTTCAGTTGCCATTACAGACTTTTTCTAGTGAGTGTAGACAACTGCAGCTTTCAGATTCTTTTTAAATTTTTGAAATCGTTCATGTATTTAAGGAATTATGGCTCTTCAAAGTTCACAACTTTTAGCATTTTTTGATGTTTTTGAAAAATGAAAAACGTGAATAAAATCGCTAGTTTTAAAATTTTTAATGAGCGCCCCGGTGGGCTAGTTGGTAGCATGCTAGCTTATCAGTGCGGGGGTCGTGGGTTCAATTCCCACCAAAGGCTCTGGTCTGTTTTCGCTACAACGAGCCGAAGGCCTTTGTTGCTAGTGCTCGGTTAGGGTATTTACATATAATTTGTAATTATATGATTAATAAAATAAAAATTATATATAACTTTATTCGATCTTATTTTAATATTAATATTCAATTTTTTTAAGCTAAAGATCTTTTTCTTTTTTTTTATAAAATTTCTTATTTTATTTTCGATATTTCGCTAACAATTTGTTAGCATCTTCAGGAAAACAAAATTTTGTTTTCCTGAAGATGCTAAAAGAAAAAGATCTTTAGCTTAAAAAAATTTAATATTAATATTAATAAAATAAATAAATAAATAAAATTTTAAATGATCTCGACACGGAATTGTCTATATGGCTCCATAGAGTCACTCTGTGGTAAAAATATGAAGAAAATCCGAAGACATGAGGTCAAAAAATGTCAATTTTGTAATGTTCTTTCATGGAATGAACGATATATAAATATATAAACAGTGTGTTATAATAATATTAACAATATTTTAGTTACAACATATTGTCTATGTGTCTAGACATAAAAAAGCATAAAAATAAATTTTCAGTTCAGTTTATAAACCTAACACACACACACACACTGTTACACATAACACACTTATACAAATGCATGTTATATTACAAATTCGATTATGAGATAAAATATATTGTATGCGAAAAAAAAGTAGCGGTTAGGTCTGATAAACGTTTTATAACAAATTCAATAATATGATATTGTATCTGTAGTATCTATTGAAAACTGTCTGTTATTTTAGTTTTTACAATAAAGCTAAGGGTGATAAAATTTAAAAAACAAAATAAAACTATCTACATACAGTGAAAATCCAAAAATAAAAAAAAACTAATCGAAACTATTCGCGCATGAATAAAAGTTACACAAAATAAAAAAAATATAAATAAATAAATAAATGAAATAGTGGTAAGCTTTAAAAACCACAACAACATATTGTTATTGTAAACATATTGTTGCAATTTTTTGGTTGAGGGAAGTGCAACAATAATAACAACAGCTATAAAAAACATCAAATAAATATAATGTATTACACTTTCTCATTTGTCATAGACAATTTACAGCTATAGAGTAAATACTTGAATAGGTCATGTGAATAGGGGCGTAAAGACGAACAAAAACTGTAATTTTAATGCATGTAAATAAAACATTTAGTTTAATCGAACCAAATTCACCCTTCATAATGTTAAAGAAAATATTTTAATATAAAAAAATAAATAAATAAAATAAAATAAAATAAGTTAATAGTATAGTAGGATTCTTTTTAATTATTTTTATTGTAAAGAAACATGAAAATTTTATTAGTAAGTTATAGAGAATAAAAATTGAGAAATTCCACTGAGCCAGCAGGATAGAATACTTAGTATTTTCGGTTGGCGCTACCCAACCTTGTCAATACCCATGCTCTTCTTCTCCCTTTACGGTCATTGCTTGTTGATGATTGTCTATTTTATATTGAGTGTAAGGAAACAAATTAACGAACTTGTAAACAACAACACAATTAGACTAACATCAACGAAATTTTAACAATTTATATTTATCCTCTATATTTTACAGTTTTTTGTTATGAACTTTAATTCTTAAAGTATCAAATAACACAGCTTATATGAAGCATTTATTATCAAATGTTTGTCTTAATCCATATTAAATCTACAACATAATCTATGTTGATAGTTAATGAATAGACAATATTTTGAATTATATTTTTCACTGTATCCTTGTGTGTAAAGTAATGGAATTTTATGAATTGTTGATCTGTTATTTTGTAAGTTAATAGTATAGTAGGATTTTTTTTTTTTTATTTTTTATTTTTATAAATAAATAAAATAAAATAAAATAAAATAAAATAAAATAAATAAATAAATAAATAAATTAAATTAAATAAATAAATAAATAAATAAATAAATAGATAAATAAAATAAATAATAAGAAAATAACTCTTATTTTTTTAAATACTTTAAAAAATATATATATTACAGGTTGGTTGAAAAGTTCCTGCTCTCGAAATGAAAGAATACTGTTTTTCTTACGAAATATATTTTTTTATTTAATATTATCTCCTTGAAGTTCAATACACTTGTTCCATTCATCTTCCAATAATTTTATCCCATCCTTCTAATGGTTTTGCGGAAGCTCCGCAAAATAACCGTCTACGCTGCTTTGGCCTCTTCATTCGACGAAAAATACTTTCCACGAAGGAATTCTTTGAGATTTCTGAAGAGATAGTAGTCACTGGGAGCCAAATCTGGTGAATACGGTGGATGTTCAAGCAATTCGTACTTTAATTCTTTGAATTTAGCCATCGTCAAAACACTTTTGTGAGCAGGTGCATTGTCTTGATGAAAAATGATGAATTTATTCTTCTTTAAACCAGGTTTTTTCTCACGAATTTTTTCATCCAGCTGATCCAAAAGGCTGCAATAATATTCAGAGTTGATTGTTTTACCTTTCTGAAGATAATCAATCAACAAAATTCCTTTTGCATCCCAAAAAACTGATGCCATAACCTTCTTTGCTGATCGTTGTGACTTCAGTTGCTTTGGAGCTGAACAACCAGCTTCAGTCCACTGTAAACGTTCTTGTTTCAATTAAGGATCATGGTGGTAGATCCAAGTCTCATCCATAGTTATAAAACGACGCAAGAAGTCGGTTTTATTCGGCTTAAAACGCTCCAAATTACGCTGAGAAATTTGTTTTCGATCCAGTTTTTGTTGAATTGTTAATGTGTGCGGCACTAACTTTCCAAACAGTTTTTTCATACGTAATTCTTCATGTAAAATATGGAGTACTCGTTCGTCTGAGATGCCTATGGCATTAGCAATTTTACGCTTAGTCAAACTTGGATCTTCACTAACCATATTATGTACCTGCTCAATGATTTCTGCTGTGGTTGCAGTTTTTGATCGTCCCTCGCGTGGATCGTCTTCAAGGCTGGTACGACCACGTTTTAATTCACCAGCCCAAAATTCAACGGTGCGTTTTGAAGGTGAGGACTCCTTATACACTTCCAACAATTGTTCATAAATTTCCTTTGCTTTTAAACCCTTCAAAACAAAGAATCTAATGACTGCACGATATTCAATTTTTTCCATATTAAAAAAAATCAAAGTTTGGAGCTAGCAGTGCCATCTCTTGGTGAGCGCAGGAACTTTTCAACCAACCTGTATAAGTAAAAAAAATGGCGGAAGGGGCTGCGCTGAAGTTTGCTATAAGCTTGGGAACTAAAGGGTCACTGAAAGGTCATTGGGAATGTAAATTGTACATTATTGCTACAGTCAAAAAAATAAGTTAGTAGAGAAATTTGTAAAAGGGTTTGTAAAGGGTGGTTAAATTTTAATGGCCGATGTTGAATGTGAACCACACCTAAACGTCAAGTTTTTTCTGCATTTCATTTGACATTTCTCAATTTCAGACAAGCTCAATTTGAACCATGCAAAGATACGCAATCGAGCAACGCGTTAAAGTTATTCAGGCTTATTATGAAAATGGCCGTTTTTTTTTGTCAGCATAATCGACCAAATGTGTCCACATTTGGGAAAATTGTGTGCAAATTTCACCAAACCGGGTCTGTAGAAACACCTGTGCATGCTCGCCCAGTTCGTTCTGCGGAATACATTGCTGTTGTTCGTAATAGTGTGCCATGAGGTCGGCCAAGCATTTACCGTGAATGGTGTTTGCTATCGCGAGATGATAACGAACTTATTGTGGCCAGGAATTGAGTATATGAACCTGGGCGATATGTGATTCCAACAGGACCGTGCCAATTGCCACACAGCTAACGAAACAATGGCTCTTTTGCACGACAAATTCAATGGTCATGTTATCTCACGTGGTGGCGATGTCAATTGGCCGCCAAGATCATGCACGCAGAGAAAACACATGGTTGATACAATCACAATCGCAAACTATCATTAATGTTTGTGGTTATGATTGTGTCAAACATATTATTATGTTCACAAGAAAAACGCAAACGATCTTTCAAACCATGTTTCTATATTTCCCAATACCATGCAAAATGTCTATGTCAACATGTTATATGGTTCTCACAATAAAACAAATAGAAAATGTAATTTCAAAGATTTATTTTTGATTAAAAAGGTATACATATATACATATTTTTTTCCCCGCACTTAAGACTTGTAATATAAAGTCAAAGAGAAACGTACCTTAAATTTCTTTTATGAAATCGACTGTATCAGTATATTGTTGAACTGTTATTAAAAAAAATCAGGGCTTATCACAAAATTCTGCGTCAAAATTTCAATGGCGTTTTTAATGTTGTATGTTTTTTTGGCTGCAAGAAAGACAATGTAATTTATACGTACTTATACATGTATGAATTTAGCTATGTATTTTCTAATTATATGTATATAAATTACTTACCTGTTTCAATAAACGTATAATAATTTATATCATTAAATTTGCAAGGCAGCATGGCCTTTTGCTCCCCGAAAAATGTTTTTATTATTTTATACTCACTCATGTTATTAACTATTGCTGGCAAACGGAAAATGACGCGGGAGAAAATTTTATTTGTTTAGAAACACACACTGTTTATTTTGACAATAAATGTTTGCTCATTTAGAGAATGAATTTTTGTAATAAACATACACTTTTGTGTGCAACTAATAATACACTCAGAATATTATGTAGTTAACTGTTTGTAGTTTAATAAAAAAGTTTTCCGTTCCATTTAAAAATAAAGGAAAATACATTTATTTTTCAAAGAAATATCTATATTAACTTTTCTATACAATTATTCGAAATAATTTACTATCATTTACCGATTTTTTTCAGTTTCATTTATTTTTTTCATTTGTTTGAAATTTAATAAAAATTACCCACAAAACGGAAACTTGTGGTTTATTTGTGTCCGTAACAGTTATTACAAATTTAAATTTTGTCTGCTGTCTGTTTCAAAACAAAATATTCAAAAAATTTCAATTTGTTTTTTTATTTAAATTGGTTGTATATATACAAAATTTTTCAATACAAATTACAAGAACTTCATAAACACCCATACATACACAAATACATTCACACAAAAAGTGTTTATAGCTTCATATGCATACATACATTTTGTATTGTACGAGTATATTGAAAAAAAAAAACAAAAAATACAAAAACGGAAATAATTTCAAATAAATTAAAATAACATTTATTTTTTAAGGATTGGTAGGTAAAATTTTGACATTTATTTTAACTGATTATATCATTTGTTTCTTACGGATGTGTCAGTTGATTAATCAACATTTAAAAATAAATAACAAATGGCATTTAATTTAAATGAAAATTAAGTAGACCGGGTTTTAAATGAAATATCATTTCTTTTAAATGACATTTTCAGTTATTTTAACTTACAAACTTTTTTAAGTGTATGCTTAAGACAAAAAATTTTTGTTCAATTTATTCTAGGGCTATAATAAATTTATTAGGGTAAACATATTAGACTAATATGAATAAATATGGTCGTAGTGACCATTCATTAATCATGTTTTTTCTCTGCGTGTGTGATTTGACACCCTTGAACTTCTTTGTTTGGGGTTATATAAAAAAAAAAGGTGAACGTCGATAAGCCAGCAACAATTCAAGAGCTAAAGGATGGGATAATTCGGCACATTAACGGCATAGAACCTCAATTATGCCTCAGCGTCATCGAAAATTTGAAACATCGAATGGAGGTGTGCCGCCGAGGTCGCGGCGGCCAGTTGTCCGATATTTTTTTCCACACATAATTGAACCATGCCATATTATCATAATAAAAAGAAATGACAATAATTTCCTAAATAATTTGTGTTTTATTCAAAATCAACGTCGGCCCTTAAAATTTAACCACCCTTTATATCAAGTATACTAGTTTTCAGTAATATTTTTGCTGAAATTGTAGTTTCAGCAAACTTAAGATACATTTTTCCAACAATAAACTAATTTTGAGCAAATTTTTTACTAATATTTTTTTGCTAACAAAATTGTGCTGATCAATACATTTATAGTGAGGACAACAACCACATCTTGTCTTGCACTAAAAATACAACGAAATAAGTGTATGTATAATATAAAAAAAATAAAATATTGTGTTAAATCAGATTTATTTAAATATGATTTAAATTACAAGCAAAATAAAATATTTAAATTTAATAAAAATTAAGTTAAAATGTGTTTTTATAAATAAAATATTTATAAATAGTGATACTTTGTGGTATTTATCGAAAATAAAACAAATATTCAGCATGTAAATAATTGAGATAATTTTGTTTCTATTTTATTTATAACTATTTTTTATATATTTTTATATTTTTTATTCTATCATGTCGACAATGCGGAAGACTGGACAGAATTTTACAAAGTTTTGTAAATTATTTTCAGTATCACCAAAAAAAAAAAACATTTCTATATATAAATTTTCAGCAAATAAATGAACTAAAATATAAAGTTTTTACAAACTTGACTAATATTTAGCAAACAGTTTTATTGGTTTTTGCAAGAATTTTTCTTCTTTAGAATCGTGTTAGTGTTAGCACAAAATTTGCTGAATTTACAATTGTTTTTACCAACTTGATTTTGCTGACATTAGCAATTTGTTCCAAACAACCTCCTGACTTAGCAACATTTTTTTGCTGAATTTACTAACATTTTTTTTAGTGTAGTTTGAGTATGAATGGTTGGTAGGTATTCGCCCTGACCATAGAACCTTAAATTTCTTCAGGGATAGTTTCAATTTGGTCGAAGGTGCTGCGGTTTTCTGCCGAGAGCTAGGTAGTTATCGAGCAGTCGTATAAACTTCCCGATAACTGCATTTTTCAGGCGGAAAATTTGGCGGCCAAAATGGCTGCTAGCCTTGATTTTGTCCCTGAGGTAACTGATTATTACGTTAGGGTAATCTTCGCAGATTTGACACATTCATTCATTGTCCGAAGGTGCAAGGATTCTTTAGATAGACTTTATGCGAACAGAAGAATGAACATCTATTGGATTCGTGGACAGCGGGGCATTGAGGGTAACGAGGTTTCAGATGAGCTGGCGGGGTCCAGATGCCTGCGAAAGGCAAACGGACATTCGTGTCCCACTTCAGTTTCTGAAACAGGACGTAGATTCCATTGTAATAGACAGATCTAAGGCGGTTTGGTGAATAAGTGCAGGGTGTGGAAAATTTGTGAATGTCTTACGATCCTAAGGTAACGGGTCTCTTGTCATCCTTAATCAGAAGCGATTGTAGAACTGGCAGGTCACTGCTGAACTGCGGTTCTTGCCAAGAATGCGGGAAAGCTGGCGAGTAAAAATTGTAGATTTTATGGGGTAGCGGGGGACAGGGAGACGGTAGAACATTTTATGTACACTGTCTGGTTCTTGCGCGTTGCAGGGCAATTTGCTTGGATGATTATCAATTCCGCTATCTGGAGAAAATCTCAAAAATCGGAATTCTAAAACTCCGGCTATTTGTTGGGAGAGTGTGGAGTTATGAGGGTTATCGTGTCTTATCTAGCAACGCTAGAGAACCAATTTGTTTATGCAAGGTTTTTGACGAGCCAGCTCAAACTAACCTAAGTAAAAAAAAATTATCTAAAAACAAGTGAAATAATATGAGTGTATAAGAAAACGACGCACAATTTATTTTTTTTTTGCATGGATAACTGCCCCGTAATTCGAAATTTTTACAATAGAAAAAATTTCCTGCAATCTTAAAATGCTAATTCGGGAGAATTTTTCAAGTATGTTATGCTGAAGTAACTCTAAATTTTTTCGTTGAAAAAGTAAAAAGTCTACCAGAAGCTATCTCCTGGAGCAGACCTTAGATCTTAATAAAACTTGGTTATGTAGTTGAGGTGAAAGTTCAGTAGAAATGTTGAGTAGGAAACAACAGTTCAATCTTATTTTAAGGGGTAAAACTGAATTTCCAAATAGTTCGAAAGTTGTTGGTGTAATATCTTTTTAATATTTTGCCCCACCGGATATATTTTCAAAATACCTTTCCTTCGATACCCATCTAAAAATCGAATTATATATGAGCATACATGATCATACATGGGCTTATATATAATCATACATGGGCATACATGGTCATATACGTCCATACATGATCTCATATATGACCATATATCTTCGGATCCGAAATTTGAGGGTATATAGTGATATATGTGCATATATTATCATACATGCTCATATATTATTCATGAATGCTCGTATATGATCATATACGTCCATATACCCTCAAATTTCGGATCAATGAGATCGTGTATGGTCATATATTGAACAATGTATGGACGTATATGACCATGTATGCCCATGCATGATCATATACAGGCTCATGCTCATATATATTTCAATTTTTAGATGGGTATCCAATTTGTTGCAACGAATAAGAAAAGGAACGAAAAAATTTATGAATACCATAAATAATTCTAGCGGGATATTTTGATTGGGCTGCTAGAAGATACTGGTGCCATACATTTTGCTCCTCTACAACATATTTTAGTTTTAGTATCTTCCAGGGAAACTCTCCAAAGTTAGAAATCCGATTGAACTAAAATAATCGAGTAGACAAAACTATCAGAACTACGGGGGCGGATCAATAAGTCCTTGACTTTTTTTTTAATGAAACACAGTTTTTTTTTGCAAAAAAAAAAAAAAGAAACTAGTTTTCAATATAATCTCCTTTTAGCTCAATGCACTGAGTCAAACGTTTCTAAAATTTTTGTATTTCTTTAAAAAAACGGGATTTTTTGAGGTCCATAAAATATACATTTGTTTGATCAATAATTTCATCTTTGGAGCTAAATCTCTTTCCACCGAGCCATTTCTGTAGGTTTGAAAATAGGAAATAGTCACTGGGGGCTAAATCCGGAGAATATGGGGGATGAGATACCAATTCGTAGCCCAATTCATGGAATTTTGCAATTGAGACTACACACGTGTGCACCCGTACATTATGGTCAATTGGCACCCACTTAGCTCTCGTAAATCCAACTGATCATTTAAAATCAAAACCACACCGCCATATGAAATGCCTATGGCATCAACAATCTCACGCACTTTTACGACACCATATCGTGGATTTTTTCAACATTTTGGGTTCAGCGTCATTTGTACTAGTACGACCACAACGAGTCAGTAAACCACTTTTTTGCCATTGAAATCGATGATACAGAGTCCCCATAGTATTTATCAAGCTTTTCCTTGGTTTGATTGAAGGTTTTCTTTTTCGCAAAAAAATAATGTTTAATAAGCAATCGAAATTCACTTTTACTCATTTTCTAAAAAATCCTGTTTTTAACAGCTGTTAAACGCAAAGTAAATGACGCAACTTGCTCAAAAGTTGACAGTAGTGTATTAACAGGTGGTACTTGATGGGAGCAGTGTTGCATTTCATATAACTACAAGGGAAGTTCAAAAAGTCACGGACTTATTGATCCGCCGTCGTATATTTTTTCTCATTGGAACAATCTCAAATTTAGGGAGTACAAAAATATTTATTTGTATAAAAGATTGAAATATGTATACTCACAATATATTTTCCGTTACCGAATGTAGTTTATTTAAAAATAAATACGTAAAATTTGTTTTTAAATGTAAAATCAATTAAAGTGCATGGACATATATTTTTTAATTATTTGATTTGGTTTGGCCAACAAGATCTCCCGATTTGAATGTCTAAAACATCTTCCTATGGGGATAGTTAAAGTCGTTGGTGTATGCGAATAATCTCCGCAACTTGGAGAGATTAAAGAGCAACATTTGAGCCGCATTAACAACGTGACACCGCAAATGTATTCAAAAGAGACAAAATTTGCAGCAAAGTCGATGGTGGTAATTTTTCCAACATAATGTTGGACAATTTATTAAAACAAAATTTATAATTGCAAATAAACAAAATCAGTAAAAAAGCAAATGAGTTTTTACTTTAAACAAAAGTTATAGCGAATGAAAATTAGATGATGATTTTTGCCACACCCTGTAAGTTAATATTATCTAGAATGTGATTAAAAAAAAAAACAAAGAACTGAAAATAACGGTAATTTTTACCGTTGAGATTTTTTATTATCGATGCATAAGTGGATAACAGAAAATAAATTCCCTTAATTTTAGCAAATAAAGGGTGTCCTAAGAAGAACGCAATTTTTAAATCTGGCAACATTCGAAGTATCATTGTTTGACATTTGAACAATTGTTATTGTTTGCTAGTAGAAGGTACGAGGTTAGTAAAAATGGAGCGCGAATGAACAACGCATTCTCATTGTGAAATTGTTTTACCCAAATGGTGAAAGTTTTGCGGCTACAGTTCGCAAATTGCGATCAATTTGGGGTCACAATAATGCTCCAAAAGAGTCAACTGTAAAGAGATTAATGGATAAATTTGCCGAAACTGGGTCTGTTAGTGATGTAAAGACAACAACGCGCCATCGACCAGGTCGATCGACCGAAAATGTCGCAGCTGTACGTGATGATGTCGCTCAAACTCCATCCACCTCAATTCGACACCGAGCTCAGCAAATTGGTGTCTCCAAATCCACTTTGCAGCGAATTTTGACGAAAGATTTGCATCTTCATGCATACAAAGTTCAATTGACTCAGGAACTGAAGCCAGCTGACCATGGACAGAAAAGGGAGTTCGTTAATTGGGTATTGGAGAGACAACATGAAAATGCTGATTTTGCCGATAAAATCATCTTCAGCGACGAGGCCCATTTTCATCTTGATGGCTTCGTCAATAGGCAGAATTGTCGCATTTGGGGTGAGGAAAATCCTCGAGTGAGAAGCAAATGCATCCTCAACGTGTCACTGTGTGGTGTGGTTTTTGGGCTGGAGGAATCATTGGACCTTTTTTTATGAAAATGAGGCAGGTCAAGCGCAAACAGTCAATGGTGTTCGGTATCGTGAAATGATAACCAGTTTTTTCTTGCCTAGAATTGAAGAAATGAATGTGGAGGGCATGTGGTTCCAACAAGACGGCGCCACATGTCATACAGCCAGAGAAACAATTCAATTGCTGCATCAGTCATTTCCCGGTCGTGTTATTTCGCGTTTTGGAGATCAGAATTGGCCGCCTAGATCGTGCGATTTAACACCATTAGATTTTTTTCATTCATGCAAAACGGTCATTGAAAATTTCATTAAAAGATCGCGTGCATGCCAGCAAAGCCGCGGCGGCCATCTGCACAATATATTGTTCCATACATAACCTCATTCTGTCTACTTTACGATATAATAAAGTTTCACGATTTTTTTTAAATATCTGTGTTTTATTTAAAATTTAAAAATTGCGTTCTTCTTGGGACACCCTTTACATTTTCAAAAATTATTAATTATCAAAAAATAAAAAAGACACCAAGTTCCCAAAATGTTCTAAAATCTTAAAAATTACCTTTTTTTCAGTGCATTAGTAGCATCAATAGTTTTATTTAAAAAAGAATCGATAAACATTTTTAAATATTTTTTTTTTCCTTAACCCTTTCGCGGACACCTTATTTTTAAGAGGACTTACCGTGGGACACTTGCAGTATCTTCCTTATATGGTATGATAGAAAAATTCTGAAAACACCAAACTACTGGAAATTGAAAAATAAATCGATCTATAGAATAAAAACAGTGTTTACTTTTTGACGTTCATAAACGTCATGACTCTGCTTGTATTCTGGAATTGATGTGCTGCGTCATGACGTAAATAGACGTCAGACGGATATAGACGTCATTGCTGATATACGTAAAAAAAAAGTGGTATGATGCTGCACATGACGTTCATAAACGTCGAAGGCAGTTTTATCTTTCTTATAGTCTTTTAGAAAATAAAACAAAAGTTTAAGTTAAATTCAGTCTTTCATAAAATATAAAACTACTAAAAAAAACAAACACAAATTCTTAAAATTCACTCTCATAAAGAAAAAAAAATATAAAACTTATAAAAACCAAAATACAAGAAATTCAATAAAAACAATAAAATTAATTTTAATTAATATGCCATTTTTCGAAGCACGAACCTGGACAAAGTGGAGGTTTTTCGTCACAGGTCTTGCAACGGTATGAGGTTTCTCGTCGCATATTTTCCTTCGCACACCATCTGCATCGTAAGTATTTAGATTTGTTTTTGTTTGCATTACATGGAATCTTTTCTTGGAAATGCTGGTATTCACTTAATCGAGGTATTGAATTAGCAGGACTTAATTGGGTAGTTGCCCTCAACAAAGACATGTTGATTCCTAAAAGTGAATAAATTAAGTCTTCTCTATATTGTAAAAAAGATATTGAGCGTTTAGTGTGTTTTTTATAAATGTAAAAAGAATTATAGGCACAGAGATCTAAGAGGTGGAAAATAACTTTTTTATACCACCGTATGGTCTTTCGCGGGCATGAATAGTAACTGATCATTTGATCACTTTTGTCCACACCCGCCATATTACTGTTATATCCTTCTATTTCAACAGGCTTTATTTTCTCCTTTCCATATCGATTCTTACATTTCTTTAACTCAGGCTTATAAGCTGTTGTTATGCATAAGACGTCTCTAGTATCTTTCCATTTACTTATATAAATTTTCTTATGCCTCTTCCATATATAACCACCTTTTTTTAACTTTTGTTTGACAACAGCAGGAGGATTTTGTTTCCTATTGGATCTTAATGTTCCAGTGGTGTGTGTCTTATATTTTAGTAAATCCTGACTTAAATCAAAGCTGTTGTAAAAATTATCCATGTATAAATGGTGGCCTTTATTTAGGTATGGAGCCATTAAACGCAATACCAGAGAATGCGTTTTCTTGTTTGTATTATCATCTACATGATGTTTTCCTCTATATAATTCCAAATTCAATGTATATCCATCTGGTGTGCACAGCTCGTAAAATTTAATACCATATTTTGCTTGCTTTCCTTTCAAGTATTGACGACAAAAAAGTCGTCCTTTGAAAAGTAATAGCGACTCATCTAAAGATAGCGATTCTTCAGGATAGTAAGCTTTTGAGAAATTATTCAATACGGTATTTATCAATTCGGAAACTTTGGATAGCTTATCAGTTTCACTTGGATATTTTTCATAATTAAAACAACGCAAAATTTGTTCAAATCTTCTTCCAGACATAACAGAAGAAAATACTGGGTGGTGGTACAAGGGATCTTTGGAAAACATTTTCCGTATTGTTGGGAACTTAAGATGCCCTTGCAATAAACATAGCGCAAAAAATTTTCCAATTTCTGTTTCATTTGTTTCTTGAAATGATTTATAACGTGAATTTCTTGTCATTTTTCCAATGTTTTGAAACAAGTCTTGCCCATATTTGTTGGTACATTCAACGAAAGTTGAAACGATATCAGGAGTCCAAAGTTTGGAAAATACTTCGACTGGTGATGGATTTTCAGGTAATGAAATTTGTATACCTGTTTGACTTGTATCAAATTGAAAATCAGGGATACTTTCAGTATCAGAAGTCCAATTATCTTCATCTGCATTTTCGACACTTTTCTCATTTTTATCTAAATTTACTTCACCACCATTAACTGCAGTTTCTTCAGATGGTTCAACAAATTCCTCTTCTTTTGAACTAATAGAAGAGGTGTCTGAGCTTTGTCTTTCTGGTATATAATTTGGATCTTGCCCACAATATTCTCCGTCATCTGCAAATGGATCAGATGAATCTGAGTCTATTTCAGAGAAGCTTTCACTAGAGTCTACTTCAGCAAACAACTTCTCTAATTTTTTCTTTTGATTTTCATATGCCATTTTTAATGCCTTACACATAAAAAATATAATTTATCAGTAGATTTCGCCAGCAAAAAAGTTACAAAAAAATATATACTTACAAGCTAAACAATTACGAGCCTTTGCTTTTTCATGCGTCTACTCGTAAACACACACTTTTTACTACTGCAGAAAATCTCATAGAAACAAGACGTCTATTCACGTCATGTGTCTACGGGAAACCCCCAAAAAAAATATTGCGATTTTGTAACGGCTTTTAGTGTTGCTTTATTTTTGTTTTGTTATAAACATGCAACATTGTTGTCTAACATGTTGTTATAAGCATAATAGTTGCACACGTCATAAAAGCTAAGTTTCTCATTGAAAAATTCATTTGCAAAGATTTTGTTGCCGAAACATTTTTTGACGTCTATACACGTCATGTCCCACCAGAAGTCTTTGTTTTGACGTCTATAGACGTCAGTGTCCGCGAAAGGGTTAATAAAAAAAATACTGATTTGCATTCAACAGCAAACAAGAAAAAAAAAAGAACAATACATTTTTTATAACACTTTACTTCCTAAATACATAAAAAAGTGGCGCATGAAAAATTGTATGTATTACATGCAATAGCAGCTCTATAAACATATTATAACAACATTTGCCAACTGACACTTAAACTAAATATGAGAAGGAGAGCACAGCAATAACGAGCGACATCAAAATAAAATAAATGAACAAAAAAAAAAAAAAAATACAAATAAAATGAAATTGGCAATACAAAAAGCAAACTTCATTTTGCGGCAACAAGGAGAGTGAGAGCGAACAAAACTAAAGCATTGCATGTTTTAAAGCCTGTAAATGGCAACAGCAGCAACAAAAAAATTAAATAAACTTGTTTTTTTTTTCTTTTTGAAAACAAACTGCCACCAACACCATCATTATCATCATCCACATCAACAACATCATGATGATAATGATGATCATAAACAGTGTCGTCGTCGTCATCATCATCAAACAACAATTGCAGCAAACAGTTCTACCACCATCACCAGCAACAAAAATATTTATGCCACATAAAAATGTTAGGAAGGAGTAGAAGGTTTGTATCATTCATTCCCTAAAACTAATTCTATAACCATTTCCTACCACATTTTTCAAAAACGTACCACATCATCATCCTCATTCTCATACACTCTCCTCCCATACATCAATGGATCTCTTGTTCGATGGGGTTATGGTGGATACACAATTATAACTAAATGTAGTTTCAATATACATATAGATGGCGCTTTTAATGTTTTCTTTTTTGGCGCGCAATTTACCCGACTCACCACACAGTTTCGTTGCAATTTTTATATTTTTTTTTTTAGATTTTTTTTTTCTCTTTCTATGTGACAAATGCTTGTAGAATGTACATTATGGGTAAAATAGTATAACATTACCTTAAACATTTTATACTATACTGACACACACACACAATACACCCAAAAAAAAAAAGAACTAGAATTTAGAAAATGAAATGAAAAAGGCGCCAAAGACACTTTTTACCAAATTATAATAAAATTTTCCTTGAAATTAAGAAACAAATTTTATTTAAAATTTGATCAACATTTCTAAATTATAGAAAAATTTTACTATTGAGATCTAAATTTTTATTAGAAAACAGTCAAATTTTCTCCTAATTAGTTCATACATCATCTAAAATTGTACTGTTAGTTAAGAAATGTGTCCTTAGTTTTAAGAAAGATTTCATTTTATTTAAATTCATTAAATACTTTTTTTACTACAAATAAGAAAATATTTTCAAACATCAAGTTAAATGGCACTTTTTTATCCTTAAATTTTATTAAAAAAAATTTGTCAATATATATGAAACTGTCTCTATGGTAAAATATATTTTACCATATATTTTAAAGTACTTTACATTCATTGTGTAAGTACTTTCACACTTTCAGAGGACTTCCGCTTCGTATGTCTTTAAATTAAATTGAATTACACTAAACTAATGTATTTAAAATATAAATGAAATTTCATTAGCAAAAAGATAAACAAATTAATCCTGAAACGTAATAAATTGTAATAAAGTCAGATCCTTTTCATAGTTAATTAATGGTTCTCCTTGAGAGAACTACAAAATGGGACGTTCTAAGTGATACACGTCATCTATGGCTAAGAAACACTGGGGGTCCTTTGTCTTCTTAAATGAACAAATTTAAGGAAATTGTTGCAAAAATACAAAATATCATAGTTATATTTCATGTTATTATTATAAAATGGAAAAAAGTCATAAGTTTATTTTATTGCATTTTTAGCTTAAACTTTAATTGACATATACAAATTTTAACTTTTTTTATTATTAAGGGAAAAAAGAAATAGTTTTAATGCCTTCGATAAATATGAATTATAATAGGCGCAGTGTCAATTATAGGTTATTCATTTTAACGTAATGTATGAAATGTGCTTACGATATTTTGTATTGTAGTCAGCAAATAAAATTATTACATAAAAGCGCAAATTCGAAATTTTGTACCTTTTGGTAACAAAATTTTTAAATATATTTCAAGCTTCTTAAAGTACTTAAGACTGATATAGATTAGATATTAACGAACTAAGAATTACAATCATGCACTATATTTCGTTTTAATTGATACTTTAATTTGTTTTCATTAATAATATTTTTTCTTTAACCCTCGAAGTGGCACATGGTTCTGGCCAGACATATTTAATTCTCATGCTTCAATTTAGCATACTTCTATTTTAGGTACATGGCTGTAATTTCAGGTAATCTCCCAAAATATTGTTGGCTTTCGATGTATAAATTAATAATTGAAAAAAGTCCTTGGAACAGGACAAAAAGCCAAATAAAAAATCTTCACCTTACTTTTGGTACATGGTGTCTGGCAAGACCCCTATGCATTTTGTATGAACGCATAGGCAAAGCACATGGCACGAGTTGGAAATTTGTATTTACTTTATTCTTTTATGCTTCTTTCTTTCTTCTGATTTTGTTTGTGAGTTAGTTATTCATTGAACGTTGAACAGTGAAGAAGTAATCTAGTTTTTGTGCGGTAATTTTGAACTTGTGAATAATTTTATAATACACGCTTGCGTAGCGCGAATTTGCAACCCCAATTGTCAGAGGCATTAGTGCGTGATTTTCAAAGTCAGGTAGAAGCTGATGAAAATTATGATGTTTTTGAAAACGATGGTGACGACACTGCTGATTATGTGCCAGAAGATGATGCATCAGACATAGAAAATGATTTGGAAATTGAACCTAACGAACTTTATGATAGTGATGAAGACGTAGATGAAGAAGAAGAAAGTGGAAATGATGCTGAAGCAGCAAATGAAGTCGACTCGGGCTGTTTTTATGGTAAAGACGGTACTAAATGGAACGAAACTGAACCCCCTGCATCTCGTTTGCGCCAGCATAATATCATGCGTTTTTGATCTGGAACAAAAACAAGGCTCACCAATCCAGTTGAGGTATTCAAGCTATTTTTCTCAACCAATATTACGTTCGTCATCATTAGTGAAACAAATCGGCATGGGCGAGAATCAATTAGAAAATGGAATGAAGAACATCCAGAGTCTACCCAAAGAAAATGGATTGATTTGACAAGCTCTGAACTAGATGCATTCATTGGGATTTTGTTGGCTTCTGGTCTCAGCCATAATAATATGCAAGACTCCAGTATATTGTGGCGTTCTGATTCGCTGCCCATATTCCGTGCGGCTATGTCGCACAAACGATTCATTACTCTGTCCAGATATATTCGTTTCGATAATAGTCGTACGCGGGCATTCCGACAGCAAACAGATAAAGCAGCTCCTATCCGGGACCTATGGAATTTTCTCAATGAAAATCTGCAAAATTATTATGAACCTTATGAAAATATCACCATCGATGAGCAGTTGTTTCCCTATCGTGGGCGCACAAAGTTCACCCAATATATCCCATCAAAACCTGCAAGGTATGGGATCAAAGTTTGGTGGGCATGCGATGCTAAGACTAAATTTTTATTGAAAGGAAAACTATACACTGGAAAGGAAGGAGACAATCGGGAGATAAATCAAGGTGAAAACGTTCTAATGTATTTCGCAAATTGTTACGCAAACAGCGGCAGAACAATTATTTCTGATAATTTTTTCACCTCATTGAACGGCGCTAAACGACTGGCTGCTATGGGACTGACATTTGTTGGCACCATTCGAGCAAACAAAAGATGTCTTCCTAAGGAAGTTATGAAGAGCACCAGACGACCAATTCTTTCAAGTGTGTTTGGTTTTCATGAAAATCTTGTTGCCCAAAAAAGTAAGGCAGTCAATTTAATTTCAACCGTGCATTACACGAAATATGTTGAAGGCGTAGCCATGAAACCGGAAGCAATTTTATTTTATAATTCAACTAAAGCCGGAGTCGATACGATGGATCAAATGCTAACTCATTACACAACAAAACGATCAACCAGACGCTGGACATACGCGTTTTTCTGCAACATGATTGATGTGATGGCATTGGCAAGTTACATTATATGTAAGCTAAATGATGAAAATACAAGAAAAGAAAGAAGACGCATATTTTTATATAAACTTGCAAAGCAATTGGTACTGGCCAACGTTGAAAATCGCATCAATAATCCGCACATTGTGGCTCAACCAACAAGTCGTATAGCATTTGAAGCGTACTTTGGGAGACCTCTCAATATAGCAAACCGTAATGTGGCTTCACGCAGTGGTCCAGATACACTAGCTGCCAAAAAAGATTGCAGAATTTGCCTGCAGCAAGGTGACAAAATACGCCGTAAGACACGCTTTTTTTGCTGCAAATGCAACAATCCTGTTTGTCAGCAACATTCAAAAGTAGATTATTTATGTTTTTGTTGCCTTCCGCAAAATTCTGAATAAAAAAATCAATGTATTCTTCATAATAATTTTCTATCTTGTCATAAACATTTATTACTTTACCCATAATAAAGAGAAATATATATAGAACAAAAAAATTGTTGCCCTTTTCATTCCAAAGAATTTTTCAGGTCTATTTTTTCTTCCTCAGGTAGCTAATAACATAGTAAAAAGAAATAGAAACACAAAATATAACAAATATTTTCCTATCTTAGTAAAAAATTTAACGGCAAACAGCCCTTATTTCCATGCAAATGCATGTAAATGTATAGGGGTCTGGCCAGACACCATGTGCCAGAACTAAGGGCTCAAAATATGTGCCTGACGAAGGGTTAAAATTAGGATAATTTACTACTTTGTTTTTAATTCATTTTTTGGAAACAAATTTTGAAAATAAAAACTAAATTTATCCTTGATTTAAGAAAAATTTACTCGTTTTCTTTTTATTTATCTGAAGAAATTTGTAGAAAAAAATTATTTACCTTAGGTTATTATTTCTCAAAAATTAGAAAACTTTTACTTGAAAAAAAAAGAAAATATTTTAATAAAATTTTAAAAATTTATCTGAACTAAGTTGCATGAAAATTTTCCCTAGAAATAGTTCATCAGTGTCTAAAATCAAGTAAGTTTTTATTATTACATAGGAAAAAATTTATTACCTTTTGTTTTTAAGTGTCTGAACTAATTTTTAGAAAACAATTCTTAAAAATTAACTTAAGAACTGAATTTAGAAATGGCTTTCTAAAATTCAGTTAATTTTACTACTCGCGAAAAAAAATGAACACTGTAACGTCGCAAATTACTACTCCGATTTGGCTACTTACATAATAATACAGTTTATTCTACAATTAATGTAAATATAAATTGCATGCGGTGTAGACGCACTGAAGTTTTACTCAATGTAAATACAACATGGGCAAAGCCTATATATTTTATAAAGGTTCGTTTGTGTTTTACAGCACGCACTTGTAGTTATTGGGACTTAATTTATTTGTATTACTTTTAAGCCGCATGCAATTCTCGTTTAGTTTATGTAATTTTTTAATAAGTATACAAGGTTTGTAGTTATTCGGGGTGGTTAACCTGATCACTGGTCAGTAATCAAATTAAGAGACAAAAGACTTTGATCGTTTGTGTTCTAATTTCACAGCCTTCGCTGACTGTTCTAATTTCACAGCCTTCGCTGGCTGTTTTACAGCCTTCGCGGACTGTTCTAATTTTACAGCCTTAGCGGACTGTTCCAATTTCGCAGCCTTCGCGGACTGTTATAATTTCTTTTCAGTGGTATTATATGCGACTCAAACGCCAACCTGAACCTGTATCCGAGGCAGCCTTCGTGGATTGTTCTAATTTTTACAGACTTCGCGGACTGTTCTAATTTTACAGCCTTTGCGGACTGTTCTAATTTTACAGCCTTTGCGGACTGTTTAAATTTCACAGACTTCGCGGACTGTTCTAATTTCACAACCTTTGCGGACTGTTCTAATTTCACAACCTTTGCGGACTGTTCCAATTTCGCAGCCTTCGCGGACTGTTCTAATTTCTTTTCAGTGGTATTATATGCGACTCAAACGCCAACCTGAACCTGTATCCGAGGCAGTAGACGTCTACCTACCGAAACCGACCAGTAGACGACTGTCTGCCGAACCTGGCATCGAGCCAATAATCGACGACTACCTGACGAGCCTTTGCCGACGGCTACGTTGCCGAGAGATATATTACACCGAGTGTATCCGTGTGGAGAATAAGGGTGTTTCCATTCGGGAAATACATTTATTTATTGTAGTTGAAATTAATTGTTTGAATAAAGAGAGATTTATAAGCCCCAAAAAAGGTAAAATCTATTGTGTTGTTGCCTTAGGTTTTCGGGTCTTCAAGTAGGTTCTGTACACAACTGAACTACCTCAGCCGACGAGAAAACCGTGTTATAACACAAATTAAATTCAAATAGTTTCTCATTTTAAGTAAGACACATTTTTTGAACTAAACGGGAGTAAATTTTATTTTTTTTTTGTTTGTTTTTTTGAACTAAACTTAGTTTTATTATGTTTTAGTATGCAAATGTTTTTCTTAAAAATTGATACATTTTTACTAAATAAACTTGTTTTTTTTCCCTAAAATTAAGAAATATTACTTAGGAAAGATATGAACTATTTCTGAGTATATAAACTATTTCGTTTTTACCCAAACATAGGAAAAATTTAAATAAAATTAATTAAGTTAACTTAATTTAAGGAAAATTTTTAACTATTTTCAAGGAAATTGTGGATTAATTTTTAGTTCGTTTTTTTTTTTTTTTTTTTTCAGTGTAAACCTGCAAATACTCTACACGTACCTATGTTTACAATCCAATTCCATGCCACAGTATATTGCTGTTTTTAAATTAACCCGGTAGGAAAAATTTAATTGGACAGAAACTAAAAAATGTATATTTAAATACACTAAAACAAATTTTCGGCAAAAAGTTACTAAAAGAATCGTGAACATGTATTGCATTCAGAAAAGTACTTCTCAAAAGCATTAACATTAAAAAACAATCACATCAGTATTTAAATTACACACACAGGAAACAGAATGGATTTGACCACCCAATTTGTTGGCAATCGTATTTTTTTATTGAATTTTACGGCTGTGATTGCGAATTTTTATTGAGGATGTCAAATAAGTGTTGTCTTAACTGTTAATCTTCTGTTGTTGCAACTGAAAATTGTGGTTAACATGTATTACAAAATGAGCAGAACTCTTTAATTACTCCTATTTTGAACTAAAAACTTTAAAAAATTGGTTTCTTTTGAATTTTTGTGTAAAAACGAATAGATTTGATCATATCCCGAATATAATATTTTGATATGCTTTCATTTTCCTATTGGGATCATGGACTAGCAGACCATTTCTATTCCATATGACATGGATAATGGTTTAACTAGTAGAGAGGCTTGGGTTTAAGGCTGCAGCAAGTATAGTATAAAAATGTGTATGTAAGGCTGTGCAGTAGTTATGGTCTTATGGGAATGCATTTTTGTTATGGATTTTTTTCTATTTTATTCAGAATTTTTTTTTTTTTGTGAAGTTTTGTGTAAAAAAAAACATAAATAAAAGTAAAGAAAAAATTACAATATTATGGTATTCTATACAACGAACAAACATTTATACAAATATATGTGAATGTATGAGTTTTACAGTGGTTGTCATAAGAAACATGACAAAATTTTATATGTTGAATGTTAATAATTTATTTTTAGCTCACAGTAGATAACAAAATAGACATTTTAATTATTTCCGTTGTTTTCCAGAAGTTTATAAAATTGATAGTTAAAACTGTACAATTTCATTTTAAACGCACTGTATTTTTACAACTCAACCTGACTGTTAGTCTATGTCAACGACTACAAAACTCTTCTACTACAGTAAATTCAAGTCGAGTAGTGTAGAAAAAAAGGTTCTAAAAACTCTTATTTTAAGGCATTCATGCCAGGTCGTCTAACTTACAAACATACTTACATACGAGTACTTCTGGTAGTTACACGGAAGAACAACAATATTTATATGAATGTACTCCATTATATTTGAATATGAGAGAAGCATTTTTAAATATCGTTGATAACGTTTTTTTTTTTTTAAGGAAGAAATATTTAATAAAATACAAGTTAATACTAAATAAACAACACCCAACAAATAGAGAAAAAATTTTAACCCATTATAGGGTGGAAATTAATATTTTGGGTTCAACCTTTGGATCGACTGAAATGTTATAAGATAAAGATTTAAACTGTCCCGCTTCATAGGAAAAATTGTTGTCCCAAAATAAGTCAATAAAGATTTGTTAAAAATAAAATTTGGTTTCAATTAAATTTATAATTGATTCAATTATTTTTTTTCTTGTACTACTGAAACACAGGTCAGATGCATTGAAGTTGCAGAAATACGAATACTCGTATACACTGATGCAATAAACTTTTTTGTAGACAACAGCAACATACGTCATTATTTAAGATTGAAGGCAGATTATAAATGACAAAGTCAATCAAGACCTTTTTACAAACCCTGAGTAGGACTGTGCGAATACAGTCGATTTTATTGCGCTCAAAATCCAATGTTGGGTAAGGGTTGTGTATACAACATTGCCATATGTTACATATGCGTTCAATATTGAGGAGTAGGATAATCTTGATGTTCGGAACATGAAAATTTAGTGTGATTCCCCGCTGAAATAAGCTGAAAGAAGCATTCAAGTGCTTTGATTTTTTAAATCGGTGTACTTCACCCCAGCAAATCTCATTATTAATAGGACCTTGAATTAATAGTGAGCGTTTAGAAAAGTGTATGAACCAATATTCTAGTTTCAAATGTCTTTCCGCTAAAAGCTATTGTGCATCAGCGTCTTTTGCTTGTACATGTGGAATTTCGTATCAGATACAGTTTTTTTGCGGGGAGTTCTTCTTCATTACTTTAATATGTAGAAAAATGCTCTATCTGAACAATCGTGTCGGAGGAAGTTCGACGCCTTAAAAGTGGTGATTTTGAGCTCGAAGACAAGGCACGGCCGGGCCAACCCAAAAAATTTTCAAATGAAGAACTGGAATTATTGCTCTATGTGGACGAATGCCAAACATTTCAGGAGATGTCAGAAACATTGGGAGTGGATGAGTCTACAGTCAGCAAATAACTAAAAGTCATGGAATTGGTTTAAAAGCAAGAAAACTGCTTGTGATACGAGTTAAAGCCGCGCAACGTCGAAAGACGATTTGTCTCTTGTGAACAACTCCTCGAAAGCCAAAAAGAAGTGTATTTTTGCATTGTATTGTGACCGGCGGTGAAAAATGGATCCATTACGATAACTCCTAGCGCAAAAAGTTATGGAGTTAGCCCGGACAACCGTTACCATCCTTTGCAAAGCCAAATATTTATGGCATGAAGCCTATTCTCTGTATTGGGTGGCATCAGCGCGGCGTAATCTATCGTTACATTATCTGACTCAAGTCATGCGTTTGAGCCGCGCACTGAAGCAAAAACGGCCGGAATACGACAAAGTGACCGACAAGACCGGTCAAGATCTACATGGAAACGCTGAAATGGGAAGTCCTACCCCATCCACCGTATTCTGCAGACATCGCTACTTCCGACTACTACTTGTTTCGATCGATGGCACATAGCCTGTCCTAGCAGAAGTTTACTTTATATGAACACTGCAAAAAATGGTATGATGATTGGATTGCATCAAAAGACGAGTCGTTCTTCCGAGCTGGTATCCGGAAAGATGGAAAAAAGTTGTGGCCAGCGATGGACAATACTTTGAATAATATATTTGTAGTAATTTTTGCACAATAAACCCGAAAATTTGGAGATATTAATTCAAGGTCCAATATTTATAAACAGGGAAAATAGATTCATTGTGACAACCAAATGGATTGGCTGGAGCCGTCGATATATATGTTTGTAGCAACATAAAATCGGTTAATACAACAGAAATCCTTTTAATGCAACATTATTTCGGTTAAAACAATATATTTCGATTGGGCCAGGAATACATTTGATTACAACAACCAAATAATTCAATTGCTGCAACCATTTCATTCAGTTGGCAAAAAATTCGGTTGTCACAATGATTCTATTTTCTGTGTGTACCACCCATAGCCGACCGAAGAAGGAACTTCAAAGTCTATTTTGGAGCTTTTGGACAGTATGCAAAGGAGGGCGTTGGTGCTTATCAGTGACAGTAGGGCGGGTGTCCAGCTCTATTGACACATTGGAGTATCGTTAGAATGCGGGCTGTGTAGCACTGTTCTATCCATACTACAATGGGAGGTGTTCTACGGAGACACGCGAACTTATTCCCAGATCCCAAATATTCTTTGGCAAACACCCGCTTATCTTGCAGAGCACATCCGTTTGCAGTGGATCACTCAGAGCATTACAGCGAAAATTCCTTCATCAGTCGATATGTGAAATACACTACTGTTCACAAACACTACTATTTCCTCCTCCTCATAACCTATTTCCCTGATATCAACACAATGTACTGCATATAAGAAAAGAAAAAACATGGTTGTAACATGATCACTGCTACTATAGTATGCTTGTTGCATTCAGGTATGTTTGTCACAATCAAATTATTATTATTATAGGTTTAAACTATCAATATGAGTGCTACTATCATTATTATAATAAATATTTTATTATTTCATGATTGCCACTTTCTATTTTATACCATTATTGGCTCTAACCATACTGTGGTATCAAAAATTCTGACTATGAAAAAAGCATGATAAATGGAATTATGCTGTAGTATACGAACCATATTTGGCCCAGAGGGCTTGGTTCTTGAATATTTGAATAAATAAAAATAAATAAATAAATAAAAATAAAATAAAATAAATCAAATAAAAGAAGAATTTGAGATTTACAGTCAAAATACTGCCTTTTTTCATAAAAAATGTATCAATTTAGTCACACATAATAAAATGATATTTCGTCATCAATTTCACCTGGGAAAAAAATTTATATAAAGATTTTAAATTTTTTAATTCTTTTCAATTAAAACAATAATATATGTTTAAAAAAAATGTGTTAATTCATTTATTTCTTGTAAAATAACGTCTTTTTTGTGGAAAAGCTACTGAGAATATTAATAAAATAATTTTTTATAAGAAAAACTCTGTAGAACCCAAGAGGTGTTTTGTACGAAAAGGTTTCTAATAGAAAATACTAGATTTCCAGAAATTTTTCTAATTGAAACATTTTAAGATTCTGCGGACTTTGCCTTAAAGTAAAATTCTCAGATTTTTCAAACTGCTACTTAGATAAAAATTCATATATTCTTAATAAAAAATTTAGATTCTTAAAAATTCTTAGATTCTAAGGAATTTTCATCATGGAAAATACTTACGATTCTAAGAACTTTATCTAGTAGAAATATTCTAAAGATTCGAAGGACTTTTTCTAAAAGAAAAATTCTGAGACTATAAGGACTATCTAAAAAAAAAATCTTAAAAATGTTCTTAGAATCTAAGAGTTTTTCTATTAGAAAAATTCCATAGAATACATAATTTTTTATAAAAAAAATTCCTTAGAATTCAAAAAATTTTTTTAAGTATTTTTTTTTTTTTAAATTTCGTAGAATCAAAGAAATTTTTCTCACGAAAAAACATTTCGTAAAGAGGTATTCGTAAATTTAAAGAACTATTTCATGGTTTCAAATTATAATATAACTGTAAAATGGTAAAAATATGTCTATTTTATTATTATAATATGATAAATATATTATAGTGTGACTATGGTTGGCACAATCATAATCCCAAAAATATATGATGCTCTTCGATTATGATAGTCCCGCCAACCATGTTTTTTCTCTGTTTGTACGCAAAAAACAAAAATTTGTTGCACGGTTGGCAATTTCTGCCTGGGTATCCCAATTCAGCAAATATTTGTCTATGGGAGTTTAGCCAATATATTTGGATAGATTCTAACTAAATTCCGCAGGATTCGTCCTTGTATCAGTAGAAGTTTATGTATCAAATTTCATCCAAATAAACCAAAAAGGTATCGCAATAGATCCACCTTTTACTACACCGGTCGACACAGAATCAGTCACTATAAAAATTTAGCGCTGTCTGTCTGTCTGTCTATGTATTCATTTCCGCAGTCTACAGATTACAAATACAAAGTAACTGGCAAAGCATTAGTAAAAAAGTACTGGCAAAGCACTAAATGCATTTAAAGAAAAAACTTCTTAAAATGAAAGGTGGTAAAATTTTAAGGGCCTAAACGTCAAGTTTTTTTCTGCATTTCATTTGACATTTCTCAATTTCAGACTAACTCAATTTGAACCATGGAAAGATACACAATCGAGCAACGCGTTAAAGTTATTCAGGCTTATTATGAAAATGGGCGTTCAAATCAAAATGCATTTCGTGCACTTCGTGATTTTTTTGGTCAGCATAATCGACCAAAAATGTGTCCACAATCGGGAGAATTGTGTGCAGATTTCAGCAAACCGGGTCTGTGAAAACAACTGCGCATGCTCTCCCAGTTCGTTCTGCGGAAAACATTGCTTTTGTTCGCGATAGTGTATTATGAGGTTGGCCAAGCATTTACCGTGAATGGTGTTCGCTATCACGAGATGATAACGAACTTATTGTGGCCAGGAATTGAGGATATGAACCTGGACGATATGTGGTTTCAACAGGACGGTGCCACTTGCCACACAGCTAACGAAACAATGGCTCTTTTCCGCAACAAATTCAATGGCCGTGTTATCTCACGTGGTGGCGATGTCAATTGGCCGCCAAGATCATGTGATTTGACACCGTTGGACTTCTTTCTTTGGGGTTTTTTGAAAGAAAAGGTGTACGTCGATAAGCCAGCAACAATTCAAGAGCTAAAGGATGCGATAATTCGGCACATTAACGGCATAGAACCTCAATTATGCTTCAGCGTCGTCGAAAAATTTGGACCATCGGTTGGGGGTGTGCCGCCGAGGCCGCGTCGGCAATTTGGCCGATATTTTGTTCCATACATAATTGAATCCTACCATATTATCATAATAAAAAGAAATGGCAATAATTCCCTAAATAATTTGTGTTTTATTCAAAATCAACATCGGCCCTTAAAATGTAACCACCCTTTACAAAGTTACTGGCAAAGCATTATTAGACCGTAATCTTACACAAAGAAGTACTGGCAAAGCACTAAATGCATTTAAGGAAAAAGCTTTATGAAGTATTTCATAGATTTTTGTCCAATCTACCGTTTCATAGTATATATTAAACATTTCTTAAACCGCTAAAATATTTCATAATATTTATGAAATTTTTTATTACATTAAAAATGTTAAGGTTTATGCCCATTATTATAACTTGCCGATAGCTAAAGTTAGGATGTTAACGGACAGATTATTAGTTTTTCGGTATTATAAGTATACTTTAAACTAAAAGTGACCGATAAGCTAAAGGTAAGTTCATCTTACCTTTAACTTTTAACGTAAGGTTTAAGCATTTGAAGTTGCCACATTTTCTGCTCTGCAGTGTAGTTGCCGTGTAGTTTTTTGCTGTTTGGTTTTTTTCTGTGTTCACCGTCGACAATGTAAATTTTATATAACAAACATTTTGATCTTTTACACAATTCGAACAAATTTTGTTTTTCGTTTGTATTTTTTGTTTGTTGTAAGTAAATAAATAAATAAAAGTACGTCGTTGCCACTACGTAAATAAAAGAACCATTTTAATTTGTCAAAAGTAATCGGTTTTTGCTCTAGTAATGCCATATTTTAAAAAAAAAACTTAATTTTATTTTATAAGGAAGTTGTAATAACCAAAAAAAGTTAAAGGGGACTTTATTCCTCACTTTAGCTAAAGTTACCTTTAACTAACACGCACCTTAAAGGCAAGTTATAATATTGGGCCTTAGTAGTAATAAGTGAGTGCACAAAATGGTTGAAAACTATTGAAATAACGTCACTAAAAATGTCATACTATTTACATGAAACTTTTTTTTTTTTCCTCCACTCTTCACTTATAACAAAAAACTTTTCTTTTTCTATTGTTAAACAAACTAATCACCTACATCATGGTGGGTGTTTTTAGATTGAGGTTTTTTTTAAAAAAAAAAAAGAGGGAGGGAAACGACAAAAATATTGTGACAGGATATATTGGTTTATTTTCTAACAAGGCTTATACTTATTTGTATTTGTGCTATTTTGGGATGATATTAGCTTAATATCGATTTTATATAGACACACAATTGCTTGAACTAAATGGAATTTTTTATATATATACAAAAACAAAAACTAAATAATACAAAGGAATTGAAAATAAAGAAGAAAAAAATTGTTGTATGTACTATTTATGTACATGTATATAAAAATACTTGAACCATTAAGCTGCGTGTTTTTAACATATTAAAAACGATTTGTAATTCTTTTGGTTTTTTATAAATAAAATTTACATGCAAATATTATGAATTTTAAAATATGCCACGAAAAATAAATTAAATAAAATGAAAAAAGAACGCAATAACAATGATCCTGATGTAAGTATTAATGGTAGTAAATGAAAATGACAAATCAAGAGTGATTATAATCGATCAAGGATGGCTATATTTATGATAGAGCTACACTTTTTAAAACATTTTTTTGTTTTAATAGTTATTCTACATTCCCAAATTTGAACTTTGTTGTTTTATAAATATTAATTCAAGTTATAAATGCATTTTAGTTAAAAAACATTTTAAGCCTAAAAAAGGTTTATTAAAAGTTCGTATTCATAATCAGTATTTTAACTAATAAACGATTTAATGATTTTTTAACTTGAAGATGGTAACACTGTATTTTTTTATTTGTCATATTAATCGTAATGATGCGAATCAATGACTACTAACCATACGCGGTACTCGTTTCTATGTATTTTTTTTTTGTCGTTATTCAGAAAAATATTTTTTTTATAAAACAAAAAATTTATGAAAACTTGTTTTTTAACTAAAAAAAAAAAGAAAAAGAGTCAAAACAAAATGCCCAATAAAAGTGTTACATAGATAATAATTTTATTGAAGAAAAAAAAGTATTCAAATAACCGGTTTTATTTTCTTTGTTTTGATTAAACAACACACCACTATAAAACACAATGAATAATATCCAAAAATATTATTATTTTTGCTAAAATTTTTTATCCGGAATTGAAAACGGGTCACTCCTCTTTTTGTAAATTTTCGTCTGACGATTGTTTGAAATTTGGGCAATAGTTTCTATTATAAACAAAATACAACTAAAAATATCACATTTTCCTTATAAAAATGGTTCTTACTAATTCTTTTCATCAAATATAGAGGGTCCATTATTTATTAAACAAAAACAAATAACTTCTTTTGTTTAAATGCAAATTTTTTGCAAAAATGTTTAAAATAAAAATAAACACAAAGCAAGAATGTCATGTTAAAATAGGTTTAAAATAGGGTCGAACCAATTTAAAAATTAGTTTATTTAAACAAGGTTTAAAAAGGGTATTTTAAGCTAAAATTCGTTTATGAATACAATTTTAGCAAATTTTGCTTAAAATTGATTTGAAATACTGTTTAAAATTTTTATGAATACTGCTGTAATTGTTCACACAAAGTAATAGTTTTAAAGTTAAAATCCTTATAAAATGGCAACACTACATAGTGTTCCACAAAAATTTGAAAATATTCCAAAATAAATTCACTACAAACTATGCAGACATAGTCCTTTTAAAAAATTGGCCACTACTGACAAGCAATAAACAAAACTGACATTTTTGCAATCGAATATACATAGAGCAAGAGTTGAAGATAATGGTAAATGTACTAAATACATCGGACTCTACACTAAAAACAAAAACTTCGTTATATTTGTGAAAATCAAGGATGGATACTGTGACCGTTAAGAAACACTAATCGCCAAAATATCAAATTAAACATTGTACACGCAGATAATAAACATGGTTGCAATATGATCACTGCTACTTTATTGTGCTTGCTGCAATCGGGTATAGTTGTCGCAACCAAGTTATTGTTTTTCTAACCATCAACATGGTCGCTGCCATCATTATTTAGTAAATATTTTACTATTTTATAATTGTCACCTTCTATTTTATATCATGATTGGCTGTAACCATACTGTGGTAACAAAAATTATAACTATGAAAAAAATATTATAATTATGCAACGAGAAAAGGCTGGCAACAATCAATTAATAATTATACATCAAATAAAACATGACTTCGACATTTACAGTCATAATATTGTTATGTTTTCAGTTTGTATTTACTACAAAATGTCTTAAAAAAAACAATCATATATTGTTTACTAAAACTGGAAAAATATTAGATGGGTAGAAAATACCCTTCACATGTCATTAAAATATTTCATCAATTGACCCATTAAGAAGATTTTTTTAAAGAGGTTTTTCGAAAATTCATTAAACATATAATATTATTTACATTAATCAATTCATTGCCTTTCTTTGAAAGAAAAATTCATAGATTCTGAAGAAAATACTTAGATCCTAAGGGCTTTTTCTCGTAGAAATATTATTAGATTCTAAAGAAAAATTTTTAAAAACTGTTCAAAAAAATCTTAAAAATATCGAAGATTTTTTTTATTAAACAAGTTATTAGAATTTAAAAAAAAAGTTTTAAGTATTTTCCTTAAAAAAAGTCCACAGAATCAAAGTTTTTTTGAAAGAAAAGTTCTTAGAAGCTATGAAGTTTTCCTTAACAATTTTTCTTCAAAAAGTCCTTATTATCATTTTTTTTAGAAAAAACATTTCTAAAGGAAATATTCTTAAATTTAAAGAGTTTTTTCATAGTTTCTAAGAACTTTTCCTTTAAGAAATTTTCTTAGATTATGGACCATATAATGATAATCCATGAATCATAATATATATATAATATATATATATACGTGCGATTATATGATAAATTTAATATAACATGTTTATTTAGGATTATAATATGGTAATTTTTGAATCATAATAAAACTGTAGGGACCATATTATGGTAAAAATATGGTTAATGTATTATTATAACCATATTATAGTACGACTATGATTGGCACAATCATAAACCCAAAAATATATGATGCTCTTCGAATATGATTGCCCCAACCATGTTTTTTCTTTGCGTGTAACAGTTTGAAGGCCCGTGATTTTTAACTTTCGAAATCGTACCAAAATAGTAACCGACATTCGAATCGGTAGCCATTCTTGTATAGATACCGAAACCGCTAAAAACCTGTAACCGCTGAAACCCGTAACCGATTAAAATTCAGCAACCTTTTTTAGATTTGCCGTAATCGATATAAAAAAAAAAACAAAAATGTGCCGATAAGAATACAAAAGCTGGTAAAACACTCCATGAATATAATGAATACCTTAAAGGTTCTTTATCCAGTAAATTGCTGGTAAATGAAATAACACCCAAACCAAGAAATGAAATAACCGCCAATCAAATAAAGTCCAAATAATTAATAAAAAATTAAATTATTTAATTTTCTCTTTTGGGGATTATTACATTCTTTTGGCGATTATTTATTTATTTATTTATTTATATATTTATTTATTTATTTATTTATTTATTTATTTATTTACTTATTTATTTATTTATTTTTGTTTTGGGACTTAGTTTATTTTCCTGGTCTTTATTTCGTTAGGGGTTATTTCATTCCTTAAGCATTTATTGTGAAACATTAATACAATAAAAAATTATTCAAAGTATTGGCCTTCGTTAGCTAAGACCTTTTCCCATCTTTCTGGCAACATATGGATTTGGCACCAAAAGAACTGCTCATTTTTTGAGACCAAGAACGTACCAAGCCAATTTTGGATACCCCCACTCACAATATATTTTCGGTTACCGACTGTAGTGTATTTAAAAAGTAATGCGTAAAGTTTATTTTTAAATAAAGAATCAATTGAAATTAAAAGATATATATTTTTTAACTATTTGAATCAGTCATTCAAAAAACAAACTATAAAAATTTACAGACATTCAGTAGGTGTTGATATTTTCTGTTAAATGTAAAATTTTATATTTTCTGTTTCTTAAAATAGAAATTCATATAATTCTTTTTTTTTTGTTTTACCAAAATAGTTTGTATATATACAAAATTATTTCAATAAATTATTCAAATTTAGATACACACAAAGCCAATAAAAATATATACATTTGTGTGTGTTGTGTTTTGTAATTACATACAAATAAAAAAACTTTCAATTTGAAAAAAAAAAACACAAAAGTAGTTTTTTTTTCTAACGTTTTGTCAGTTAAAAATTGATGGTTATTTTAAACGATTTTCTACTGTTTTTACTACTTTTGTCGATTATTAAACAATGATTGAAAATAAACAACAAAATGGGCTGAATATAATGAAAAATCAGTAGTCCTCTTTTTGATTGTATTTTCGATTAAATTTAATATGTATTTAAAGTTATTTTTAACGAAATAATATTGTGAGTGCTGTTCTGAAGTTAAGCGTATTCCAGTGAGAGCGTTTTGCATCGATCTAAACAAGTGGTAGTCGGATGGGGCAAGGTCTGGACTATGAGGCGGGTGAGGCGAAAATTCCCAACCACTATTTGCTAAATACATAGTTTTTAACCGTTGTTTTAAAGCGTTGTCATGGTGGAATATTATGGCTTAATGTCTGGTCGCATATTCCGGGCAATTTTCGGCCAATGATTGCTTTAAACGAATCAATTGTGCTCGGTACAGCTCACCTGTGGTCGTCTGGGCCGATTTCAATAGCTCATAATATATGGGAGCCTTTTAGTCCCACCAAATACTGAGCATTACCTTGGCGCCATTAATATTTGTTTGGCGTTAATTTGGCTGTTTGGCCGGGCTTCACATACGATTTCTTGTGACTTCTTTTGATGGCTTTTAAGCAACATTTCGGACATAAAAAGTGGCTTTAACTCGTGTGTTATAAAATGTGTTGTATAAATAATTTTTTTTCGGGGAAAAAATATTTAAATTTTTTCAATTATTTGTTTAATCATATCAATTAAATTTTTAATCAAAAATCTTTAACATTTACAATTAAAGTTTTAATTATAGCGATTAAAACTTTTATTAAAGTTCTAAACAAAAATCAATTAAAATTTTAATAAAATTTTTAATTTAAATTCCAGCATCAAATCAACTAAACTTTTAATCAAAATTTTTGATTAAAATTCTAGATTCAAATCCATTTGTTTAGGAATTTGTGATGCAATTTGGCAATTTGAATAACTGTAATATAAGTTACACAGAAAAAAGTATCACAAAATTTAAAGCAATTAAAAATATATGTATGTTAAAATTCAAATTCGATTTCTAACAATTTTTGTTTAAAATATTTGTAAATTGTTACTTTTCATATAAAAATTCTTTGAAAATAAAAATTGAGATTACAAAAATATAACAAAAAGTTTTTTGTATTTACAAATCCCATTGTTGGTGCCTTTTTAAAAAATATTTTGTTTATATTTACAAAAATGTTCTATGAACGATGTTCAATATTACAAACAGAATTTTGTAATTTTATTCTGTGTAAGATATAAATAAAACAAAATAATATGCTTTCTATTATAGCATATTAAGCGTTTTTTATTTCTTTAAATGTTGTCAATAGTGTAAACTAGAATATTTTTTACATCAAGTTCATTATCAATTAAAAATATAATTGATATGATTAAAGTTTTAATTGAAAATTAATAAAAAAAATCAATTAAATTGAAATTTTTTGGCCATAAATTTTTTCTGTTTATTCAGGATAAGCTTCGATGAGCAATCGATGTTCTTCAGCTGCAATTTTTTTTTTAATTAAGGAATAAAGCAAAACTTCCCGCAAATAATCCTTTGTTAATACAAAATTCGACATTTTCGAAGAAAAAGAAAAGTTGTTGTTTAATGACTAAGGGAAATAAATGGACGACACAACCTTTTTTGACTTTTTTTAATAAAATTAATTTTTTTTGGCAAAAAAAAAGCGTTTAATTTCTTATCAATCTTTCGATTTACTCCATCGTTTTTCGAAATTTTTATTCCTTTTAAATAATAAATAATAATAGGTTTTCAAGGTCCTGAAAATAGACGTTTGTTTCAGTAATGATAATCGCTTTCCGCCGAGTCACTTCTTCAGGCTTGGAAATAAGAAATAGTAACAGGGGGGGGGGGCTAAATCTAGAGAATATGCTGAATCAAAAATAAATGATCAGCTTCACTTGTGCTGGCACGATCACAATGGAATTCATTAAACCACTTGAAGTTGATGGTGCAGAATCTTCATATTCGGTGATGGGTTTTGTTTTACGCAAGAAATAATGCTTAATGAGCATACGACATACACTTTTTTCTATTGTCAACGAAATTTGCCTGGCTGTCCGCTTTCAATGATTGTCAAACACTAACTAAATCACAAAAATTTTACAGTAGTATATTTACTCATAGTAATTGACATCAGAAGTGTTGATTTTTAATTGACAATTTTTCTCAGAGGTAAAAATATTTTTTTCTGTGAGTCCGCGATATAAACCGCTATATAAAAAAACATCTCGAATGTCCTTCTACGATTTTTTTAAACTTTTTAAATGCTTAAACTAGGTGATTGATTGATATCTTATTTCAAAGCTACTAAAATTGCTTTTTATTAGATATATTAAAATTTGCTTTTATCAAGGTTCAAACGTCATTTTGCGCGGGCGGTTTGTCAATATTATTAATTTAAACAAAAAATTTTAAATATCCAAGTTTTTGAGCTACAGCGGTTTATATCGTGGTTTCCAAAAAAAAAAATGCATTTTGCAATTGAGAAAAATTTTATTAACGAAAAGTATTTACATCGCAATTGCCATAGCTTCAAAATGATTCCTTAAGCAGTTCAAGACAAAAATGTATTTTTACAAGACCATTTTAAAGATATTTAGTTAAGCGTCTTAAAATTAGTAAAACTTAATTTTATAACGCTTTGTTTCATGAATCTCTAGGGATAAAAATTAAAAATCTAAATTGGCGCATAAGGATACCGGGTACAACCATTATGTGAAATTTGGTTAAATTTGTAGAGGGAAAACGCGAAAATTATAATTATTTTTTATGATTTTATAGTTTCAAATTAAAATAATAATTTTAATTCTAAAGTCTTTTTCATGGGGGGTTTTTCATAATAAAATAATTTATAAATTTTAAGATAAAATAATAGTCCCCAAAAAAAATTTAAATAGCTCCGTAAAAATTTTAACTAACTTTTTGGGGTTTATTTAATTTCCTAAATAAAATGACCTTTTACTCAAAATCAGAGCGCCCCGGTAGGCTAGTTGGTAGCGTGCTAGCTTATCAGTGCGGGGGTCGTGGGTTCGATTCCCACCAGAGGCTCTGGTCTGTTTTCGCTACAACGAGCTGAAGGCCTTCGTTGCTAGTGCTCGGTTAGGGTATTAATATATAATTTTTAATTATATGTTTAATAAAATAAATAAATAAATAAATAAATAAATACTCAAATTTTCTTCTAACAGAATAAAAAAGGATTACACTCTCAATGAGTTGTTCTTAAATTAGGGATAGTTGAAATTTTTATCCATTTTGCTGTATTTTAGTTTTTGAAATGAAACATGAAACATGAAAATTAAAGAATGATGAAATCGTTTCATTATTAAGTTTTTTTTTTGTGCTGAGTGTACCACAAAAACTGTAAGAGTACGAGAAATATAACGACAATTTGGGGTATTGAAATGCATTTTTCCAGAATGCTACTAAATCTATAGAACCCACAGTAGAAACATTTTAAAAACATAACGCACGTACAAACAAAATAACTCAAAATCAGAACTTAAAAGAATGTATTACATTTCCTGTTTTTTAAGCAAATTTTCTTGCTTTTCATTAATATTTTTTAACATTTTTGTTCCACCACATTTTTCTCCAACTGTCAAATCAATCAATAAATTCTTTTAAAGTTCATCGATTAACAAAGTAGACAACTGTAGAGTAGAAGAAAAAAGAAATAAACAAACAAACAAACAAAAAAACAAAAAACTTTAAATGAAAAAATCTAAAACCAAAGTGCAAAAAATATAACCAACAAGGACAAATATAATCCACTATGTAAAGGCAATCCAAAAAAAAAAAAAATCCGAAGAACAAAAAATAACAACAACAACACACAGCAATGTAATGGTTTAAAAAGCTATACAGCTCTAAAGCTAGACATTAGTGGCATGATGTTCATAACAAATAGTAACAAAAACAAAATATTGTATTTTACCTTTCCACCCAGAAGTAGAACACAACCACAAAACAGAAGAAGGTAAAGGCAGACTGTTAGTGTTAACTCTAGTAATGTCTACTTTATACCAGAAACGTTCATCCTTTGTCAGTAGCACCAGCTCACCAAGAAAAAAAACCCAATTTTTTTCCCAATGAAGGTGTGCCAAGTGATAAACATTGATTTCTAGATATTAACAAAAACTGATTTCTAGATATTAACTCCCTCAAAAATATCAAGAAATCTTGTGAAAAACTCTTAGTTTCTTATGATAAGGATCTGCCCCTCCGAAGCTCACAATGCTATGCTTCATATTATTCCCGATGATTTAAATGTGATGGCGGCTTCTGGTAGAAATAAGACACGATTTGCGAAGATAAGAACCTACGGACATGATAGTCTCCTCAACCAACAACTCTACTCCTAGGATTGACTTGGGTTAAGCTTTTCTTCTCAAGATGAAAGGGAGAGGACGCATTCAATAGCTGAATTTGACAAAAGGAGATACACCGAAGGTTTAAAGATGATGGTGATTGAGACATAAAGGCCTCCTGATAATCCACCTTTAAGGCGAAGATTCTGGCTATCTTGTGTGCGGTTTGAGCTAGGCAACCGTGGGTATCTTCGTCAATATCCACTCAGAGAAAAGGGATTCGTGCTGACAACCGAATTTGCAGCCAATCGAATGGTTCGGTTGTGGTAACCGAAATTTTCGGTTGTGACAACTGAAAACCAAATGAAATATGAGTAACTGTGACAACAGTATTTCGGTTGTCTCAATAACAACCAAAAAATTCGGTTGCTGCAACTGAAGCATTCGATAGGCAACAATTTAGGTTGTCAGCAGGAATCTGTTTTCTGGGTGCAGGCGGCGTTTATGCCCTTCACATCGAATATTACAGCTTCTATTCTCGTCGATCTATTCTCTGTCTAGGCTAAGTTGCCAGTCCGTGATTACGTTGGTAAGGGTCCCCAGTCACAGGGACTTCTGACGGTAATGACTTAAATGCCTCCCCAGCGATGTCAGTAGCTACACCTACACTGAGAAGCATTATGGAAGGGAGGGATCTTCAAGCACTATCTCAGGAAGGTGAGGAGCAGATGGCGTAGACTGGGCTCTTAGTAAATCTTTCTTTTTGGTAGGAAGACATGGTAACAGACTCGGTAGGCTGCGTGATGTACAATCTCGTACCTGTTGCATAGCGTATCGGACGTAGAGGTTGGTTGAAAAGTTCCTGCGCTCGAAATGAAAGAATACTGTTTTTGTTACGAAATATATTTTTTTATTCAATATAATCTCCTGGAAGCTCAATACACTTGTTCCAATGATCTTCCAATAAAATAATGGTTTTCCGGAAGCTCTGCAAAATAACCGTCTACGGCTGCTATGGCCTCTTCATTCGACGAAAAATGCTTTCCACGAAGGAATTGTTTGAGATTTCTGAAGAGATAGTAGTCACTGGGAGCCAAATCTGGTGAATACGTTGGATGTTCAAGCAATTCGTACTTTAATTCTTTGAATTTAGCCATCGTCAAAACACTTTTGTGAGCAGGTCCATTGCCTTGATGAAATGTGATTTTTTTCTTCTTTAAACCAGGGTTTTCTCACGAATTTTTTCATCCAGCTGATCCAAAAGGCTGCAATAATATTCAGAGTTGATTGTTTGATTTTTCTGAAGATAATCAATCAACAAAATTCCTTCTGCATCCCAAAAAATGATGCCATAACCTTCTTTGGTGATCGTTGTGACTTCACCTGCTTTGGAGCTGAACAACCAGCTTCAGTCCACCTTAAACGTTCTTGTTTCAATTTAGGATCATGGTGGTAGATCCAAGTCTCATCCATAGTTATAAAACTACGCAAGAAGTTGGTTTTATTCGGCTTAAAACGCTCCAAATTACGCTGAGAAATTTGTTTTCGATCCAGTTTTTGTTGAATTGTTAATGTGTGCGGCACTAACTTTCCAAACAGTTTTTTCATACGTAATTCTTCATGTAAAATATGGAGTACTCGTTCGTCTGAGATGCCTATGGCATTAGCGATTTCACGCTTGGTCAAACTTGGATCTTCACTAACCATATTATGTACCTGCTCAATGATTTCTGCTGTGGTTGCAGATTTTGGTCGTCCTTCGCGTGGATCGTCTTTAAGGCTGGTACGACCACGTTTAAATTCACCAGTCCAAAATTCAACGGTGCGTTTTGAAGGTGAGGACTCCTTATACACTTCTAACAATTGTTCATAAATTTCCTTTGCTTTTAAACCCTTCAAAACAAAGAATCTAATGACTGCACGATATTCAATTTTTTCCATATTAAAAAAAAATCAATGACACGTCAACTTCAAATGGCTTTTAAACAAAGAAAGAATTGACAGAATGACTTGCAACTTTGCATGTGTTCTCAGGACAGTTATACCAGCTTGGAAAGTTTGGAGCTAGCAGTGCCATCTCTTGGTGAGCGCAGGAACTTTTCAACCAACCTGTATAGTTCTCCGGATATCAACTCCCTACCGGTGGTATGGTCTTTCAACACGAAGTTGTTTATAGAAAATTATAAAATTTTCTTTAACTACACAAGACTTCCCTTGGATAACCTTCCTTTTAGTAAAGTATATTGAGTATGAAATGCGTAGTATCCTTGACATAACCTGTAAACTAACTACAGTGAACACAGAGTTACAGTCACACTGTCATTCGGTCTGTTTTTAGTCAATATTTTGTTGTTGTTTTTTTTTTGTGTTGTTTTGAGTTTATGTCTTTTTACTGGTTGCACTTTTATAAATTGTTGCACATTCCTTTTTGTACACCATCAACGAGCCCAGTCAGTCAGCCAAACCAAACACCATTTTACACAATACAAACATACACAACATTGACTAACATAGTCGGACGACCACCACCACCTATTCGTACCCATTTTTAGGATTTTATATATGTTGTTTGGATAAATGGAAATTGTTATTTAGTCTGCCCAAAATATTCTTAGTTATGTGGGTTCATATGTGATTTACCACAATATTCGTAAATTACAAAATGTTGTAAATATGTATGTATGTTTAGTTAGTAAGTAACTCATATACCTTATTTTTATGTGGTAAAATTTAAGTTGATAAAACTTAAAACTTGTTATAAATAGTAAATATTTGTCATGGTGATCTTTAGGAACTTTAATGTGTGTATTTGAAAGATAAATCAAAAAGAAATTCCCAAAGAGAAACATGCCAGGTCAGTTGTATTTAATGGAAAGTCTTTAAATTTAAAGTAAATGAAAGGTTCAATCCAGAGGAAAATTTATACCTACCTTGTGAGTAAAACTTTTAAAGTATTTATGAGGGGGAGAAAGTATGGCTTTTGTAGAAGTCGTTCGAGACAGGCCATAAATACAGTAGTCGCTCTGCCCGTTTTGATCTATACACGATTTGAATTGTACAAGCTACTGTCCTTAAGACTAAAGCAGCCATGAACGTGACGACAATGTAAACATAATCAACCTTTCTTTCTAGGTCCTACGAAGGCAGCCTACCATTCAAGGTAGGTCCTGTATACTGAGGCCATATCCTGACAAGGACGTGTGCCTAACTGGGACCCATATTATGAGGCCTTGCGAGTATCCTGTGAACGCCTTTAGAGGTCATGTGATCATTCTTTTAGATGCTGTGAGAATTCTTACATGTTCTGCGAATGTCCTTGAAGTAACTACGAATAACGAAAGTCTTGCGGGAATCGTAGCAGAGCTGTGAGTGTCTTAAACGTGGTTTCGACAAAAAAGTGTGTTGTATTAGTTCACATCATTTGCAAGCTCTTAAGCCACCCTGTGAGTATCCTGAAAGACCTTTAATAAGCAACTAGACATTTAAACGAGACTTGGACAAGTGTTCCGTTCCAGGATACAATCTTTGAAGAACGAGAAACATCAGTGGAAGACCTGTGGACGAAACTAGGACAAGGAAGTGTACAGTTTCAGGTCACATTTGCAGACCGTGGGGTAACCTATGAGATAGTGTTGGCGAGAGCTCGACAGAAAAGTGTACCGTATCGTATAAGATCACATCCCTCGAGAAGGTTTAGTAAAGGAATGAGCCGTCCCAAATCACTCCTAGAGGGATTCCGCCGAAACAAGTGTGCTGTAAGTATCAGCAATAGCATTTTTTCTTGACCCAACAGGTCACGTCAAGCTAAGTTTTGAAGAAGAGAGTGGTTCTGAGAAACCACAGTCGATCACCCCAAATTGGAGAAGTACAGGGCGAGACCGACCCCATACGCGTCAAAAGTTCGGTGGATCACTGTGAACGATAAATATACAGAAAAGTCTACCGTACAAGATTACGAGAAAGTTAAGTAAAGGTGTGTGCCGTCCGAGGACACTTCTGGAGGAATCTTATCGGAGCGAGTGTACTGTAGGTATCCCTACTAATCAATTATCTCCACAGCTCAACATTCGCCAGCGTATCAACCCCGAGTGGGAACAGGCCACGTCCAGCAAAGGTTTGAGAAGAGAGTGAGTCGCCACAGGTCACCTCGCCTAGTTGAAGACGTGCGAGGTACATCTGAACTTTTTTTTATTTTCATATATCAAAACTTCTTTATTTTTAGATTTTTAAAACAACGTAAAATTACAGATATCGACTCCTCTTTTCACTTCCTCTACAACAAATTCGAATTTTATAAAAATCAAAGTGCATCAGTTAAAATACTGTTTTTTTGTCAGCATTTCCATGTTGGGCGCCAAGCATTTGTATTGCTTTAATCTAGATCATTGTTTCATAAATTTCTTAAAGGAACAATATGCAGCCAAAAAGTAAATTCTCTCAGGAAAACCTACTTTAGCGAACAAATCAACTATTATTTTGACATATTAATAATAATATGTTCTACTCCAAAAAAAAAAAAAACCTAAAAGATTCACTAAAAAAAGAACTCTCCTAGGTGAGAGTTTCGATTGGGCTAAAATTTGTATATCTCATAGAGGCGAAAAATGGGACTATTCGTTATATTTTTAGTCCATTTATAAAATATATAATATATTCAAACTTTAGCTCAGGAAGAATTCCTTTGTAGATTCATTATAAAAATTAACAAATTCAAGAATTATTTAAATCCCAGTAAAGGGAATTTCCTTAAAGTCATATTAATTCAACATTTAAACAGAACCTTGAACAGAGTACAAAGTATAACTTGTTTCAAAAGAAATTTATCTCATTTAAATATGTTGTTGTTGGCGGTAGTATGTTTAACTGCCAACAGTGGAAATAAAAATTCGGTCACAACAAAAGTCCTGATGACAAAAGTTGTTTTCAATTTTACGAATTTTAAACTAAATTAAACAAAAGGAATTTAAGATTTTTAAGATCTTTTCTTAAATGTATGTATAATTTTGATATAATACTTTTAACAAAAAAAAAAAAAAAAATAACCAATTCTTGGAAAATTTCTTAAAACTATAAAAGGGAAAGAATCTTTAAGAAGTAAAACAACAACTTAGGACTACCACAAAGAAACAATTCTATACAAGAGTATAAACAACAAATTATATATTAAAACAAAATCGAAGAAAAAGTTAAAACAACCGAAAAAAATAAAAAGAATATTTTTTATATTCATATTAAACAAAGAAATGAAACTCTTCTTTGCAAAAAAAATTAAAAATATACTAAAGAAAAAAACACAATTTATTGTGAGCTAATTTAAGCGAGGACGACACCTCAACAACGGCTACAGCAGCAACAACAGCAACGCAGCAATGTAATGCAAGTCATATTTAGAGTCAAGCAAAAATGCAGAAACAAAAAAAAAAAACCAAACAGTGCTAAATCAATGTGTCTTTGTGTCTGGCGGCATAATATGAGGAGACACATTGAAATATACACACACAAAAACACTCTGAAGGAAGGAGCCCGGGGAATAAAAAAAAACAACACCCTGACAACAAGCACTATAACGAGGGGGGAGATGTGAAGTGAATATTGTTTTTTTTTTTGCTTTTGTTTTATGGAAGAAGTATCCAAAGAACAAAATGAGCAATTGACTAAACTCGACGACTTGACGGTTGTCATGAATGTGACCACAAAACCCAACACAAGAAACAACAAAAAAAAAATACGCAAAAACAACCAAGAGTTAAGCACGACCGCCCATGAAATAGCAACAAAAACAATAACGCAATACACAAAGGGCAAGAATTTGAGAAAATGTCACAGAATACAAATCGATACCTCAAAGATTTTTGGTATTTTAAGATCAACCTGGATGTTTATTCGAAAATTCTTGAATATTTCAGTTAAGATATTTGAATCTAACGGTATTAATTTTGGATATGATTCACAGTCCAACTAATGTGCAGTACTGTCGAATTGAATCTTATTAATTATTTGTTAGTATGAAATTCAATAATTGTTGGTCGCTTTCAAAGTGGTGATTTCGAGCTGGAAGACCAGAAACGGTCGAGAAATAATTGGAATCATTGCTTTATCAGGAGTTGTCAGAATCATTGGGAGTGGATGAGTGATATCCGAGTTAAAGCCGACTGACATCGAAAGGCGATTTTTCGATTGTGAACAGCTCCTCCAACATCATAAAAAGAAGTGTTTTTGCATCACATTGTGATCGGCGATGAATAGTGGATCCATTACGACAACTCCAAGGGCAAAAGTCATGGGTTTTGCCCGCACAGCTATTAACAATTTCTAATCAATTTCTGTCCAATTGAAATTTTGGTTTTTGGTAGAAAATGAATAAATAATTTTCCTGAAAAATCGATTTTGAAAATTAATTTTCATTTTGTTCATATAAAGGGTGGTTAAATATTAGGAGCCGATGTTGAATGTGAACCACACTTAAACGTCAAGTTTTTTTTCTGCATTTCATTTGACATTTCTCAATTTCAGACTAACTCAATTTAAACCATGGAAAGATACACAATCGAGCAACGCGTTAAAGTTATTCAGGCTTATTATGAAAATGGGCGTTCAAATCAAAACGCATTTCGTGTACTTCGTGATTTTTTTTGGTCAGCATAATCGACCAAATGTGTCCACAATCTGGAGAGAATTATGGGCAAATTTCAGCAAACCGGGTCTGTGAAAACACCTGTGCATGCACGCTCAGTTCGTTCTGCGGAAAACATTGCTGTTGTTCGCGATAGTGTGAAATGAGGTCGGCCAAGCATTCACCATGAATGGTGTTCGCTATCGCGAGATGAAAACGAAGTTATTGTGGCCAAGAATTGAGGACATGACCCTGAACGATATGTGGATTCAACAGGACGGTGCCACTTGCCACAGCTAACGAAACAATGGCTCTTTTGCGCGACAAATTCAATGGTCGAGTTATCTCACGTGGTGGCGATGTCAATTGGCCGCCAAGATCATGTGATTTGACACCGTTGGACTTCTTTATTTAGGGTTATTTATATGAAAGAAAAGGTGTACGTCGATAAGCCAGCAACAATTTAAGGCCTAAAGGATGAGATAATTGGGCTCATTAAATGGCATAGAACCTCAATTATGCCTCAGCGTCCTCGAAAATTTGGACCATCGGATGGAGGTGTGCCGCCGAGGTCGCGGCGGCCATTTGGCCGATATTTTGTTCCATACATAATTGAACCATACCATATTATCATAATAAAAAGAAATGACAATAATTTCCGAAATAATCAACATCGGCCCTTAAAATTTAATCACCCTTTATTTCAGATTTTTAAATAAAAACTGCAAGTTAACAATAAATTTCGATTTGGATGAAACCTTTTAAAAATATTTTATACATCTACTCACAACTTGTTTACCCCTGTCCAAAGTGTAATTCTTCCAAAGTTTAAATTTTATTCACTCCAAGGTCCTAGGTTCGTCCTGTGACATTTCTTTAGTCGTAAACTGTTAAAGAAGATCAATTTCGATTTGGTTGAAAATTTCCAAAAAGATTTTTTACATCTATCACTCTGTCCTAAGTGAAATTCCTATAAAGGTCGAACGCGATACATCTTACAGGACATGTCATAAAGCTATGTTTTTGTTTCGTATTGAGCGTCACTTTTTGCACGAGCGCAAACTTGTAACTACTCTAACAACCAACAGAGAACTAAATACTAAGTTTCGTTTTTATACGAAATAATGTTTAGGAACATCAATTCGAGTAGAGAGGACTGTCAAAACAACTTGTGAATAAGATGAATCGATCATCTTAAACTTATAAATCAAGTCCCTTTAACGAAACTAGATCAGATTGGTATTCATACTATGGGATAAAGTTTTCGTATAACAGAGAGTATAAGGAATTAAAATAGGTTGGAAGGATCATACGCCACGTTAGGCGAAATGCGTTTGCCTTGGGTATGGCGGCGCATGAACCTTCTCCTTATATTAATTGCTGTAACCGCGAATGCCATGGGGAAATGCAAGCAATTTGTGAATTTAAATAGGACAACCCACAATTCATAGTTGAAGCTCTATGGACTTGCTCCTAACTTCGTCTACAAGTTCTGGTGTTCACTTCCATATTCAATAAAAGATCTTTTTTATTTCTATAAAATAAAGCTGCTCATCCCATTGTGCCAAATTGCAACAAATCAACGCATAATAAAGATTGGATAAATGTTTATATGAAACGCTAAAAAAAATACTATGCTATATATTGCAACCATTTAAAGGAGACAATTTGAGTAACTAAACACAAAATAGACAACAAACAGACATTTACTAAGCAAACCAACCAACCAACCGAATAGCGCATCAAGTCATCCGTCCAGTTAGGCAGACATATGGACAGACATATAAACAAAAGAACAGACAATAAAACATACACACAAGCTGGACAGACACAAACACATATGGACACATAAACTTATTATACTCAGTTCATAACTTTGTTTTTTTGTTTTAAACGTTTACAAAAAAACACACTCTTTTCAAGGGGAAAATTTAAGGAAGCATGAATATACACAATTGCAACAAAAACAAAACCAGCTATAAAAACAACAGTCAATAAAGTGACGACAACAATAAAGCGATAAACTCAGCCAAATATATTTTATTTTATTTTTGTTAAACGGATGAATTAAAGCTGAATAACAAATTAAAATGAAACCATTTAAAAGCAAGAAAAATGTTTTAATATTAAATTAACGAACGAACGAACAACAACTTACTCATCATTATGATCATAAGGGATTATGAACACGTATTTGCTTAACTCTCTTTCTCTCTCACTTTTTAGGGTTATGGAACCTTAAGTTTTAAAGATGTTTTTTTGACATTGAATATTTTTTACACAGATATCAAGATGATGAAAAGAACCATGAAACGTTTATCATAAGACAGGGGCGAATTATATTTACACTTCTTTTTGTATTTAACTTATTAACTTAAAGTTGTGACTCTTCATTTCTACAAAGTACTGAAAAATGCAGAGTATCTGGATTAGATTTTCCTTTGTGCATCAGTTTGTACTAAGCTTGTGTTACAAATAAAAATGAAAACAAGAGCAATTGGGATAAGTTCAACTATCTCAGGCAATATCGATAGAAAATTTCGACGATGCTTCCATGAATCAATAAAACTGGATACCCTACTGTCATTGATGTGCGCCGACACCCTCCTATGCATACGATCCAGAAGCTCCAAAATATACACTTAGAAACAAAAGTTAAAAGAAAAATTTGTAAACATTTTTCATTCCAACTTTACTAGTAAAAAAAATTATTACTTTTAGTAAAAAAAATTATTACTTTTAGTAAAAAAAATTATAATTTAGTAAATTTTTTTGATATTTATATTTTACAAATTACAAAATATTTAAAAATTTTTGTTGTTAACTTCAGAAATCTTTTAACAAATTTTTGAAAACCGATTTGCTAAAATTAGCAAAAAAAAATACTATATTTTAAAAAAGTGGATATTGAAGGAAATGTTATTTCTAATAATTAAAAATTATACATACAAACTTAAATTGCCTTAAAATGTTACATAGGTTGAAAAAAGGAATCGAAAGTGAAGATATTTTTCACAACCGACTCATGTCCAAAAATAGGGCACCCACTTAAAATAGCACTAAAAATCAGCCCAGTTTAAATTTTGACTTTAAAAGTAAAAAAATTTACTAAAAATATTTTTCAAAACAAAACTTAGCAAATCAATTAACTATTTTTTAAGCTTTTGATTGATTTTTTTTTTTAAATTTCTATAAAATATATATTTTTTTTTAAATAAATTAAATCATGCTGTTCGATAAAAAAATATAATTTTTTATATTGGCATCTACTAAATGTGTCTAATTTCATTGAGCTAGAACAGACCAGACAAATATTTAATACGCACAATTTTTGTTCTTTTCAAAACACACGAGAATAATTCATTTGTCATAAAATGTATACGTATACAATAGCTTTGTGTGTGTAAGTGTTTTTTGTATGCATTTAACATTTAGCGTTTTTTAAAAATATGTTTATGTATTGGTTTTGTGCTGCTAATGCGGGGTAGAAGCTGGTTGAAACTTAACGCCCCCAAAAAAACATTCTCTTCACCCCGCTTGCCAACAAGCTGGCATGTTATGCCAGCATAATTGTTCTCGTGTGTTTTAGCTCATTGCACTACACGTCAGCAGACATGCTAAGATTAGCAAAAAAAAAAAAATACCGCTGGGTTCAAATTAGCAGAATTTCCCGTAATAACAGCAACAAATTCAGTTGCCACTAGAGACTTTTTTTGTTGAGTGTACATTAAAGCCCTTGTCTATATATGGAAGTTATACTCCATTTTCAGTCGAATATGGGTGGTACAAAAAGTAAGGAGATCAGAAAGAGAAAAATATTTCCTGCATCGGTTAAGAAGCCTCTTTGAAAACTTGAATTACATAATTTTTTCAGTAAATCTAAAATCCAATTCTCATGATCAGAGCTTCTGATGAAATCTGCGAAGGAGTAAAGAGGATTCAAACTTCGAACGAGAAAGTGGTTTAGAAAAATAATCAAGAGGAAATGAGAAAAAAGGTAACCATACAATAACCCAGCATTTAACTGAAGCTCATTGAATGTGACCTCATCTATAACAACTCTTATAGTGTGATACCTGAGAAAACGTGATATTAATCAAGAGAAGTCATCACCGACACCAAAAGCTACAAGATTTGGAATTAGTTTATACCACACACGATCAAACGCCCTTGAAATTTTCAAGGCATCAACTTTACTTTAACAAAATCTGCGAATGGATCGACACCAACGGTTTGAAAGAAATGTCATCAGATCCCCCGTAGAACGAGTTCTGTATAAGCCATTTTAATGATTAAGAAGTGAGTTGGACTCTACACCGAAGGAGGAAGTTGCGATATGTATAAGTGATACTCATATATAAAATTTTTTAAATTGATGTTGCCGGGGATTGATCCCGAAACCTTCTGTACAACAGTCCAATACGCCACAATGCCCACAGAAGGATTGAACTGGACAAAATAGAACTAATCGAGAAAATACTAGCGGTCGTCATTAAATTTACAAAATCAGAAAAATTTTACAAACACGGATGTGAAAAATAAAAGGAGTGGAAAAATAAAGGGTGTCCCAAGAAGAACGCAATTTTTAAATTTTAAATAAAACACAGATATTTAAAAAAAAATCGTGAAACTTTATTATATCGTAAAGTAGACAGAATGAGGTTATGTATGGAACAATATATCATGCAGATGGCCGCCGCGGCTTTGCTGGCATGCACGCGATCTTTTAATGAAATTTTCAATGACCGTTTTGCATGAATGCTGCGGTATTTCATTAATGCAGCGTCCAATTTCCTCTTTTAAGGCTTGAGTCGTCGTCGGCTTAAAAAAACCCCAAAGAAAAAAATCTAATGGTGTTAAATCGCACGATCTAGGCGGCCAATTCTGATCTCCAAAACGCGGAATAACACGACCGGGAAATGACTGATGCAGCAATTGAATTGTTTCTCTGGCTGTATGACATGTGGCGCCGTCTTGTTGGAACCACATGCCCCCCACATTCATTTCTTCAATTCTAGGCAAGAAAAAACTGGTTATCATTTCACGATCCGAACACCATTGACTGTTTGCGCTTGACCTGCCTCATTTTCATAAAAAAAGGTCCAATGATTCCTCCAGCCCAAAAAGTACACCACACAGTGACACGTTGAGGATGCATTTGCTTCTCGTGAATCACTCGAGGATTTTCCTCACCCCAAATGCGACAATTCTGCCTATTGACGAAGCCATCAAGATAAAAATTTGCCTCGTCACTGAAGATGATTTTATCGGCAAAATCAGCATTTTCATGTTGTCTCTCCAATACCCAATTAACGAACTCCCTTCGCTGTCCATGGTCAGCTGGCTTCAGTTCCTGAGTCAATTGAACTTTGTATGCATGAAGATGCAAATCTTTCGTCAAAATTCGCTGCAAAGTGGATTTGGAGACACCAATTTGCTGAGCTCGGTGTCGAATTGAGGTGGATGGAGTTTGAGCGACATCATCACGTACAGCTGCGACATTTTTGGTCGATCGACCTGGTCGATGGCGCGTTGTTGTCTTTACATCACTAACAGACCCAGTTTCGGCAAATTTATCCATTAATCTCTTTACAGTTGACTCTTTTGGAGCATTATTGTGACCCCAAATTTATCGCAATTTGAGAACTGTAGCCGCAAAACTTTCACCATTTTGGTAAAACAATTTCACAATGAGAATGCTTTGTTCATTCGTGTAGGGCTCCATTTTTACTAACCTCGTACCTTCTACTAGCAAACAATAACAATTGTTCAAATGCCAAACAATGACACTTCGAATGTTGCCAGATTTAAAAATTGCGTTCTTCTTGGGACACCCTTTATATAAATTTTTGGATTACTTGTAGGAAAAATATAGTATAATGACTTCCTAATTCACCTATTTTATTCCCTATTTAATTTAAGTCACGAACTTTTGTTTGATATTTGTGCTTTTTTAATTTAATTTTTTTTTTTATTTTTAAACAGTTTTTATTCCGATATTTTTAATTCTTTGACATGCTTCCAAAGAAAAATAGTACTTAAAACGGCCGATTTTCTTCCCCCAATTACATCTCTTTTTAATCCTCAAAGTGGCCAAAAAAATTAAGGAGTTTATTTAGAAAGTAATAAAATAAAAAACGAAAGTTTTGAAACAATTATGTCTATGTTAAAAAACGAAATATATTTTTAAAAATCTTTTAGCCGTTGAAAAGTTCAAGTGTTGCCAACGTTATGACAATCACAATACACCATACACATGACGATCATGACTATACAAATTTTTTGTTTTATCTGTTTTATTAGACAGGAGCAACTCCGTTTATACAAGACCATATTATAAGCTTATAAAACCATATCATCGCCATTATCATTATTATTGCGCCATCGCAGTGTTTTGATGTGGTTTCTGCACTCTGTCTTCTCCTTTATGGAGTAATTTTTTATGTTCAAGTTGCCCGTTTTGCTTAACTCTTCCATTATGTTTGATTTTATAAAAATTTACTCTTTAGTAAGAAACACAGGGATGATATATAATATTTTGAATTTTGTACTAAACATTATTAAGAATAGTACATTTTTGATGACAATGCTACATTAGATTCGGTTGAGGCGCATGGAATTGAGCCAGTACTTGTTAACAGAATTTACTTTGTGGTTTCTAAAAGGCTGCTGAGCACTAATGGCTGTTGGCCGCTAAGGTCAGTAAATGATGGCCTCAAGAGAGTGAACCCTCTCCTTTGCAGTGGTGTTTAAAAGACGACTCCCTTTAAGTGAAAATTCAGGGTCTGGGTGTATAGATACAGATTAATGTTGTTTACGCGTGGGATCGAGTAAAGGGGTCTCAGTCTTCCATTGCTAAACGGGATTAGTCTCCAACTGTGTGCAGTGGTGAAATATCTAGGGGTGACATTAGATTATATACAGATATGGACAAGACAAGACGAGGTATCACAGAAAACCATTCGGACTAAACTGAATAGATTTAAAAGAGCTGCTGTGGATATCATTATGATGTTATGTTGAACAATCTAGCTCTGGATCTTTATATACAGGACTCCGAAAAATGTGCACTGAGAGGCTTTTGGAACTCTTTCTTTTTTTTCTTTGAATAACATAATTCCCTATATAGAACTCGGTAGGGAGGACGAGTGCAGACGAATGCTGAACGAGGTTTCTATGGCAAACATGGACTGCCTTATATGGATACCAAATCTTAGGGGTATTCCAGGCAATAATATTATCTTTTCGTTGGCAAACATTCGAATGCCATTAATAAGGAATTACAGCCAGTTTTCAGCATGTTATAAATAGTACGTTGAATCCGCTCATATATGAAATCTGCTTCCATTGAGAGGTGGTCAGACGGAACTACATGAGGTGGTTCAAAGTGTTTTGCGAGCAAACCAGATGGGCATGTGGCACGACACCTACTCAGTTTAATTAGAGCTGAGTGCCATAGATTTATTGACCTGATTACGTGATGCAATGCCAGTGCTCGTCGCATGGCGACAACGGGAATTGGCAATGACCCATTGTGTGTATCATGTCTGTAGGATGAGGACGCGACAGAATATTATATATGTTACTGTCTAGCATTTACCAAAACCAGACAGAGTATTTTGGATATTACTCCTTGTTCATGGATTCTGTACATAAATTATGCTTCCCTAATTTTCTCAGGTTTATAAGAAAAACTGCGAAGTTCTAGCCTGGGACCCTTCTCTTCTTGTTTTTATTTTCTAATTTCGATTCCAATTCTTCTTTTTTTCTTTCCTTTATCTTTCTTTCTTGTTTTACATTTATTTATCTTCTGAAGGGTATGGTAAAATGCACAAAATTTAGTCTGAACGCCACAGACTTGCCTCTGCGCATCTCCAATCCACCTTAACTTAACATGTAGGTTACATAAAACACTTCTTTTCTTATAGGAGTATGCCTGGAATTTGCCAAATTAATTTTTTTTGCGTCTTGCTTTAATATTGATTCACACGCAACCTATCCCTGTCCAACCATATGTTTTTTTTTTTTAGAGAATGAATACTCAGGAAATTCTTCCTACTAATTAATGTTTTGCTTTTTATGGAAAGGGGAAAGGAGATATGAAATGTGGTGGAAGAGTAATAGATTCAAATATGGCATCATTGTAATTGCATGATAAATTTAATAGTTGTTGCGCGCCAACTTATGGAGAGTTCGTGAACTTGCTGAAGCTTTTTAGTTCATTTTCGGTCGGAATACGGATATGGGAATATCTACGGAACGTTACGATACGTATGAGGAATAGAAAACTAATAAACATTATTTTTCTAAATTTATGCTGCAACCTTCTGTGCAACAATGCACTCGTAAGTGCTTCGAAAGTATTGGTTATAAAAACTGTACTTTTTTGAATTTTGTTTTAAAATTAAATTTCATATCCTCAATACTGGGATGGATTTATTTATTTATTGATTTATTTGTCTATAGAATTTATTCCCTACAGATATATTACAAAATTATTAATAATTATAGGGTGGGCCACTTAAAATTTTAAATTTAAATCGGCTATATAAAAAAGTACTGATTATTTTTTCAAATTTCTAGTTTTATTGGAAAGGTTCAACTTTGTCATTTAAGAATGGAACACAATATCATTCATGTGACTACCACGAATGGGTTATTTTTCTTCGAAAATGGGCAAGGAGCCACCGTTACCGTCAACGGTGAGCGTTACCGTGGGAAACCACGGCCCCGTCTTACTGAAAAGCAAGACGGGGCCACACAGCCAACGCAACCATCGATATTTTACGCACTGAAAATTTAATAATCAGCCGAAATTGTGATGTCAATTGGCCGCCTTAAACCCTTTGGATTATTTTCTGTGGGGAGCCATCCAGAAACAACTGAACATGAAATCGAAGTTGCCATTGAAGAGATTCGAGCCGAAACAGTCGAAAATTTAATGAAAAATTGGGTTGATCGGATGAGGTACTGCCAAGTCAGTCGTGTGGTCATATTGTGTTCCATTCTTATAAGACAAAGTTCAACCCTTCCAATAAAACCAGAAATTTGGAAAAATTATCAGTACTTTTTTATAGCCGATTCAAATTTAGAATTTTTAATGGCCCACCCTGTATATTTATAACAATAACAACTTTTCTATGAGTTTAGAAAAATAATAATTACATTTTTAATTACACTATGATTAAGTGAAAAATTTATAAATCTGTGTAATTGGTTAAATGTGTAACACATTCTCCTGAGCGGGTCAGCATAATTAGCTCTAAAAAAATGTCACTGATAAAGGTATGAAATTACTGGATGCACGTTGGGAAATGTTGAATGAAATTTCATTAATTAAAAATCCACAACAGATATCCCCATTAATAAAATTTAAAATAAATGACACATTCTCCATAGTTCTTCGGCTTTTGAATGAAAGAAGCTTAATAAGAGCAAGTAGAGCGGAGTGTGAGGCAAAAGAGTTGCCATAAATAAAAAAATGGGAAATTTGAAAATTGTACCAATGGAGTCATAAGAGCATCAAAGTACCTTTGAGTTTCCAATAGTATCAACAAAAAAGTATTAATGTACCAATTTGATCATCCCTGAAGAAAATATATTCCTATATTCCTCACCAAAAGCAACAGTGAATAACAACAACAACAACAAAAAAATCAATTGAGCGATCAAGTGTCTTGAGGCGAAACAGAAGGTGGAATAAATAAAACAATAATGATGATAATGAAGTTAAAGTGAATTTTTGATGAACGTTTTTATTTTTTTTTTTTTATATTTTGTGTGTCGTTGCTGTTGTTCTTCCTTATGTTTTTTTGTATAAGGGGATCATTTATGAATATGGTCTGGAGTGTGCAGCTGTATTTTTTGTTGGTTGTTTTTTTTTTTACTGTTTAACCCGGGAAGGAATTAAAGAATGTATGAAGAATTTCTACTAGACATTAAATTTAAATTAATTTAAATACAGATTTGCGCCTAATACCGCCCAGCCTCATGTCATTAATTATATAAATTGTTATTTTTTAATACATGATGATTTTAATGATGCGATTAGATGGGATCTGATTTAATACACCATCCAATTGCGGAATTTAGAAGTTAAAGCTTGTTTTTAAATTTTAAAAACTACTATCGTGCTCTACATCTGCGATTAATTCTACGTATAACAAATTTTACATATTTTTTTTTTTAACAAAAACAACTTACATGTTGTTAAAAGTTGAAAACTTATAGCAAAATTCTAAACTATTAGGATGAAACTGAATCGTATTTCATAGAAGATGTTAAACCTGGATTTATTTAGCTTTTGAACATGCGAATCGAATATTTTTGTGTGAAACAAAAGTTGTATCAAATTGCATTTCTGAGATTTAGTTTCTATTTTTTCTTTTTTAGAAAAATAATTTTTGACTCAATATTGGGGAGAAAAAAATCCTAGTATCATAGTTCCTATTGCACTCAAAAGCTACAGTCACATTGTACAGTAGGCAAACTAAATATCCATACACCGTTTAGGTCTCGCTTTGTTTTATTTTGTAACCATTAGAATGCTACCTTGAATTAATATCCCATGTAACCGATTCGAATATACTATTTCTGGGAACTAAACACACCCCCCCCCCCCCCAACGACGAGCACAGCCGGAATAATAGGTAGCGATGTTCCCCAAATTGATAGACCATGAAAATAAAGAATCGTTACAGAGATATTTGGGTCTCTCTATTGATCAGCTTGGTGAAAGTAAAGTGGCAAGACTTCTCTCAATATATTTCAAGCTGGCAATCACTTTGGCTTCTTTAAGTATTAATCTCACACCTAAAATTAATCAGACCTTTGGATGATAGACCATGAAAATAAAGAATCGTTACAGAGATATTTGGGTCTCTCTATTGATCAGCTTGGTGAAAGTAAAGTGGCAAGACTTCTCTCAATATATTTCAAGCTGGCAATCACTTTGGCTTCTTTAAGTATTAATCTCACACCCAAAATTAATCAGACCTTTGGATGAATATAAATAAAGCTGTTCATTAAACAAATTAAACCATTTCTATTACAGTAAAATTAAGCTTTAAAATTTTTGTCTAACCACTGTGTACAAATTTAACGGAAATATTTAACATATTATTTACAAGATGAGATAATGGAAAAATTACATGATTGTTGTTTGCAAACTATCTAGTAATTATTTAATTAAATAATACTTATGTAAATACATATAAATAATACAACAAAGTTTTCCTATAAATTAATAAGCATTAAATTATTTTTCAATTAAGTTGATTAAAAATGTTTAATAAACACATCGTGTTGTTTAACTTTCTAACTTTTTTGGTAAAGTTTTGTGAAAACTTGATCTGTGATTTCATAAACAAAATATATTAAATTGCTGAATATTTGAATTTCTCAAAAATGCTTAATAAAAAAACAAATAATACAAACTGCAATCAATTAATATAAACTTTAAATCAAAAATACACTGAATCAGCTAAGTGTTTTCTTAATTTTGTTATAACCTTTATTTTTAAACATCAAAATAAGTGTTAAATGGCGCCAAAAAAATTGTAAAAAAAAAATTTAATATTGTACAGATTTAAAATCAAATCATTGTATTTAACTTTCGCCATCCGTTTCTAGTAGGAGTGTTAAATTTTAAATCTTCAATAAATCACATAACTTTTGATCGTATAAAAACTGTATATTGTTGGAAAGCTTATACAATTTTGTTTGCCTGATTTTCCATGACAGCGAATAAAATATGAAGAATTATTATTTCTTTGTTTTGTTTTTAATATTTAAAATTTTGTTTTCCTGAAGATGCTAACAAATTGTTAGCGAAATATCGAAAATAAAATAAGAAATTTTTAAAAAAAAGGTTTTCAGCTTAAAAAAATTAAATATTAATATTTAGAACACTTTTATAATCATTTCAATGATATACAGTTTAATGATATCCCATCTGTAATACTCTGATTATTGACTGATAACGATAATTTCCTATTTAATGCCACTCCCACTAAAAACAGTTACAGGAAATAAAATTTTAATATACAGGGTGCACCATCTCTTGTGTCGGTATATGAGTTTTGAATAAATTTAATAAATAACCGAATCCGATATGGTCCTTCGGACTACTTTTTGAATACAACATCAATCAAATGGCCGCTCCTATTTACAGCTTCGAAGTTTGAATTCTAATTTGAATGAATTCCCTAAAAATCCAATTCGATTTACTTTTTGATCGAGGAAATTCCTTTTTAAACATTTGCAAGAATTCATTCGACCCGAAGGAATTCAATCAATTTATCTCATTCGATTTTATCAATCATTAAATTCAATCATTAGGAATTCATTTCATTTCTAACTCATTCGATTTACAATTCAGGAATTCAATCAATTATTTGTTGGGAATTCAAACGATTTTTTACTCAATCTATTTACACATTCATGTGATTTTCTTCTTTGGATTTAAAAAAAAAATAGGAAAAATTAACAATTATCCCATGATATTACAGTAAATTCAAGGATTTCTTACAAATACAAGAAGAAAAATCATCAATTTGTAAAAATTAATCGCCAAAAGTTTAATAAAAAACGACAAAAATTTATAAAAAAAAAATGAAAAAATAAAAAATTGAATATCACAAAATATAGCCCTCTCTCTCTCTTGCAAGAAGAGTTCTCGAGGTAATGTAAAATATTGCCAAGGTGATGTAAAATATTGCCAAGCAACTCAAATTTTGGGACCTCTCGTGCGCGCTTGCTTTGTAAGGCTTGCACGATTAAATTTTTATATAAGCGAATTGAATATTCGATTAAATAATTTTTTTTTTAATTTTGAAATATTTTTCTAATATCAGCATTTTTTAATTTTAGTGATTTTTTTTTTAAATTCTAGCGTTTTTCCGGTTTTGGGAACTTTTGTTTAAATTTAAACGATTTTTTTTTTTCAATTTGGGCGTTTTTTCGAACTGTAGCACTTTTTTCAATTTTGGCTTTTTAAATTCAAGTGATTTATTCCAGTTTGGCGAGTTTAATAATTTTTAGCGATTTTTCAAATTTTAACGATTTTTCTAGTTTTGGCGATTTTTTTAAATTTTGTCAATTTTTTCAATTTGAGCAATTTAAGCATTTTTTTAATTTGGAGATTTTTAAAATTTTGGCGTTTTTTTTTAATTTCAGAGTTTTTTTTATTTTGTTGATTTATATTTTTTTTTTTATTTTGATTTTGCAAACAAAAAACTTTTATTAATTCAAATTAATTACGTAGTTATTTATTTTCTAAATTTAAAAATCGAATGAAGAAAGTCAAAATCGATTGAGTAAAAATCGATTGAAAGCCCAATGATTGAATTGCCAACGATTGAATTCAGTGATTGACAAATCGAATGAAATTTTTAAAATTAAATCTATCGAGACCAACTAAGAATTTATTCCCTTTTGAAGGGGATTGAATTCTTAGTTGTAGAATTGCAGAATCATGAAGCGAATAAAGAGGAATGAATTCTTTAGAAGCTGTGCCTCTATAGTAGACTTTTTGCTGTATTTTCCATAACTTTTGCCATCATCTCGGTCGGTGTAGTGATTATTTCGGCACTAATGTTTGGCTTGTTGGCGAAACCTTTTGCTTTTCAAGTAACCCCCCAAACGACATTGCTCGATTTACAGTGTGTTATGGTGCACCATCTCTTTGAAATCAATAACCGACCAGATATTTTTCACGCATTTATGGGCAGACATAATGAGCCAACATCCACCGATAGCTTTACCCATCGACAGTTTCACCTTCTCTCAAGAAAAATGGTCCAATGATGGCTTTGGCGCAAATGCCCCCAAACAATTACTTTTCGATCATGCAATGGTATTTACGTATAAACGCCGCCACAGAGTTTGAAATAGGACTCGCATATTATTTTCGGACTATTCGTCAGCGTCGCTATTTTGGCGTTAATCGAAACATTGTAAAAATTGTACTAAATTGGCATTTCAAAAAATGTATTCGTAAGTCAATCTCTTCACAAATGTTAAAGTTATTAAATGATACGATAGCGACATAAAAGATGGCGCACCCTGTACATTTACATTGTGTAGAACTTTTTAAAGATTTTAACCATTTTTTTTTGTGGGGGGGGGAGGGACAGCTTAACACTTGTGTTGTTTTCTAAAAATAATGGTCAAATATACAAAATTGGAAAAAGTCAACTGATTCAAGTGACATTCCCTTGCAAAGGAAAAATATTTATATAATTTCTTTGATTGTTTTTTTTAAATAATAATAAATTTACATATATTTATTTAAATTTTAAAATATTTATTGTGATCATGAATATAATATTTTCTTATTTCAGATCACCTCATATGCTTATAAATATATAGTTCAATTTGAACATGAAAAGCTTTTTGTACCATGTGAGAAATATCCGGATAATTTTTTAGATAAAGTCATAAAATATCCAGAAAATATAACACTTTTAGATGATGATAATGTTTATGTAAAAGGAGTGTGTGTAGTTTTACATGATTTTCAACCATATCAAGAATATCCGGTACATAACTATTTATGACCTTCATTTAAAATTTATTGTTAATTTAAAGTCTTTTCCACCTTTGATTTTGTTAGTTTAGCATGGAATTCTTTAAGAAAGAACGTGGTACTTGGCAAAAAACCATCTACACTATTAACCGTCCAGACTTTTGTACCAGTTTTTTTGATCCCGCCGAGCCGTGGCAAACATTGGTAAAGAAAATACCAAAAGAACAACAAAAATGTCCATTATACAAGGGAGTATGTATCGGTTTTATTGAATTTTTATTTGAATACAGTTTATAGAACACCTTTTGCTTTTCTTTTAGCAAGAGTTTTCTGTCGAGTTTATAACAGATCAAGAGCTTGAATTCTCGTCTAGTACTTTGGAAGGTATTTATAAGGGTCATTTTGAATTGGGTAACAGCCTTTTGACGAACGAGCTTTTTATTTGTTTAGAAGCGATTATTAGAATTTTTAGAGTGTAAAATTCAACAATTTTTGTGTAACTTTAGTTTGAAATGTAAAATATTATTAATCATATAAACAATTGAAATATATGTTGATATACAATTTTTAATTAGTTAATTACACTCAGAAAAAAAAGTTAATAGAAAAATTTGTAAACGGTTTTTAATCCCACTTTACTATTTTGATACTGATTTTTAGTAAAAAAAATTAATATTAAGCATATCTTTTTGCTATTTACATTTGACAAATTACAGAGTTTTTACAGAATATTTACAAATTTTTGTTGCTAATTTCAAAAATCATTTTACAAATTTTTGAAAGCCGATTTTCTAAAATTAGCAAAAAAAATTACTAATTTTAAAAAAGTGGATCTTGAAGGAATGTTATTTCTAATAAAAACTTACACCTACACATTTAAATTGCCTTAAAATGTTACATGGATTAAAAAAAGGGGATCGGAAGTGCATATACCCACTCATGTCTGAAAATAGGACATCCACTTAAAATAGCTCTAAAAAGTTTTTTTGTTTCTTCTAAAAATCAGCCCTAAAAATAATTAACATTTGACCTTAAAATTAAAAAAAAAATGACTAAAATATTTTTCAAAACAATTTTTAAGATTTTTAAGCCTTTGATTTTTTTTAATTTTGTATGAAATATTTTTTTGAAAAAAATAAACAAAATAAAAAAATGTTGATGCTCGATAAAAAAAAATAAATAATAAAAATAAAAAATTTAAAATTTTGTACTAATATTAATAATATTTAGTAATTTTTTTGGCTGATTTTAGCAAAGCGATTTTAAATTCCACTATACAAAAAGTATACTTAAATTTAATAGCGGCTACTAATTTTTCTACTAAATTTAGCAAAATTTCCCGTAATAACTGCAAAACTAACTAAATAACTTTTTTTGTGAGTGTACTTTGTAACGAAAAATTTTTATTTTTAAGACGGCAAGTATTTTCAGATTTCTATTATAGGGTCTCTTGAATTATAATTTAAGACCGCTAGGTGGCATACAAAAAAAAATATTTTTGGGCTAAAAATAACCTTTCAGTAGATGTCTGCAGGAGGCGCTTTAACCATTAAAAAAATTAAACATTTTTGTCCTTTGAACCCCCATTCTCACCATGATCCTGGGGAACCTTACTTATGTAAAATGGGCCATACTGCTCCAGGAAACATATATTTGACATTTCAAGTTTGTAACTCCCATTTTTACCATTTTCTTATTAAAAATGCCATATAAGAGCCATATATGTGCATCAGAGAACTGCAAATGCTGATTGCAAAACGTTCATACGCAATCAACACAAGAATAAATATGTTTTTGCGTTCAAACGTTCAATATACTCCAACACACATATTTGTTGATGATTTTAAATCAATCAAACGACGTGCAAATTGTTGTCACTGATTTGTAATCATCGGTCGTTTTTATACCATTGATTTTATTCTGTTCGTTTGAGTCAACAATAATTATTTTGATGCAGAATAAATCAGAAAAAGCAATAAATAAAGCGTATGTGTGTATTCATAATTAAAACAAAATAGTTTCTTATCTATAAAAAGGGGGTGGTTTTGTAGAAACACATTTCATAAATTAGGGTGGGTCTAAAATCCGTTTTTTTAGAATTTTTATTAGTAATACCAAAAATATTTATAATCATCGGTCGTTTTTATACCATTGTTTTTATTCTGTTCGTTTGAGTCAACAATAATTATTTTGATGCAGAATAAATCAGAAAAAGCAATAAATAAAGCGTATGTGTGTATTCATAATTAAAACAAAATAGTTTCTTATCTATAAAAAGGGGGTGGTTTTGTAGAAACACATTTCATAAATTAGGGTGGGTCTAAAATCCGTTTTTTTTAGAATTTTTATTAGTAATACCAAAAATATTGTTCTTTGTGAATTTTTATTTTTTAAATTTAGGTCGATATCTCAGGCTCTCCCAATCCGGTTAAAGTTAAATATTGCCTAATTTTCCAATCAAAATAGAAGAAAAAAAAAATTTAGACAATATTTAAATTTTTCCGGATTAGGCAAGCCTGGGATATCGATCTAAATTTTTTTTCCAAAAATATATTTTTATTTCACAAAGAAGAATATTTTTAGTATTGTATTACTAATAAAAATTCGAAAAAAGCGGATTTAAGTCCCACCCTAATGTACACAATATAATTTATGAAATGTGTTTCTATTTTGTTGTGATTATGATTACACTCATACGCGTTGTTTCTTGTTTTTTCTGATTTATTCAACGCTGACTTTTTGTTGAGTGATTACATTTGCATAAAACATAATCCACAGATGATTCACACTGATCCCAATTACGAGTTCAGTAACATGATGCTGATTTTATTCTACAGTGAAATTTGTTAAATTATTAAATGTGAACAGGAATTTTTGTGTATGATTAAATCAAGAAAAAAGTTGATTTTGCAGTTCTCTGATGTGCATAAACGCCGAAGGCGGCCATTTGTCGAACTATTCCACACACAAAATCAGTTAAAAACCACATCAGTTTTTACTTTAAACAAAAGTTATAGAAAAACAAAATCAGATGATGGTTTTTGCCCCACACTGTATATAGAGATTTAAAACTCGATGCCGAATCCGATATGTAAACATTTTCTTCCAAGTCCAAATTTTTAGAAAATCTCGGTCGAATTGCTATACCCAGCAAAACCACACATTACCAAATAATGGGTAAAGTAATGCATAGCCATAGGGGCCGATGGATTACTTTACACTTACTTCATTGATGAATTTTATAGGCGATGAGCCTCAAAGTAATGTATGTACCTATTACTTTAGAGGTGATAATGTAAGGGGTTACTTATATGGTTACGAGAATGGAAAAAGTAATGTGTCTAAAAATAGATTTTTTAAAAAAGAGGAATTTTTATTAAAAAAAATTATTACAAATATTTTATTTAAAATATTTGTAATTAAAAATAATGTGGTCAAGATGGGAATCGAACCAGGGAAATCTGGTTGCCAGCCAAAAAAAAAATTATTTTTGAATTCGCACTTATTCCAGAAGATCTAACGTTTTTGATTTGCGAAATATTATTTTTTAATTTGTTTAGATAACTCGATTTTTATTAAAACATAAATTTATTAGGGCTAAATTTAATTTGCATTTGCAATTTTTATAAAATGAAAGTATTAAACATAAGTTCATTTATTACATATAATATAATCATTAATTCATAAACAATCTGTTATAGTTCGTGAATCAAAAACAATTTTATTTAATAATTTTTAGAAATTGAATTATATTATTTTGATTTATCATTTTCTCTTGGATATTTTTCAAAAATTATCTTTTTGGAAAAATATTTTTTTGGCGATCGGATGCGATTTTTAGAGTAAAATTAAAGGAAATGTCGGAAAAACATAAGCAGTTGAATAGCTAAACTTCGTCCTAGATTATATTATCTCGGACAGACTTGCCTCCACAGAGTTGCTTTTAACCCCACCCATAATTTGGAAGTTTTTAATTCATTGTTTGTTTAATTAAATAATAGCAAACAATTTTTTGTTCTTTATTTTATTAAAATTTGAAATAATATTCACTTACTGTGATTGTATTTTTTTTTTTTAGGAAATAGTTTAAAATTGCAAAATATAAAAAATTGTAAAAACTTTTGTAACAAACATTGCAGGTAAATTCAGTGACGGGACCTTATGGAATCTTTCAGAAACACGTTCTTAATATTAGACACGCGGAAGAAATATTGACAGCTTACATGCTAACTAATTTTCGTTTGCTCTATGATATATTCACTTGCAACAGTCAAGTGATATGTCACAAGTTCTGCAACATAACACATTGTGATTGATACGTAACCAGTTTTTTAATTATTACTTGTCCTCAGTCCTGTGGTATGTATGTACATTTGAACCAGTGACGAAACGTTTCATGTTGCATTAGTTTTGATACACATCACGTAGTGTCTAACATAAGACTAGTTATGTGTAAGATAACTCTAACCTGTTCTGTTGCGCATTCACTTACACCAATGCAGTGATTTGGTACCCTACACAAGGTCAGCGATATGTCGCAAGTAGCTTAAAAGGTAGAAATTGCCACCTCCTATGGCAGGCCCATGTTAAAGTTACCGGTTACTTTCATATAAGAGAACCAACTCGAGGACCGGTTTCTGCTACAAAGTTCCGGTTACGTGACTTACTCTGTGACTGGTTCTATATAGAACAGTTTTGATTCCTGATGTTTATCTGAATAATGAACGTATAGAAGTTGTAAAATCAGCTTAAAACCTAGGAATTTTTTTCAATAGGACTCTCACATGGTCCGACCACATTAATTATGCATGTGGTCGTACTTCTCCGATGCTTAGAACACTTTGGTCAACACAACATTGTACACCTGTCAAAATTAGATCTCTCATTGCTAAAACCTATCTAATGCCAATTCTAATGTATGGATGTGAATTGTTTGCCGAATGCGATGCTGTAGAGATAAACTTGACTCCGTGTTTAGAAATATAACACGTTACGGTTATGGAAAGAAAAGATGTGAACCCATTTCAACAACAACAGCCAAACTCTATGGTTTACAGTTTGATGAATTAGTCAAAACAAGGGTCTTAATATTGCTACACAAGGTTGTTTACACTAAGCAGGCTGAATATCTATATGATCGTCTCATTATCTCAAATTCCCAAAGATGTAAAAGAATAAAACCACTTAAACATCGTAGTTTAATTTCCAACTGGCAATTTTTCATAAATGCAATCCGGCTTTGGAATTCAATCCCATACCAATTACAAATTATAACTAACGCACAAAATTTCAAAACTAAAATTAATATTTTTTATGCTTTTTGATAATTACTTATTTAATTATTTAATTATATCGTTTAACCAAAATATTGTGTGAATTAAAATTATTATTTGTTCTAGAATTTAGTTTATTTTATTTTTTATATTTCAATAATTGTATCACACAAATGCATAATTCTATACTGTAATAAAGAGACATTGGTCTTGTGTAGAGAATTTCAAATAAATAAATAAAATAAAATAAATAAATATAAGGTCACATATGATTTTATATAAATTTGGGTAAGTTAAATATGTAAATTTTATATATCACATAATCTAAAAACATATAAAGAATACAACAACAATTCTTACTATTTGGCATAAGAAACGATCAGTCGGCCTTTTATATTTCTAAAAAAAGAAAACAGGGACTGAAACCGAACCCGAACCCAAATGGGTTCAGGTTCACTGTTTATAAAAACTCAGAACCCAAAAATTTTCTTGCTGTTCATAGCGTGAGAAATGTTTGATAGAAAAATCATAAAAAATCTTACTTTTCTTGCATTCCAGTTTGTACTGCTCGACACTATATCCTGCTCGACCCTATTCCTTTTAAGCAAATACCTGAACAAAGCAAAGCTATTTGCAAAAAAATTGAAAACACCAAAAAGTTCATCTTAAGCTAAAAAGCTAAACTTGAAAAAAATACTGTCAAAGTTGATGCAATTCCAGTTATGAACCATGTCAGACTTATTGGAATACAGAAGTTTTTGTTCGGAATTACTGGATGCTGCATTAACTATGAATGATAACATTTGTGAAGAATTCGTAGAAGTTTTTGCAAAAGAACTACAAGAAGAACAGACGACTTTAGGCGATTTTTATAGAATCTGGCTTATAAAAAGAGAAAATTATTTTTGATTGCAGTATTATATCCAGATAGCAGATTTAAGTTAATGCTAAGTCCCGAAGATGTTGAAAATGCTAAAAAAAACATATTTTAAAAACAATTGAAATTTTCAAAAATTTGCAAATGGAAAGAGAAGAAGAGAATTTTATGAGAGAATCGATATCTTCTTCTTGAGAAGATTATGAAGATATGCTCGAACAAATTCTAAAAAAGAAGCAACGAGTTTCTAAATCAAATTCTTCAAATAAGAGGGCCTTTTCAGCCTTGAAATCCATTTTGTCGCCACAAAGAACAATTTTAAAAGAAGAAAACTTAAATAATATTTATTTTTTTTTTATTTTTATTTTATTAATATTAATTATATAATTACAAATTATATCGTAATACCCTAAACGAGCACTAGCAGACCAGAGCCTCTGGTGGGAATTGAACCCACGATCCCCGGACTGATAGGCTAGCACACTATCAACTAGCTTACCGGGGCGCTCACTTAAAAATATATTAATTATAAAATTAAACGAAAATTTCTGTGAAAAAAAAAAATAAATTTCCTATTAATAAAACATTTGTAATTTTTTTTAAATGTTGAACCCGAACCCATTTTTCTTGGGGTTTCAGTGTCCCTGCTAAAAAATGATTTACGAACTCTATATCCAGTTAATCAAGAAAACGTTATATGAGTGATCAGTGTAAGATTTATATGCATTTGAATATCTGTGTATTGCCGGTGTCTACGTCAACTAGTACACTTGCAATTATTTACGTAAATTAACGCGGGCGTTAAAATTGCAATTTTTCACTCAATAACTTAAAAACTGAAATAAAAGACACCAAAAAAAATAAATAAATAAAACAGAAATCAAAAAGAAGAAGTATCCAATAAAATAAAAAACTAAATTTGCACCATAGTATTTAGTCAGATTGTGATTGCAAATCCTATAAAGTTTTAACACAGTCAGACACCTAAAAGTCAAGTATATTAAGAATTTCTGGCACGTACTTAAGTTTATTCATTTCTTATTTTCAGCAGACTTAAAAAAAGTGAAATAACAATATTACAAAGATACATGTACAGTAGGGCAGCACTTAGCAGACATTTGAAAATGTCTACGTAAATTTTGCCTTTAAACGGAAAATAATTAAAAATTTCTAAATTTCCTTTAAAAATATTCATTTGTTTTGTCTTAAGACTTTTGCATCTAAAGTAAGATTTGCCAAATGATGTAACACCCTAATATTGTATACTTTTACATACATTCCACTATATTATCTATAAGAGACATACAGAGTATGAATAAAACGCACAGCGGCAATGACAGTAAGAATATGTTGGTTAAAATGTCCTTGAAATAATTGTAAATTATGCATCATTGAATGGAATTTGTTTTAAAGCTGCTGATATTGATGTTGATGGTTTTTGTTGCTATTTCCAGATTCATATTCTTTATTTTAAGACAGTTGTATGTGAGTTCATATCAATAAGTAGGTGTTTTGACAAAATTCCATATTACAATTTGCCATGAATTTAATAAATCTTGTTTAGAAAAGAAGTGATCTTATTAAAAATTTATTGTAACTTTGCACAAGATTTGAGTTGAAGAAGTATACGCACAAGATATATGAAATTTGACTACAAAAATATTTTTTTTTAATTTGGTACTGATATTTGGATAAACCTTACCACGACCGAAGTAAAAAAGAATTTAAATTTACAGTTTCTATATAATGATTTTCTTTACCTCAAAGATATTTTTTCTGAGATTTCGTTTTTATACCCTCCACCATACAGGCTGGTTGAAAAGTTCCTGCGCTCGAAATGAAAGAATACTGTTTTTGTTACGAAATATATTTTTTATTCAATATAATATCCTAGAAGCTCAATACACTTGTTCCAATGATCTTCCAATAATTTTATCCCATCCTTATAATGGTTTTCCAGAAGCTCTGCAAAATAACCGTATACGGCTGCTATGGCCTCTTCATTCGACGAAAAATGCTTTCCACGAAGGAATTGTTTGAGATTTCTGAAGAGATAGTAGTCACTGGAGGCCAAATCTGGTGAATACGGTGGATGTTCAAGCAATTCGTACTTTAATTCTTTGAATTTAGCCATCGTCAAAACACTTTTGTGAGCAGGTGTATTGTTTTGATGAAAAATTATTTTTTTCTTCTTTAAACCAGGTTTTTTCTCACGAATTTTTTCATCCAGCTGATCCAAATGGCTGCAATAATATTCAGAGTTGATTGTTTCACCTTTCTGAAGATAATCAATCAACAAAATTCCTTTTGCATCCCAAAAAACTGATGCCATAACCTTCTTTGCTGATCGTTGTGACTTCACCTGCTTTGGAGCTGAACAACCAGCTTCAGTCCACTGTAAACGTTCTTGTTTCAATTTACGATCATGGTGGTAGATCCAAGTCTCATCCATAGTTATAAAACGACGCAAGAAGTGGATTTATTCGGCTTAAAACGCTCCAAATTAGGCAGAGCAATTTGTTTTCGATCCAGTTTTTGTTGAATTGTTAATGTGTGCGGCACTAACTTTCCAAACAGTTTTTTCATACGTAATTCTTCATGTAAAATATGGAGTACTCGTTCGTCTGAGATGCCTATGGCATTAACAATTTCGCGCTTAGTCAAACTTGAATCTTCACTAACCATATTATGTACCTGCTCAATGATTTCTGCTGTGGTTGCAGTTTTTGGTCGTTCTTCGCCTGGATCGTCTTCAAGGCTGGTACGACCACATTTAAATTCACCAGCCCAAAATTCAACGGTGCGTTTTGAAGGTGAGGACTCCTTATATACTTCTAACAATTGTTCATAAATTTCCTTTGCTTTTAAACCCTTCAAAACAAAGAATCTAATGACTGCACGATATTCAATGACACGTCAACTTCAAATGGCTTGTAAACAAAAAAAGAATTGACAGAATGACTTGCAACTTTGCATGTGTTCTCAGGACAGTTATACCAACTTGAGAAAAAAAAAGTTTGGAGCTAGCAATGCCATCTCTTGGTGAGCGCAGGAACTTTTCAACCAACCTGTATATGGTGAGGGTTTATATCAGTTTGTCATTCCGTTTGTAACATGTCGAAATATAGGTTTAAGACCCCATAAAGTATATATATTCGTGATCCTTATGCAATTTTAAGTCGATTTAGCGATGTCCGTCTGTCTGTTGAAATGGCGATCACGACGCGAAGACGCAAGCGGGGGTGCCTATTTTAACCCAGACTATTGAACATCCTCCTGAGCAGTTTGGTATTGAAAATGAGCAAAATCGGTCCAGCGGTTCAAAAGGTCTGAGTGTAAATGTGAAGGTACCTCCAAATTTTCCATACAAATTGGTAAACTTTTTCTGTATCCATTTTTTTTCTGTTAAGCTTGTTGGTTTTTCGTTTCATTCCATAAAATGTATTTTTTGTTTTGGTAACCGAAGACATTTTTATATAAAGAAAGAGCAAAATACATAACATAAACCAAAGAAATTAATTTGTTAAAGAAAGAACATGAGTTGTAACTATTTGTCAATAGATGGCCCATAAGAAGGTGCATTCCCTCCATTAGGCATATTCTGCTGCAGAGCTAGTCCGCATTAGCCAGTAACAAAGTTGGGTTTTTGCCAAAAACTATGTTGTGTTTTTTGTGCAATACATGGTTAAAAAAAACTAGTGAAAGTGTAAAGGTGCCTCTAAATTGCCTATACAAATTTAGTACAATTTCATAGTAGCGACTGGTACATAATATATTTTTTCATATTTTTTTTCACCCGTCGCTTAGCAGTAAATATTTTGTATTTTTCACCACTAAAATTTTTTTCACCACAAAAAATGTTTTCATCTCAAAAAATTTTTTTCACCTCTAAATTTTTTTTCCACCAAAAAAACTGTTTCCACATCTAAAAAAGTTTTTCAACTCAAAAAATTGTTTCACCTACATAATTTTACTTCAAAAGTTTTTTATATTATTTGTATCAAAAACATTAGAGAACATCTTTTTAGGATATTGGTGGAGGGTATTCAAAGATTCGGCACAGCCGAATTTAGCCTTTCTTTTTACTTGTTTTTTTTTTAATAAAATATGTATACATATATATATATATATATATATATATATATACATATATATATATATATATATATATATATATATATATATATATATATATATATATATATATATATATATATATGTATATATATATATATAAATATATATATTATTTTTCACCAAAAATATCAAAAATACATTTGGCCCAATTTTTGTAAATATTATTTATTAACCCTCCGATGAGTGAGAAGGTCCCTAGGGGCCTTTTTGCCTTTGCAAACTGAAATTACTCCTACTTTGGCCACTACAACCCCCCAGAGTATTTTGTTGCGCATCTTTTGGAAAAAAAAATCAAGCCGATCGGATCATTACTTTAGGAGTTATTGAGGTTTTAGTGAGAATAGTACGCGGACGTGTGAATAGGTCCGTATGGACCTTGTACTGAATTTCACTAATAAATGCATGTTTTTGGGCATCATTATAATTTTTTTATTGTTTCAACACATAATTTACTTGTTCTGAACACAAAGACATTAGGGATGATGATAAAAACAAAAAATTCTAAGAAAAATTCGAAGACATGAACTTTATTGCTTTCAAGGTTACAGCTGCATGGAATTCGGCGAATCCCACGAAGAAAAAGGAGTGGAAGCCAGTGACAGTGAAAGAGTTTGACGCCTTTGTAGCTATTCTTTTGTATGCTGGACTCACAAGATCAAACCATGAACCAGCTATGGAATTATGGGGCGCGACGCGTTGCCCAATATTCAAAGCTGCGTTGTCGTACGATCGCTTCATGTGTATAAAGCAATTTATTCGATTCGACAATGGAAATACTCGACAACAGCGACTCATCAATAGCAAAACTGCGGCTATTGACGATATTTGGCAAATGTTGCAACATAACTTGGCAGCAGCTTACACTCCTCATGAAGCACTAACAGTTGATGAGCAGTTGTTCCCTTACAGAGGCCGCACCCGCTTCACGCAATATATTCCGTCAAAGCCAGCTAAGTATGGTTTGAAAGTATGGTGGTTATGCGACTCACAGAGTTATTATCCTGTGAAGGGAATGATATATTCTGGAAAACTGCCAAACCAACAACGGGAGATAAACCAAGGGCAGAACGTAGTGCTGAATCTTGTGGAAAAATATTTAGATGCTGGCCGTACTATATACGCGGATAATTTCTTTACCACTCTTGATTTGGCGCGTATTTTGATGAGGAGGAAGACCGCATATGTTGGTACAGTGCGCTACAACAAAACATTCATTCCACAGGAGTTCAAGAAGAACCCGAAGCGCACCATCAATAGTACATTATTTGGGTTCAACGAAGGGGATATAGCGTTATGCTCATACTTGCCGAAAAAAAATAAAGTGGTGAACGTGCTCTCCACAATGCACTACACTTGCCGCGTTCACGAGCAAACCGAGAAGCGGAAGCCCTATGCCATATTAGATTACAACGCCAACAAATGCGGTGTTGATACCATGTATCAAATACTAGGCACTTACAGCTGCAAAAGAGCAACACAACGATGGCCGTTGGCCATGTTTTATAATATGCTGAACGTCGCTGCATTGGCTGCTTTTACGACTTACAACGAAATGAAGCCTATAAAAAGGAGTGACAGACGGCGGTCGTTCTTGTTACTGCTAACGAAACAATTGGCCACACCAAATATCGAAGAACGTGCCCTGAACAACCATATAACCTCAAATCCAAGGATACGCAATGCGATGGAAACATTCGATGTCAGGGTAAGAAAAACATCTTCAAATTCAAGAATAGAATATATATTTATTTGTTTTTTATTTTTCTTTTCATTTCAGGTATTACCAAGACCGATGGAAGGCAATGCACCGTCGTTTGCGGCTAGGTCAAGTAGACCGTCATGTCGCCTTTGCCGTTCTGAGTACGGGCGGCAGCGGAAAACGCGGGCATTCTGCTTCGGCTGCGGCAACGCTGTTTGCGAAGAACATAGCACACTTTTACATCGCTGCAACACTTGCGCACAGGGCGGGGGACAAGAAGTACACGCTCAACAACAATAATTTTTAAACTTTTTTATAATAGTTTTAAAAAAATTCAAGCAAAAAAAAATAAAAAAAATTTAAAAAATTATTTTTGTATGTAGAATTTAGTTATAAACAATAAAAACAAAAAAAATCAAAAAAAAAAATTTATATGAAAAAAACATGATTTACAAAAAAGGTCCGTAGGGACCTTTTCACACGGCCGTGAAGTTCAGAACTGTCACTCATCGGAGGGTTAAACAAATAATGATCATGAAATTCTACTGACGATCACTTTAGCGAGAGCGTGAACTCATAATATTTTATAGAACATACAAAATTTATGGTATTTTTGAAAATTAATTCTAAAGTCAAACTTTATGAAATAGTTACCCAAACAATTTCTCAATATTCTAT